>JAJHIY020000264.1:3852500-3870000 GCA_022114975.2 Lampris megalopsis | reverse complement strand
CTACACAGCACACACACTGGTCCAGTAACACCAGCAGATTCACCTCACCTCCACCTACACAGCACACACACTGGTCCAGTAACACCAGCAGATTCACCTCACCTCCACCTACACAGCACACACACTGGTCCAGTAACACCAGCAGATTCGCCTCACCGCCACCACCACAGGACACACACTGGTCCAGTAACACCAGCAGAGTCACCTCACCTCCACCTACACAGGACACACACTGGTCCAGTAACACCAGCAGATTCACTTCACCTCCACCTACACAGGACCCACACTGGTCCAGTAACACCAGCAGATTCACCTCACCTCCACCTACACAGGACCCACACTGGTCCAGTAACACCAGCAGATTCACCTCACCTCCACCTACACAGGACCCACACTGGTCCAGCAACACCAGCAGATTCAGGACTGTGGCTTTAGCGATGAGAGGATATTTGTGTAGCACTGGTACCCCAGCAGGCCGTACACAGCTCTGTGGTAAGAGGCATCTGCATGGCCTGTGTGTTTAAATGTTCAGTGATATAACCATTCATCTATAACATTAATTACTTTGCTAATTTTTCATGCACAAAGACATGGCAGCCATGTGCCATGTCAGTTCTGTGTGTGCGAGCCATTTATATTTGATGTTTGCTTACTTTAAATCTTTCAGCATGTATGACCTACACCATGTGTACCTTTATCTTAGATAGATGCTTCAAGTCCACGTGGAACAAAACAAAGGTGGTCTTATGAGGCGTCTTCTCCAGGTGCACAGATGAAGGCCTACTGTCAACTGTTGGCTGATAGCTGAGGAATGTATGGGAGACTCACTGAGTGTAGCAGGTCTGTACACACTAACTGGAAAAAAGGCCTTGGTGGGTTGAGAGCTGGGAGACATGAGACTAGGAGGGGCAGAACAGACAACTGCCCTATAAGAGAGACTGTACTGTACTGATCAGCACACATTCAAGCATCTGGGCTTGTGCGTCTGTTCATTGAACATGTATTAACATTGTGTGAAAATACCGTGAGAGATTTTTGTCTTGCTCCTCATTTAACGTCAGAGTGGAATTAAATAATTTCCACGACAATTTGGGGGCTCGTCCGGGAAGCCTAACTCATATTCTTCTTTGACCCACTCTCTGCACGGATTGAATCTGGCCGGCCAGTCTGGTGAAGGGATTGGAAAATCGCCTACGACCCAGGAAGTCTACCTCCCCTGATGACAGCTCGTAGCCGACTCCCGGGGTTGAGAAGAGACTGTTTTGAGTATGTGGGGAAAGGAGTTGTGTGAGAAACAGGGAAGGATAGTTAAGTAGATCGGAAAGCAATGGTGACGTGCAAAGAGGAGGCTGAGAAAAGAAATAGGCAAAAGAATAGTGAGAAGAGATATAAGGGTGTGGGGGGGGCAATTAATCACTGTCCTCAGCTTTCACAGAGGGATCTGCATCTCCTCCCCATCTCAGCCACTCATCGGAGACCCGCAGACCAGCAGCAACCTGCTGCAGACCATAGCAGCCTGCCCGTCTCCAGAGGCCTGAGAACAGCCGCTGCAGCAGCACAGCCCATCATCACATGGAGCCCAGTGACCGCCCCGCCTCCACACCAGGTGGGTACAGCCGGGGTCAAACTGACCGTTACAACTGGCAGACAGTGCTGATTATGATTAGTGCCATGTAGAGGGACTATGTGGCAGAATGAGAGACAGTTTCCCGGCCAACACGAGATGGGGACAATAAAGGCTAGCCTTTTAGTCTGGCTGACTAAAGTTTTCAGAGAAATCAGCGGTCTAGCACCACCGAGCGGATGAAATGACTCCCATCTGACCAGCGGTTCAAGACCTGTTTCCTGGATGGCATGCAGCAAGAATCCAGCCGTCAGGTACGCCAACGCTGTGTGGGCTGGGACAGAGGACGTTTCGCTGCTTCAAATGGCACAGCCGACCCAGTTCCAGACTCAGCAGAGCCCCAGCCGAGGCAGAGGGAGAAGCCGAGGGCGCTTTGGCCCCCCTCAGAGCAGAGGCGGAGCTCCGAGTGGAGGACCCCGCAATGCAAGACCAGGGGAGGTGTGTTGGAACTGTGGTGCCCCTGATCACCGGGCAAAAGACTGAACCGAGGACGAGACTGGGACCCACAGGACGCACGCGGTGTGTACGCCGAGGATGAAGCGTGACTGATGGCGGGGATGGGGGAGCTTCCAGAGTCTGGTGAATGCACCCCCACATTACACACACACACACACACACGCACACAATACATGACAGCCGAGACGCATTCAACGTGACAAAAATAGAGTAGATTTTTGACATTTTATGTGAAATTATTTTAGAAGTGGAAGAAAAAAACACGAGGTTTTAGTTAACCCCAGAGCTAACGTTTCAGTAATGACACAAAACGAGTCTCAGATTCCCCCGAAACGTAGTGGTGGATATGCTACGTAGTAACACTGTGGGGAAGGAACAAAGAAAAACACTCTTCCCTCGTGTCCGAATGTGGCCGTGTAGATGTGGTAGTTAGCTGCCAGAGATGTGACGTGTGCGTCGGGCTTGGCGTTGCGTTGTACAGAGGCAGGAATTGAAGTCTCTAGAGTGTCAACCTCCCAGGCCGCAGGTCAGTACGGTCAGGGTGTGGCAAGACACTGTACACACATTGACGGGATCTGCCGTGGTCTGGGCCAAGATCAGTAACCTCCGATTTCCTTACAAACAGCAGACACTCACATATCACCACAACCCACGTCCCTGAAAGAATCTGATTTGCATGAGGGCGCCCGGGTAGCGTAGCGGTCTATAGACCATATGCATGTGGCGTCACTGAAGTCAAACTTAATCTTCGATCGAGGCCGCCGCCATCTCATATCGTTCAACCCTGCTGATGTGTCACAGTCTCCTCTTGGTACTGTCTGCTTCTCATCATGTAAACTTCTGAACTCCAGAATAAGAGCCATGTTTCAGGATAGCCTACTTTCCGTCCCACCAGCCACATTTTTTTGGAACAACTTTGTGAATGATGTTGAATGGAAGAAAGTTTGGTCGTTACCACAAAGATTTTTTTTAACAAACAAAGTCAAAGAGATTTCATTTAAATTGCTACACAAATTCTACCCTGCAAAACAATATTTATCAAAGTTTAAAAATGATACAGATGTTGAATGTTCTTTTTGCCAAATGCCTCCTGAAACACGTGTCCACTTATTCTGGTCGTGTCAGTTCACTTATAAATTCTGGAGAGACTTCCACGAGTTTATCGCTGATTTTGTCTTTTCTGATTTGCACCTTTACTATAAGAATGTTATTTTTGGTTTTCATAATTTTAATCACAAAGATGGTGATGCATTCTTTTTTATAAATATGCTTTTATTTTTAGCCAAGTTTCATATACATCAATGTAAATTCTCCAGCAGAAAGCCTCAACTCTTGGCACTTAAAAAAGAAGTTGAACAATATATAAGGACAATCTCTACTTCAAAAAACACAAAGGCCTTACAAACTATCAACATCTGCAAATCTCTGAATCTGTTTACATAAAATATGATCTCGCCTTTATTTACTTATTTTTTTCTGTTATTTTTATTTATTTTTTTATAATTTGCTTTTCTCTTTTGTGTCTTTATTGTTTTTTTTATCTTCAGTCTATTGTTTTTGTGGTGACTCGTGTGTCTCTATTTTGCTCTGTTTGAATGTATTTGAAGTATCAATAAAGTCAGAAAAAAAGAAAAAAAAAAGAAAAGAAATCGAGGCCGCCGCCATGTTGGTGTTCCACATATCATAGCTTACAGCCGCTGCATAGACTGACTCGCAATAAAGAAGGTATTCTTCTCACAGCTTGCCAGAGGATGGATGAAGAGGAAAATGAGGGTCTTCCTCTTTCCGAATATACAAAGTCGCTACAAGACCTTGTTCTCCGGCGATACAAGAACAAAATCTCGTGAGAGGAACTTTGATCCAGATAGACTACCACCAAGAGAAGCGATGGATCTTGTCACGTTTTTGGTTCTGGAAACCGGTTTTTATACCCGGAATCAGTTCAAGGCCTTCCGTAGCCTTCAAGCTTATAACCACATGGTGTCTGTCTGGCTTTGTCAGCAGTGTGATGGGGGAGATAGTCGGGGGTCACTTTGTTTTTTTGGGAAAGGTGCGTCATTCGCAACAAGTAAATGGTCCTCATATTGCTGTTTGGGTGATTGCAACAACTGACGGAACAGTGCTGAGCGCTCATGGTCCATGTATGGCTGGTCCTGGCGAATGTTGCTCACATCTGGCGAGTATCCTATTTCATGTCGAAACATATAACAGGATAAAGGGAAAGTTGGCCTGTACACAGGCTAAATGTTCATGGATTTTGCCTCCCAGCATTAAGGATGTGTCATCTGCAGAAGTTAGAGAAATACATTTTCTATCAGCCAGCAAACTGAAAGATACTCAGACAGTTACATTTTCACCAGGCTTAAAGGAACATCAGGTGTTGCTGAATCAGGAAAGAGTAAACAGACTCTCACTGTTCCAATGCCAGTGAGATAAATGATTTATTTAAGAAACTTAGTGTGTGCAAAAATCCATCCACCCATTATCCAAACCGCTTATCCTGCTCTCAGGGTCACGGGGATGCTGGAGCCTATCCCAGCAGTCATTGGGCGACAGGTGGGGAAACACCCTGGATGGGCCACCAGGCCATCACAGGGCATGTGCAAAAATAAACCAGTTATGTTGAGTGTTGTGCAGCCCTTCTCTGAGTACTTTGCTCCAAAAACTAGGCATATACAAACAATTCCTATTTGACCAACAGTATCATAGTCTGTTGCAAGCATGCACAACTGTTAGTATCGACTTGACGGCATCTGATACCAAGTTAATTGAAGAGGAAACAAGGGAGCAAGCAAGCGGATCTTTATTTTACAAGCCCAGGGCTGGTATGGGAGGATTGGTGCCTCCGTTAGTCAGCAGGCCAGCCATACAAACCCAGCACAACCCTCTCAGCCTCTGATAAAAATGATTTGCTAGCCAAGTATCTTCACGTTTGTGACAGAGCCACTGATCGTGGTTGCAAACATGAAAAGTCTGCAGTAAAAGCATATGAGGGTTTTATGAAACAGCATCGTGTAAAACTGAGCAATGTGGACTATTCATTGATGAAGGCCATCCACGCCTACATGCAACTCCAGATTTTATGTGCAGCTGTGACTGTTGTGGTCTGGGATGTGGTGAGGTTAAAGCCCATATTGCTTGAAGGATAATGATTTTAATGCCTTTGTATCAAAGCGCAACTCTTGCTTGTTTGTTCGAGGTTCAGAGTGTCTTGTTAAAAAGAACCACCAGTGCGACCACCAGGTGCTCGATGGTGTTTTAAACTCCCAATGTACTCTTCAGTTTCAGCCAATCACAGCACTGGCGCTAGATTTCAACTTTTTCCCTCCGTCTGCAGTGAAGGAGTTCGACTCAAACAAACGTCAATCTTAAAAGTGCAGCATTTGACGTAAATATCCTTTTAAACGAAAGTTTGACTTGTGCACATTCACAAAAAGACCCTAGATTGCATTTTGTCGACAGTTTTGCTTTAACTTTCTTAGCTGTTATGTCTAGATGTCTTACAACGTATCTAGCAACAACTGGATGCCTAAAGGAGTTTTGGAAAGACACCCACTCAACCATGCCTTTGTGCAGCTCACTTAAAACTAGGGTTGTCTCATAGTTGTTTAAATAAGCAGACTGGGAGACATAGGCTAATGCCTAACTACATAGCAATAGCACTACTCAGTCGCTCTCATAACCACCCAAAAAATGAATTGGCTGCCAGGAACTTAGCTAGCGCTAACTGCTAGCCCATTACTAAGTAAACTCTGTCCTGCACGGATAAGTTTAAAGTAGTACATGCCAACATAAACTGAATGCTCACCACTAGTTAGCTAAAATCTACCATTGCAATCTGTTTACAGTTAGCTAGCTAGCTGAGGTGTCCGTTCAGCAAAGACAATCCCTAGCAGCCAGTGTTGGCTGTATGTCAAAGCATATGTCATTTTTGTTAAAAAGCATTTTGACTGGATGAAACTGTTGGGGGCGGGGAGTGCCTTCCATGCAGTGCTGCCTGGAAGAGTACGTTGGGGGCTTAAAACACCATCGAGCCCACCAGGTGCAGCAGCAGCTATTTGTTAGGGATAGCTCATGCTGTGACGTCATTGTATGTGGTGTCAGTGATACAAAAGAGGCAGAGCTGGTTATAAACAGGATTCTTCCCGACCCTGCACATTGGGACGTTGTTCTGCCACGGCTTATGCATTTCTGGAGATACTGCATTTTACCTGAAGTTCTTGGGAGATGGTACACACTGAGAGGAGATCTGCAACATATTGAGACTGTCAATCAAAATTCAACATGCTTGGCCGCTCTGATGGCCGAGCGGAATAAACCGCCGTTCTTACAGTCCGCTCGTCACGTGGCTGGGAGGTTCGTATCCCAGACTCGCCGTAACCGGTCCCGGCCAGAGCATCCACGGGGTAAGGCCTTCATTAGGCCACCCTTACCCGAGGGAGAGTGGGTGTAGATCGGTGTAGTGTTCGGGACTCGTCGTTCTCCAGCGACCCCTCCGGCCCATGCGGGCGCCTGCAGCCAAGCAACTGAAAGCATTCTCCCTACGCCTCCTTCGCGGCCTGAAGGTGATGCAATCCATGCGAGGAGGCTTCAGTGTGTAAACTATAGTGAGAGCAGCCGACCCGAGTTTGAAGGAAGCTGGTGTTACGCCTATCTCCTTCCTGTGCAAACGGGAGCCAGGGGAGTTATTCCACAAGAGTTCCGGCCATACGCCATTGGGTTAATCGGGTGGGATAAGGGGAGAAACTAGAAATAAATTTAAAAAGCAATTCAACATTTCTCATGTTCATCTCCGTGCCTCCAGAGGCCAAGGCAAACGGTGGAGACCCAATCGACGTTAAAGCGACCCCAGTTTTCTGCTGGTTCTCCAGACACGAAATGTTTGCTGCACACGCGGTCGTTCGCGAGCTTTTTCTCCGTAATGTCGTCTCGACTTACAGCTGAAAGCCATCGTCGTCTTCGGGTTGAAGTTAGTTCCTCCACGAACTCCGCTTGGTCTTTTATCACTTGAGGTGTGTGGAAAAACCTTACTTTTCCCTTGTGTTAAGACGCTTTCCCGCTCTTGTTACTGCAGTTAACCATCAAGCAACCACGCCTTTGCGTTATTAAACAAATGTATTTGGCTAAGAGAGAAAGTTCACATGATTCACTATGAGTACAGACCAGGCATGGCTCCAGGATTTCAGTTTTGGGAGGGCCAGGCCGATAATGGATGGGCCTGGAATTCCCTAGGGGGGTCCGGGGACACGCTCCCCCGGAAGAAAAATTTTCAATATTGATATTTTAAATGCATCAATTCGGTGCATTTTGAGACCAAAATCGAGCTAGATAGACTAACAAATGTAATCACAAAAACCCCTCATAATTCATGCAGCATTGAAAAAATGAGCCAAAATGTTAAAAATGACTCAGTGCAAAATATATGTTGCTTGGACAGCAGCGGTACCATCACTTGCCAACGTTGAAAGCCAGTGAGTGACCATTTCGAACTATAATTCTATCACTGACCGACCAATAGAGGGCGCAACAGGTCTGTGACCAAGCAACCACAGCCCAATCAAAGGCCCCGTCCCAATGCCCACCCTACGCGCTACCTAGTGGTGCAGTTTGGTATTACAGCGTTGCATAGGGCATGCAAAGTGCCCTTTGGGAAGGAGGTTTAAATGCATTGAATTGGGACGTCCGAGTAACGCGAGCAGAGCAGCGAGCCAGTATTCCGAACTCGCTCATGACGTTGTTATCTGTCATGTAAAGACATGCATGTCTCATGAACTTGCTTACGCATGAACATCAACATATAAAATTATGTTTATAAAAAACTATTTTTAGCACAAAATCATGGGATTATTGGCTGATTTCGAATCATTTATGACTACATGAAAATTTGTAAAAAATAATATATATAATATATTTTTTTGGGTAGGAAAATTGTAGGGTGGGCCTGGTGAAAAGTGGGCGGGCCTAGGACCGTCAGGCCCACCCATAACGCCGTGCCTGGTACAGACAATCACGCTTTGCGTCTTCTCTCAGCATTGAACTCCCGCTTCAGTCGAACACCAATATGGCTGACGGTTCTGTTGCTATGTGATATAAATGGTTGCTAGGACAAACTGTCACGTGACTGCATACGCTTGATTCTGTTGCCTACCAACACGGGGGTCGACGGTTCGAATCCCCGTGTTACCTCCGGCTTGGTCGGGCGTCTCTACAGACACAATTGGTCGTGTCTGCGGGTGGGAAGCCGGATGTGAAGAGTAGGGTAACCGGCCAAGTACAATTGGGGAGGGAAAAAGGGGGAGGGGGGGGACAAGTCTGATTTGCATGTTACAGTCAACGTAATTGACGGAGTTAATGAGTTGGAGAAAGTTTGGTTCAGGCAAGGGAGACACGGTGATGTCATGACTAGGGACTGGATGTATGTGGATGATGATATGTTTGCATTGACGGTTGTGCCGACCCCCGCCGTAGCTCAGCTCCGCTGGGAGGTACCTCAATACCACGTGTCTCTAGCCAAAACATGTGACAGCCAGCATTCACAAGATCGCATGTGGGAGTGTAGGGAAGAAGGAGCGCAATATTCAACCCGAATGTAAGCATATAGATGCCCATTTCAGAGCACTATTGTGGGGAAACGGACTGTGCGTTTAGAACAGAGTAGTAAATTCAACTTGAGGGGGTGGGGACATTTCCCCTCAGTCAGCCAGTGACTCACCAGAGTTGCAAGGAGTGCCACACATTTTATGGGCTACAGATAATTACAATGTGGAGTTAGTTGAAGGGGCTGAACTCCTCCATGTGACACCAAAGACTGCGTGCTTTCCATGTCAAGCACAATATCCGCTCAAACCAGAGGCAGTAATAGGTATAACGCCAGTGTTTAACAGTTCTCTAGCAGCAGGCGTCATTATCCCATGTGCTCATTCACCAGTGAGGAGGTCTACCTTTCCAGTTAGAAAGATCAGGCCAAAGACCACTGGACAGCAAAGAGTTTGCTTCCTGAACAGTTTTGGGTGTATTTTATGGATTTTGGGCTGCTGATCACAAAAATCTACTTAAAATGTTCCTATCACATACCGTTTTGTAGATATAACCTACTTCTGTGATTTCCCGTCATATTTTAAGTCTACTAGTGTATGTTGCCCACAAAGCAAGCTGTGTTGGTCAGTCCCAGCATGCCTGGAAATGCACTCAATGTAGGTGCTGCTGTGTAGATGTGGTCTTGGGCAACCATGCTGAGTCAGGTTAGATGCTGCAGACAGGCTATAGAAGCTGCTCACATGTACACATGCTGTTTAGACACATGTTGGTGCACATGTTCTTCAGGCAGTAGCATAGTGAGTGTACTTAACAACAGGATTTATTGTCTTCAGGAAGACTTAATACAGCAGAAATGTCTCATCAGTGCTGCAGCAGCTGCCGTACGTCCTGTTACATCTGTGGTGAGGACACGCTTAAGACTCAAACACGCACCATGACTGCAATTATTAAGAAAGCCTATGAGCTCTACTTCTGATGCAACATTGGTGACCAAGAGAAACCCTGGGCTCCTCACATTTGTTGTGCAACATGTGCAGCCAACATGAGAGCTTGGCTCAGAGGTACTCGCGAGGTACTACAATGCCATTTACAGTCCCAATGATATGGCGAGAACAGAAGTATCACGTGACGGACTGTTACTTCAGTCTGACCAATGTGTCTGGCTTCTCTACCAAACTAAGAACTCTACTGAATACCCCAACCTGCCTTCAGCCATGAGACCAGTGCCACGTGACGACAGGTTGCCAGTACTGGAGCCACCAGAGACATGGAGCCTAGATGAGGCAGATGAAGATGCCACAATACATGAACCAGATGTGGAAAACGACACTGATCCAGATGTTGAACCTTTATGCCTGGTTAGGCTCATCTGATAACACAGCCAGAATTAAATGGCTTGGTCAGAGACTTAGATTTGTCCAAAGCTAAAGCAGAACTACTTGGTTCAAGATTGCAAGGATGGGGTTTGCTGTCACCAGGTACAAAAATTTCTATCTTTCGGAACCTTCAAGAACATTTGACAAACTTCTTTACACAGGTTGACAACCTGTTTCTGCACTGACATTGATGGCTTGTTCATGGCTTTGGGTTGTGTGCAGGACCCACAACAATGGCATCTTTTTATAGATTCATCAAAGTTAAGCCTGAAAGCTGCCCTGTTACACAATGGCAGTGTCCACCCTTCAGCACCCACTGGCTATACAGTGCACATGAAAGAACCCTACAGTATCATGGAAGTGTTGCTGAAACACATACAGTACAACAGTTACCACTGGAACATGTGTGGTGATGTAAACGTATTGGCACTGCTACTAGGAATGCAGCTGGGATATACAAAGTACTGGTGTTTCCTTTGTGAATGGGATAGCCGTGCTACAGAGTCACATCACATTAAAAAGAACTGGTCGCTCCGTAAGCATTTCACTCCGGGGCAGAAACATGTGCAGCATAAACCACTTGTCCACCCAATACAGATATTTCTGCCTCCTCTTCATCTAAAACTCGGATTGAAGAACATTTTGTGAAAGCAGTGAACAAAGAAGGTGATGGACTTCACTATCTGAGACAGATGTTTCCAAGAATAACTGATGCCAAGATGAAGGAAGGCATGTTTGTTGGTTCACAAATCAGACAGGTCATGAATGACAGGGAGTTAGAAGATCTGCTAGTGGGACAGAGAAAATAGCATGGGAGGCATTTAAGGATGTTGTTGAGAATGTTCTTGGCAACTACAGAGCACCAAACTACACTGAGCTGCTTGACAACATGCTTAAAGCACACAAAACCATGACGTGCAACATGTCATTGAAAATTCATCTTCTGCATCACACTTGGACTTCTTCCCTGCTGGTCTTGGTGCAGTCAGTGAGGAACGTGGTGAAAGGTTTCACCAGGACATTGTGACCAAGGAAAAGAGGTATCAGGGCAACTGGAATCCATCCATGCTGGCCGACTGTTGTTGGACACTGACACGAGAGGCACCAGATGCTGAGTACAAACCAACACCAGCTGCAGAACATTTGAAGCTCAGCTGAATTGTCGTTGTGTTCAGCTTGACATTGTCCATCATAATCTCTAATTTGATGATCTGTTCATCAACAAACAAGCTTGTGGGACTGGTACCATTGCATTGCTAAAACATCTAGCAGAACAGGGCCACAAGGGCAGTCTGAATAAATTGCAAATTGTCCAGCAAAAAGTCACCTTTCTAGAGCACGAGATCTAAAAAAAGAAAAGAACATCAGCCAATAACCAAGCTAAGACAATATGACGAAGCCTGTCTTGCTCTTGGGTTCACAGTGAATGTGGTGGGAGGTGAGGAGAGACCAGTGTGTATTTTGTGTGTGGAAACTCTGGCAGCTGGTAGTATGAGTCCAAACACATGAAGAAGACATTTAGAGACATTACACCCAGTCACGTCAATAAGCCAGGTGACTTCCTCCAGAGAAGACTCGGTGCAGACAGTCAGCAGGAACACTGCTTTGTAAAAGCTGCATCAGTGAACAACGAAGCACTGATGGCATCACACAAAGTCACACACACACAACTGCCCAGTGCAGGAAACCACACACAGCAGCAGAGCAGCTCGTACTTCCCGCGGCTTTAGATATGGTGTCAACTATGTTCGATGAGACAAGCGCCGCAAAATTGAAGCTGTCCCTCTGTCCAATGATGCAGCTGCAAGACGTATATGGGACATTTCAAATGACCTTGAAGAACAACTCACTGACAAAGTGAAAGACAAACGTTTGCCCTGACAAGTGGACGAGGCTACTGACAGCAGTAAAGACTGCTAGTTTACTGCTTCTGTTGGCTTTGTCACGTCAGAGTCAGTGTGTGAGGATTTGCTGTTTTGTGAGTACGTCCCAGTAGAGTGACAGCTGATGAGCTCTTAGGCCTCTGGACCGGTACCTGACAGAACACGGGCTGAACTGGGAGAACTGTGTGGGCGTTTGCACGGATGGTGCACAGACCATGGCAGGGAAAACGAAGGGGCTGCAGCCACTAATCAAGAGGGTCTCGCCAAACCTGCAATGGACGCACTGTGTCATACACAGAGAAGCGCTAGCATCAAGACAGAGTAGCCCAGACCTAAACCAGGTTGTGACCCATGTTGTTAGCGTGGTCAGTTTCATCAGAACAAGACCCCTGAGAGTGCGGCTGTTCTCTGCACTTTGGGAGGAGGTGGGAGCTGAACATTCAGCTGTGGTGTTTCACAGTGAGGTTAGGTGGCTCTGGCGAGTTAGTGTTGTCGAGAGTCTTTGAGCTCAGAGAGGAAATTCGGGTGTTTCTGGGGGAGGAGCGTATGCATGAAGCTGCAAGCAAGTTTGGTGATGAACAATTTCTGATGAAGCTGGCCCGTCTCAGTGATATATCTGGAAAACTGGATGACTTAAATCTTCAGCTTCAAGGCAGAGACGAGATCGGTCTGGTGATCAGATCACCTGGCAGACAAGGTCAGTGCATTCAGTCGAAAGGAAGCTTGAGATGTGGGGCAGGCGACTTGATGAGGGAAACACTGATTTCTTTGAGAATCTGAGGGAATTTGTTGAAACCAGTGATTCTGGAGCCACCACAGTGATTTCATGTCTTAAGGAGCACATCTCTTCCCTGAGAGGAGTCTTTCAAAAATACTTCCCAAACAACAGTGCTCAGTATGACTGGGTGACGGGTCCAGTCAGTGCAGCAGCACCTGCTGATTCAGCTCTGCTGAAGGGGACCAGTTCATGGAGATGACCTCTGACCCCACCCTGAGGCTGAGCTTTACAGCTCAAGACACTGAGTGAATTCTGGCTTGGTGTGGAGAGGGAGGATCCACTCATAGGACAGAGGGCTGTGGGCATTCTGCTGCCCTTCACCACATCCTCACTCTGTGAGATGGGGTTTTCTGCTGCTAACTCACTTAAAACAAAGTACAGCTCTAAGCTCAACACGGAGCATGACTTGAGAGTGGTGGTATCGAGCCTACAACCCCGTGGGAAAAAGATGTAAAAGATGTGCAGTGCAAAACAGCACTAATGCAGTGATAAGACAAGCTCTCATAAACTGACTTGCTCATCGTTCCCAATTATCTGCGTTTGTTTTTTTGTTTTTTTTGCACATGTAACCCAGTTATTATGTTGGTGTTGTAACCCGGATATTATTTTGGTTTCACAAAGTTTATTATTTTGGTACAGTTGCACTATATTGAAATATGATTAAAATGTGTTGAAAAGTTCGATGTTATTTCAAACATTAAGACTTTACTTAATACCGTATTCTCCTGATCCCTGGGTTCCACCAGATGATTGTGATGATACCGATGATGATGATGATGATGATGATAAAGATTTTTGCAAGTCTGCAATGACCTCACTTGATAGAGTAGTTCCTCAAGATCCTTTATTATTTTTTTTAGACTTACTGGTTTCTTTTCCTTTCCTTGTGTTAATGCTTACTTAGTTAATCTGTAACCAGTCCACATGTGTGTTATGAAAATATCTCTCATTTATTGTTTAGTCACTTTAATCATTGCTTGATTTTACTGGGGACTATGTTGTATTTTTAGATGGATTTTGAGCAGTCACATAAGTTTTTCCCAAATGTTTTTTCTTCTTCTTGTGATATGGTTGCTCAGATTAGTGTAGATAACTTCTCGAGTCTTTTACTCATTTCTAGTCAAGCGTGAGGTGAGATGTTTGGTTCGAGAGGACATGGGATGATTGTGACTTCTGTCTGACTGCTGACTTCATATGAAGTGTGTTGATGTAAATCTGATGCATGTCAGTTGGCTTACAACTGACAGACAGACCTCACAGTCATTCTGTGTGAGGTAAGATGTTCCATCCATCCACCCATTATCCAAACCGCTTATCCTGCTCTCAGGGCCGCAGGGATGCTGGAGCCTATCCCAGCAGTCATTGGGCGGCAGGTGAGGAGACACTTTATCCAGATGATTTCTTGTTAATTAAAAGTAATCAAAATGGGGGCATTGTGAGGGCAATTCATATATGAATGTTTGCTTACTGTTAATCTTTGACCACATATCAGCTGGACTATGGTTACACTGCTTGATGTTTGGGGCTCACGTGTAGCAGGTCAAAGGTGGTGCTGAAAGTGCCTTTTCTGTGTGAGCTGGTAAGGCCTCATTCTTAACTGTTATATATAAGACAGACTATGAAACAGAATATAAGATAGACTATAAGACATACTATAAGATAGACTGTAAGACAGACTATAAGACAGACTGTAAGACCAAGCTAGTCTGCAGACTAGCTTGGTCTAGTCAGAAAGGCACCAACTGAGGAAGCCTCTTGGATGAGAGGCGAAACGTCTTCACGGATATATACCAAGTCCAGCTGCACTTAATTCAACTCCTTTGGATAACCATGACCTGGATGAATGAGAACATTCACAGTCAGACCACATCTCTGTTAAGCTAGCTCCAGCATACAGGCCACTTCTGAAACTTGCCAAACCAGTTCAGCGACAGATCAGGGTCTGGCCAGAGGGGTCTATGTCAGTTCTTCAGGACTGCTTGGAGAACACCGACTGGGGCGTTTTCAAAGTGTCAGCCTCCTCTGGCAAGCACATTGATCTGGAGGAATACACAGTGACAGTGACACCCGACATCAATAAGTGTATAGACAATGTCACACTCACCAAAACCATCTCTTTGCGGGCCAACTAGAAGCCCTGGCTGACAGCAGAGGTCCGGGCGCTGTTGAGGACCCGGAATGCTGTATTCAGATCCAGTGATAAGGCAGTCCTCAAGACAGCAAGGGCCAACCTCTCATGTGGCATCAGGGAGGCCAAAAGACAATATGCGCAGAGAATCAACAGCCACTTCACTGATAACAGAGTTGCACGGCACTTGTGGAAGAGCATCCAGGCCCTCACTGGCTACAAGCCTCCTCCTCAGACCTGTGGCGGTGCCCCCACCCTCCCAGATGCACTGAATGACTTCTACGCATGATATGAGAGACTGAACAACGTGCTGGTGGTGAAGAGTACATCCCTGGTGAATGACCAGCTTCTGCAGGTGACTGCAGATGACGTGAGAAAGACCCTCTCCAGAGTCAACCCACTCAAAGCTGCGGGTCCAGTCAGAATCCCAGGCCGAGCCATCAGGGACTGTGCTGAGCAGGTGGGCAGATGTCCTTGCTTACATCTTCAACATCTCGCTGCCCCAGGCAGTCATCCCCACGTGTTTCAAGTCTACCACCATCTTACCAGTGCCAAAGAGGTCCCCTGTGTCCTGCCAGCCTCCCCTTCACTCTGGACCCTCTCCAGTTTGCATACCATGCTAAATGCTCCACAGAGGATGCCATAACCTCTGCTCTTCAGCTAGCCCTGTCTCACCTGGAGAGAAAGAACAGCTACAGTGGTGCTTGAAAGTTTGTGAACCCTTTAGAATTTTCTATATTTCTGCATAAATATGACCTAAAACATCATCACATTTTCACACAAGTCCTAAAAGTAGATAAAGAGAACCCAATTAAACAAACGAGACAACAATATTATACTTGGTCATTTATTTATTGAGGGAAATGATCCAATATTACATATAATATAAAATAATCTATCTATCTATCTATCTATCTATCTATCTATCTATCTATCTATCTATCTATCTATCTATCTATCTGTGAATGACAAAAGTATGTGAACCTCTAGGATTAGCAGTTAATTTGAAGGTGTAATTAGAGTCAGGGGTTTTCAATCAATGGGATGACAATCAGGTGTGAGTGGGCACCCTGTTTTATTTGAAGAACAGGGATCTCTCAAAGTCTGGTCTTCACAACACGTTTGTGGAAGTGCATCATGGCAAGAACAAAGGAGATTTCTGAGGACCTCAGAAAAGCGTTGGTGATGCTCATCAGGCTGGAAAAGGTTACAAAACCATCTCTAAAGAGTTTGGACTCCACCAATCCACAGTCAGACAGACTGTGTACAAATGGAGGACATTCAAGACCATTGTTACCCTCCCCAGGAGTGGTGGACCATCAAAGATCACTCCAAGAGCAAGGCATGTAATAGTCGGCCAGGTCACAAAGGAACCCAGGGTAACTTCTAAGCAACTAAAGGCCTCTCTCACATTGGCTAATGTTAATGTTCATGAGTCCACCATCAGGAGAACACTGAACAACAATGGTGTGCATGGCAGGGCTGCAAGGAGAAAGCCACTGCTCTCCAAAAAGAACATTGCTGCTCATCTGCAGTTTGCTAAAGATCACGTGGACAAGCCAGAAAGGCTACTGGAAACATGTTTTGAGGACAGATGAGACCAGAACAGAACTGTTTGGTTTAAATGAGAAGCGTCATGTTTGGAGAAAGGAAAACACTGCATTCCAGCATAAGAACCTTATCCCATCTGTGAAACATGGTGGTGGTAGTATCATGGTTTGGGCCTGTTTTGCTGCATCTGGGCCAGGACGGCTTGCCAGCACTGATGGAACAATGAATTCTGAATTATCCCAGCGAATTCTTAAGGAAAATGTGAGGACATCTGTCCGTGAACTGACTCTCAAGAGAACGTGGGTCATGCAGCAAGACCACGACCCTAAGCACACAAGTCCTTCTACCAAAGAATGGTTGAAGAAGAGTAAAGTTACTGTTTTGGAATGGCCAAGTCAAAGTCCTGACCTTCATCCATTCGCAATGTTGTGGAAGGACCTGATATGGAAGTAAAACGGTGCCGGAGGTCCTCAAAGCAACATGGCATATTGAATTGCATGAACTGAATAAAAACATATAGCTGAAGCAGCCGTTCATGTGAGGAAACCCACCAACATCCCAGAGTTGGAGCTGTTCTGTACGGAGGAATGGACTGAAACTCCTCCAAGCCAATGTGCAGGACTGATCAACAGCTACTAGAAACGCTTAGTTGCAGTTATTGCTGCACGGGAGGGGAGGGGGGGGGGTCACACCAGATACTGAAAGCAAAGGTTCACATACCTCTGCCACTCACAGATATGTAATACTGGATCATTTTCCTCAATAAATAAATGACCAAGTATCACATGTTGTCTCATTTGTTTAACTGGGTTCTCTTTATCTACTTTTAGGACTCGTGTGTAAATGTGATGATGTTTTGGGCCATATTTATGCAGAAACACAGAAAACTCTAAAGGGCTCACAAGCTGTCAAGCACCACTGTGTGTGAGGATGTTGCTGATTGACTTCAGCTCAGCTTTTAACACAAACACACCACGACAGCTGGTCACAAAGCTTATAGGTAGGATGTGCTCTATGAAGCTTTACACTACGTGCTATGTAGCTGCTGTGTCAACTTTTTATCGTCTACCCACCCTGCTTTCCCTTGACTTCATGCCGTCTGACTCAGGGCTGCTGGTTCTTAACTGTGTTCTGCAAGGTGTCCTCGAGTGCTCTGGAAGACGCCCA
>JAJHIY020000264.1:3810000-3850000 GCA_022114975.2 Lampris megalopsis | reverse complement strand
CCACACGTCAAACTCAGTGAACACATCTCATATACATCAGATTATTTGTTACACGTTGAAAAAGCAGTAGGAGGAAGTACACACTTTTTTTCCCTACCCCTTCTCACCTACTCTTAAGAAGTTAATTCAGCCACTATACATTACAAACTCAACTCCCACTGTACTGTATAGCTCACATTCAATGCAAGTTGTGCTGCACAATGCAAACTCACCTACGGTGAACAATAAGACAGTTAGACAGTTAACACAACGCTTCGTCGTCCCCATATCTCTTGATAATCAGATCTTTGTACTTCTTCTTGAGCTGTGTAATGTTTGTACTTTGTTTGCGTTCCATGCTCAGACTGTTACATAATTTTACCCCAGATTGAACTGTCCACGCTCTTCAAAGTTGTACCAACACATCATTTCTTGAAGTTTAATGTCCCTCTCAAATTATATTTCCCTTCTCTATCTGAGAATATTATTTGCATATTACTCGGTAGTAGATTGTTTTTTGGTTTGAACATTGTTTGTGCTGTGTTTATTTCTACTAGGGAGGCTGGGGACATGGAGTCTGACTGGGGCATGTTCAAAGCCCTCTATTGCAGATGCGGCAGGTAAGAGCTGTGGTCATAAGGTCATCGGTGCTTGTTGAGGTGGTGAGCTAAGAACTCGCTGGTGGACACCGGTGGTGAGGGAAGCCATCAGGCTGAAGAAGGAGGCCTTTCAGGCTTGGTTGGCCCAGGGGTCTCCTGAAGCAGCAGACGGGTACCGGGAGGCCAGAAGGGCTGCGGCTTTGACAGTTGCAGAAGCAAAAACTCGGGTGTGTGAGGAGTTTGGCAAGGCTATGAAGGAGGACTTTTGGTTGCCCTCAAGGAAGTTCTGGCAAACCATCCGACGACTCAGGAAGGGGAAGCAGGGCTTGACTCAGGCTGTGTTCAGCCAGGGAGGAAAACTGCTGATCCGCACTGGGGATGTTGTCTGGTGGTGGAAAGAACACTTTGAAGAGCTCCTGAACCCAGCTAACGCGAACTCAGTGGAGGAAGTAGAATGTGAAGACTTGGGGTAAGCCCCACCCATATCCTTGGCAGAGGTCTCTGAGGTAGTTAAGAAGCTCCTCGGAGGCAAGGCACCGGGTGTGGATGAGATTTGCCCTGAGATGCTGAAGGCTCTGTCTATTTGTTGGGTTGTTTTGGCTGACATGCCTCTTCAGTGTTGCGTGGAAGTTGGGGACAGTACCTGTGGAGTAGCAGACTGGGGTGGTGGTTCCCATATTAAAAAAAGGGGACCGGAGGGACCGGAGGGAGACAGCTAGGAAGGTACTTGGTGTGTCATCAGGACAGAGGAAGGAAGACAAGGAGACTTGGTTGTGGAATGAGGAAGTACAGCAAAGTATACAGAGGAAAAGGTTGGCAAAGAAGTGGGATAGTTAGAGAGATGAAGAAAGTAGACAGGAATACAAGGAGACGCAGCATAAAGCAAAGAGAGAGGTGGCAAAGGCAAAGGAAAAGGCGTATGGAGAGTTGTATGAGAGGTTAGACACTAAGGAAGGAGAAAAGGACTTGTACCGATTGGCTAGACAGAGGGACCGAGCTGGGAAGGATGTGCAGCAAGTTAGGGCGATCAAGGATAGAGATGGAAATGTGCTGACAAGCGAGGAGAGTGTGCTAAGAAGGTGAAAGAAATACTTTGAGGGGCTGATGAATGAAGAAAATGAGAGAGAGAGAGAGAAGGTTGGATGATGTGGGGATAGTGAATCAGGAAGTTCAGTGGATTAGCAAGGAGGAAGTGAGGGCAGCTATGAAGAGGATGAAGAGTGGAAAGGCAGTTGGTCCTGATGACATACCTGTGGAGGCATGGAGATGTTTAGGAGAGATGGCAGTGGGGTTTTTAACTAGATTGTTTAACACTATCCTGGAAAGTGAGAGGATGCCTGAGGAGTGGAGAAGAAGCATACTGGTACCGATTTTCAAGAACAAGGGTGATGTGCAGAACTGTAGCAACTACAGAGGTATAAAGTTGATCAGCCACAGCATGAAGATTTGGGAAAGAGTAATAGAAGCTAGGTTAAGAGGAGAGGTGATGATCAGCAGCAGCAGTATGGTTTCATACCACGAAAGAGCACCACAGATGTGATGTTTGCTTTGAGAATATTGATGGGGAAGTATAGAGAAGGCCAGAAAGAGTTGCATTGTGTCTTTTTAGATTTAGAGAAAGCATACGACAGGGTGCCGAGAGAGGAGGAGTGGTATTGTATGAGGAAGTCGGGAGTTGCAGAGAAGTATGTAGGAGTGGTGCAGGATATGTATGAGGGAAGTATGACAGTGGTGAGGTGTGCGGTTGGAATGACAGATGGGTTCAAGGTGGAGGTGGGATTACATCAAGGATCGGCTCTGAGCCCTTTCTTGTTTGCAATGGTGATGGACAGGTTGACGGACAAGATCAGGCAGGAGTCTCCATGGACGATGATGTTCGCGGATGACATTGTGATCTGTAGCAAGAGTAGGGTGCAGGTTGGGGAGACCCTGGAGAGGTGGAGGTATGCACTGGAGAGAAGAGGAATGAAAGTCAGTAGGAGCAAGACAGAATACCTATGCGTGAATGAGAGAGAGGACAGTGGAATGGTCAGGATGCAAGGAGTGGAGGTGACAAAGGCATTTGAGTTTAAATACTTGGGGTCAACTGTCCAAAGTAACGGGGAGTGCAGTAGAGAGGTGAAAAAGAGAGTGCAGGCAGGGTGGAGTGGGTGGAGAAGTGTGTCAGGAGTGATTTGCGACAGAAGGGTACCAGCAAGAGTTAAAGGGAAAGTTTACAAGATGGCTGTGAGACCAGCTATGTTATATGGTTTGGAGACAGTGGCACTGACGAAAAGACAGGAGGCGGAGCTGGAGGTGGCAGAGTTGAAGATGCTAAGATTTTCACTGGGAGTAACGAAGAAGGACAGGATTAGGAACGATTATATTAGAGGGACAGCTCAGGTGGACGGTTTGGAGACAAAGCAAGAGAGGCAAGATTGAGATGGCTTGGACATGTGTGGAGGAGAGATGCTGAGTATATTGGGAGAAGGATGCTGAATATGGAGCTGCCAGGGAAGAGGAGAAGAGGAAGGCAAAAGAGGAGGTTTATGGATGTGGTGAGGGAGGACATGCAGGTGGCTGGTGTGACAGAGGAGGACGCAGAAGACAGGAAGAAATGGAAACGGATGATCCGCTCTGGCGACCCCTAACGGGAGCAGCCGAAAATAGTAGTAGTAGATCTTATCCCGGCTTATGTTAATATATTATTTTTATGTTTATCTTGTACTGGCTTATCTTATTATATTAATATTATTATATTCATCTTAACCTGGCCTATCTTAATATATTATTATTATTATATCTATCTTTTACTGGCATAACTTCTTATATTATTATTATGTTAACTTATACTGGCTTGTCTTATCATATGATTGTTATATTTATCTTATCATGGCCTATCCTATTATATTATTATTATATTTATCTTATCCTGGCCTATCATAATATATTATTATTATTATATCTATCTTATCCTGGTTTAACGTATTCTATTATTATTATATTAACTTATCCTGGCTTGTCTTATTATGTTTTTGTTATATGTATCTTATCCCGGCTCATCTTAATATATTATTATTATATTTATCTTGTACTGGCTTATCTTATTGTATTATTATTATATTCATATTATCTTGGCCTATCTTATTATATTATTGTTATATTTATCTTATCCTGGCTAATCTTATAATATTATTATTATATTAACTTATCCTGGCGTATCTTATTATATGATTGGTATATTTATCCTATCCTGGCCTATCTTATTATTTTATTGTTATATTTATCTTATCCTGGCTTATCTTGATATATTATTATTATATTTATCTTATCCTGGTTTATCTTATTATATTATTGTTATATTTATCTTGTCCTGGCTGTTCTTATTATATTCTTATTATATTTATCTTATCCTGGTTTATCTTATTATGTTATTGTTATATTTATCTTATCCTGGCTTATCTTATTATATTATTGTTATATTTATCTTATCCTGGCTTATCTTATTATATTATTATTATGCTAACTTATCCTGGCTTGTCTTATTATATTATCATTATATTAACTTATCCTGGCTTGTCTTATTATATTATTATTATATTTATCTTGTACTGGCTTATCTTATTATATTATTAATATATTAACTTATCCTGGCTCATCTTATTATATTATTGTTATATTTATCTTATCCTGGCTTATCTTATTATATTATTATTATTATATTTAACTCAACCTGGCCTATCTTAAAATATTATTATTATTATTATATCTATCTTATCCTGGTTTAACGTATTATATTATAATTATATTAACTTATCCTGTCTTGTCTTATTATATTATTATTATATTAACTTATCCTGGCTTTCTTATTATATTATTATTATATTTATCTTGTACTGGCTTATCTTATTATATTATTATTATATTAACTTATCCTGGCTCATCATATTATATTATTGTTATATTTATCTTATTCTGGCTTATCTTATTATCTTATTATTATCTTATTATATTATTGTTATATTTATCTTATCCTGGCCTATCTTATTATATTATTGTTATATTTATCTTATCCTGGCCTATCTTATTATATTATTGTTATATTTATCTTATCCTGGCTTATCTTATTATATTATTATTATACTAACTTATCCTGGCTTGTCTTATTATATTATCATTATATTAACTTATGCTGGCTTGTCTTATTATATTAACTTATGCTGGCTTGTCTTATTATATTATTATTATATTTATCTTGTACTGGTTTATCTTATTATATTATTAATATATTAACTTATCCTGGCTCATCTTATTATATTATTGTTATATTTATCTTGTCCTGGCTTATCTTATTATATTATTATTATATTTATATTATCCTAGGTTATCTTATTATATTATTGTTATATTTATCTTGTCCTGGCTGTTCTTATTATATTCTTATTATATTTATCTTATCCTGGCCTATCTTATTATGTTATTGTTATATTTAACTCAACCTGGCCTATCTTAATATATTATTATTATTATTATTATTATATCTATCTTATCCTGGTTTAACGTATTATATTATAATTATATTAACTTATCCTGTCTTGTCTTATTATATTAATATTATATTAACTTATCCTGGCTTGTCTTATTATATTATTATTATATTTATCTTGTACTGGCTTATCTTATTATCTTATTATTATCTTATTATATTATTGTTATATTTATCTTATCCTGGCTTATCTTATTATATTATTATTATACTAACTTATCCTGGCTTGTCTTATTATATTATCATTATATTAACTTATGCTGGCTTGTCTTTTTATATTAACTTATCCTGGCTTGTCTTATTATATTATTATTATATTTATCTTGTACTGGCTTATCTTATTATATTATTCATATATTAACTTATCCTGGCTCATCTTATTATATTATTGTTATATTTATCTTATCCTGGCTTATCTTTTTATATTATTATTATATTTATATTATCCTAGGTTATCTTATCATATTATTGTTATATTTATCTTGTCCTGGCTGTTCTTATTATATTCTTATATTTATCTTATCCTGGCCTAGCTTATTATGTTATTGTTATATTTAATTCAACCTGGCCTATCTTAATATATTATTATTATTATTATATCTATCTTATCGTGGTTTAACGTATTATATTATGATTATATTAACTTATCCTGTCTTGTCTTATTATATTATTATTATATTAACTTATCCTGGCTTGTCTTATTATATTATTATTATTTTATTTATCTTGTACTGGCTTATCTTATTATATTATTATTATATTAACTTATCCTGGCTCATCACATTATATTATTGTTATATTTATCTTATTCCGGCTTATCTTATTATCTTATTATATTATTATTATATTTATATTATCCTAGGTTATCTTATTATATTATTGTTATATTTATCTTATCCTGGCTTATCTTATTATATTATTGTTATATTTATCTTATCCTGGCTTATCTTATTATATTATTATTATACTAACTTATCCTGGCTTGTCTTATTATATTATCATTATATTAACTTATGCTGGCTTGTCTTATTATATTAACTTATGCTGGCTTGTCTTATTATATTATTATTATATTTATGTTGTACTGGTTTATCTTATTATATTATTAATATATTAACTTATCCTGGCTCATCTTATTATATTATTGTTATATTTATCTTGTCCTGGCTTATCTTATTATATTATTATTATATTTATATTATCCTAGGTTATCTTATTATATTATTGTTATATTTATCTTGTCCTGGCTGTTCTTATTATATTCTTGTTAAATTTATCTTATCCTGGCCTATCTTATTATGTTATTGTTATATTTAACTCAACCTGGCCTATCTTAATATATTATTATTATTATTATTATTATATCTATCTTATCCTGGTTTAACGTATTATATTATAATTATATTAACTTATCCTGTCTTGTCTTATTATATTAATATTATATTAACTTATCCTGGCTTGTCTTATTATATTATTATTATATTTATCTTGTACTGGCTTATCTTATTATCTTATTATTATCTTATTATATTATTGTTATATTTATCTTATCCTGGCTTATCTTATTATATTATTATTATACTAACTTATCCTGGCTTGTCTTATTATATTATCATTATATTAACTTATGCTGGCTTGTCTTTTTATATTAACTTATCCTGGCTTGTCTTATTATATTATTATTATATTTATCTTGTACTGGCTTATCTTATTATATTATTCATATATTAACTTATCCTGGCTCATCTTATTATATTATTGTTATATTTATCTTATCCTGGCTTATCTTTTTATATTATTATTATATTTATATTATCCTAGGTTATCTTATCACATTATTGTTATATTTATCTTGTCCTGGCTGTTCTTATTATATTCTTATATTTATCTTATCCTGGCCTAGCTTATTATGTTATTGTTATATTTAATTCAACCTGGCCTATCTTAATATATTATTATTATTATTATATCTATCTTATCGTGGTTTAACGTATTATATTATGATTATATTAACTTATCCTGTCTTGTCTTATTATATTATTATTATATTAACTTATCCTGGCTTGTCTTATTATATTATTATTATTTTATTTATCTTGTACTGGCTTATCTTATTATATTATTATTATATTAACTTATCCTGGCTCATCACATTATATTATTGTTATATTTATCTTATTCCGGCTTATCTTATTATCTTATTATATTATTATTATATTTATATTATCCTAGGTTATCTTATTATATTATTGTTATATTTATCTTATCCTGGCTTATCTTATTATATTATTGTTATATTTATCTTATCCTGGCTTATCTTATTATATTATTATTATACTAACTTATCCTGGCTTGTCTTATTATATTATCATTATATTAACTTATGCTGGCTTGTCTTATTATATTAACTTATGCTGGCTTGTCTTATTATATTATTATTATATTTATGTTGTACTGGTTTATCTTATTATATTATTAATATATTAACTTATCCTGGCTCATCTTATTATATTATTGTTATATTTATCTTGTCCTGGCTTATCTTATTATATTATTATTATATTTATATTATCCTAGGTTATCTTATTATATTATTGTTATATTTATCTTGTCCTGGCTGTTCTTATTATATTCTTGTTAAATTTATCTTATCCTGGCCTATCTTATTATGTTATTGTTATATTTAACTCAACCTGGCCTATCTTAATATATTATTATTATTATTATTATTATATCTATCTTATCCTGGTTTAACGTATTATATTATAATTATATTAACTTATCCTGTCTTGTCTTATTATATTAATATTATATTAACTTATCCTGGCTTGTCTTATTATATTATTATTATATTTATCTTGTACTGGCTTATCTTATTATCTTATTATTATCTTATTATATTATTGTTATATTTATCTTATCCTGGCTTATCTTATTATATTATTATTATACTAACTTATCCTGGCTTGTCTTATTATATTATCATTATATTAACTTATGCTGGCTTGTCTTTTTATATTAACTTATCCTGGCTTGTCTTATTATATTATTATTATATTTATCTTGTACTGGCTTATCTTATTATATTATTCATATATTAACTTATCCTGGCTCATCTTATTATATTATTGTTATATTTATCTTATCCTGGCTTATCTTTTTATATTATTATTATATTTATATTATCCTAGGTTATCTTATCATATTATTGTTATATTTATCTTGTCCTGGCTGTTCTTATTATATTCTTATATTTATCTTATCCTGGCCTAGCTTATTATGTTATTGTTATATTTAATTCAACCTGGCCTATCTTAATATATTATTATTATTATTATATCTATCTTATCGTGGTTTAACGTATTATATTATGATTATATTAACTTATCCTGTCTTGTCTTATTATATTATTATTATATTAACTTATCCTGGCTTGTCTTATTATATTATTATTATTTTATTTATCTTGTACTGGCTTATCTTATTATATTATTATTATATTAACTTATCCTGGCTCATCACATTATATTATTGTTATATTTATCTTATTCCGGCTTATCTTATTATCTTATTATATTATTATTATATTTATATTATCCTAGGTTATCTTATTATATTATTGTTATATTTATCTTATCCTGGCTTATCTTATTATATTATTGTTATATTTATCTTATCCTGGCTTATCTTATTATATTATTATTATACTAACTTATCCTGGCTTGTCTTATTATATTATCATTATATTAACTTATGCTGGCTTGTCTTATTATATTAACTTATGCTGGCTTGTCTTATTATATTATTATTATATTTATGTTGTACTGGTTTATCTTATTATATTATTAATATATTAACTTATCCTGGCTCATCTTATTATATTATTGTTATATTTATCTTGTCCTGGCTTATCTTATTATATTATTATTATATTTATATTATCCTAGGTTATCTTATTATATTATTGTTATATTTATCTTGTCCTGGCTGTTCTTATTATATTCTTGTTAAATTTATCTTATCCTGGCCTATCTTATTATGTTATTGTTATATTTAACTCAACCTGGCCTATCTTAATATATTATTATTATTATTATTATTATATCTATCTTATCCTGGTTTAACGTATTATATTATAATTATATTAACTTATCCTGTCTTGTCTTATTATATTAATATTATATTAACTTATCCTGGCTTGTCTTATTATATTATTATTATATTTATCTTGTACTGGCTTATCTTATTATCTTATTATTATCTTATTATATTATTGTTATATTTATCTTATCCTGGCTTATCTTATTATATTATTATTATACTAACTTATCCTGGCTTGTCTTATTATATTATCATTATATTAACTTATGCTGGCTTGTCTTTTTATATTAACTTATCCTGGCTTGTCTTATTATATTATTATTATATTTATCTTGTACTGGCTTATCTTATTATATTATTCATATATTAACTTATCCTGGCTCATCTTATTATATTATTGTTATATTTATCTTATCCTGGCTTATCTTTTTATATTATTATTATATTTATATTATCCTAGGTTATCTTATCATATTATTGTTATATTTATCTTGTCCTGGCTGTTCTTATTATATTCTTATATTTATCTTATCCTGGCCTAGCTTATTATGTTATTGTTATATTTAATTCAACCTGGCCTATCTTAATATATTATTATTATTATTATATCTATCTTATCGTGGTTTAACGTATTATATTATGATTATATTAACTTATCCTGTCTTGTCTTATTATATTATTATTATATTAACTTATCCTGGCTTGTCTTATTATATTATTATTATTTTATTTATCTTGTACTGGCTTATCTTATTATATTATTATTATATTAACTTATCCTGGCTCATCACATTATATTATTGTTATATTTATCTTATTCTGGCTTATCTTATTATCTTATTATATTATTATTATATTTATATTATCCTAGGTTATCTTATTATATTATTGTTATATTTATCTTATCCTGGCTTATCTTATTATATTATTGTTATATTTATCTTATCCTGGCTTATCTTATTATATTATTATTATACTAACTTATCCTGGCTTGTCTTATTATATTATCATTATATTAACTTATGCTGGCTTGTCTTATTATATTAACTTATGCTGGCTTGTCTTATTATATTATTATTATATTTATGTTGTACTGGTTTATCTTATTATATTATTAATATATTAACTTATCCTGGCTCATCTTATTATATTATTGTTATATTTATCTTGTCCTGGCTTATCTTATTATATTATTATTATATTTATATTATCCTAGGTTATCTTATTATATTATTGTTATATTTATCTTGTCCTGGCTGTTCTTATTATATTCTTGTTAAATTTATCTTATCCTGGCCTATCTTATTATGTTATTGTTATATTTAACTCAACCTGGCCTATCTTAATATATTATTATTATTATTATTATATCTATCATATCCTGGTTTAACGTATTATATTATAATTATATTAACTTATCCTGTTTTAACGTATTATATTATTATTATATTAACTTATCCTGGCTTGTCTTATTATATTATTTTTATATTTATCTTATGCTGGCTTATTTTATTATATTATTATTATATGAACTTATCCTGGCTCATCTTATTGTATTATTGTTATATTTTTCTTATCCTGGCTTATCTTATTATCTTATTATTATTATATTTATCTTGTACTTGCTAGTTTTATTATATTATTATTATATTTATCTTATCCTGGCTTAACTTATTATATTATTATTATATTAACTTATCCTCGCTCATCTTATTATATTATTGTTATATTTATTTTATCCTGGCCTATCTTAATATATTATTATTATTATATCTATCTTATCCTGGCTTAACTTATTTTATTATTATTATATTAACTTATCCTGGCTTGTCTTAACCCAGCCGCTGAGGATGCACAAGCCAGTGCATCCTTAGTGCCGGTCCCAAGCCCGGACAAATGGGGAGGGTTGCGTCAGGAAGGGCATCCGGCGTAAAATCTTTGCCAAATCAAATATGCGGATCATAAATAAGACTTACATACCGGATCGGTCGAGGCCCGGGTTACCAACGACCGTCACCGGTACTGTTAACCAGCAGGGTGTCGGTGGAAACTATGCTACTGTTGGGCGAAGGAGAAGGAGAGGGGGAAAGCATGTCCAGAGGCAGCTAGAGAGGAGGAAGGGTAGGCATGTGGAGGTGAGAGTTGGAACTTTGAATGTTGGCACTATGACTGGTAAAGGGAGAGAGCTGGCTGACATGATGGAAAGAAGAAAGGTAGGCATACTGTGTGTGCAAGAGACCAGGTGGAAGGGGAGTAAGGCCAGGAGTATCGGAGGTGGCTTCAAACTCTTCTACCATGGTGTGAATGGGAGGAGTAAAGGGGTAGGGGTAATTCTGAAGGAAGAGTATGTCAAGAGCGTGCTGGAGGTGAAGAGAGTGTCAGACAGAGTGATGAGTATGAAGCTGGAAATTGAAGGTTTATTGCTGAATGTTATCAGCGCATATGCCCCGCAAGTTGGGTGTGAGATGGATGAAAAAGAAGAATTCTGGAATGAGTTGGACGACATGGTGGAGAGGGTACCCAAGGAGGAGAGAGTGGTGATTGGAGCGGACTTCAATGGACATGTTGGTGAAGGGAACAGAGGTGATGAGGAGGTGATGGGAAGGTATGGAGTCAAGAAGAGAAATGTGGAAGGACAGATGGTGGTGGATTTTGCGAAAAGGATGGAAATGGCTGTGGTGAATACATATTTCAAGAAGAGGGAGGAACACAGGGTGACGTACAAGAGTGGAGGAAAGTGCACACAGGTGGACTATATCTTATGTAGGAGGCACCATCTAAAAGGGATTGGAGACTGCAAGGTGGTGACAGGGGAGAACGTAGCTAGGCAGCATCGGATGGTGGTCTGTAGGATGACTTTGGAGACCAAGAAGAGGAAGCGAGTGAAGACACAGCCGAAGATCAAATGGTGGAAGTTGAAGAAGGAAGACTGTTGTGTGGAGTTCAGGCAGGAGTTAAGACAGGCACTGGGTGGTAGTGAAGAGTTGCCAGATGGCTGGAAAACCACTGCAGAAATAGTGAGGGAGACAGCTAGGAAGGTACTTGGTGTGTCATCAGGACAGAGGAAGGAAGACAAGGAGACTTGGTGGTGGAATGAGGAAGTACAGCAAATTATACAGAGGAAAAGGTTGGCAAAGAAGAAGTGGGATAGTAAGAGAGATGAAGAAAGTAGACAGGAGTACAAGGAGATGCAGTGTAAAGCAAAGAGAGAGGTGGCAAAAGCAAAGGAAAAGGCGTATGGTGAGTTGTATGACAGATTAGACACTAAGGAAGGAGAAAAGGACTTGTACCGATTGGCTAGACAGAGGGACCAAGCTGCAAAGGATGTGCAGCAAGTTAGGGCGATCAAGGATAGAGATGGAAATGTGCTGACAAGCGAGGAGAGTGTGCTAAGAAGGCGGAAGGAATACTTTGAGGGGCTGATGAATGAAGAAAATGAGAGAGAGAGAAGGTTGGATGATGTAGGGATAGTGAATCAGGAAGTTCAGCGGATTAGCAAGGAGGAAGTGAGGGCAGCTATGAAGAGGATGAAGAGTGGAAAGGCAGTTGGTCCTGATGACATACCTGTGGAGGCATGGAGGTGTTTAGGAGAGATGGCAGTGGGGTTTTTAACTAGATTGTTTAACACAATCCTGGAAAGTGAGAGGATGCCTGAGGAGTGGAGAAGAAGCATACTGGTACCGATTTTCAAGAACAAGGGCGATGTGCAGAACTGTAGCAACTACAGAGGTATAAAGTTGATCAGCCACAGCATGAAGATTTGGGAAAGAGTAATAGAAGCTAGGTTAAGAGGAGAGGTGACGATCAGCGAGCAGCAGTTTGGGTTCATGCCACGAAAGAGCACCACAGATGCGATGTTTGCTTTGAGAATGTTGATTGAGAAGTATAGAGGAGGTCAGAAGGAGTTGCATTGTGTCTTTGTAGATTTAGAGAAAGCATATGACAGAGTGCCGAGAGAGGAGGTGTGGTATTGTATGAGGAAGTCAGGAGTTGCAGAGAAGTATGTAAGAGTGGTGCAGGATATGTATGAGGGAAGTGTGACAATGGTGAGGTGTGCGGTTGGAATGACAGATGGGTTCAAGGTGGAGGTCGGATTACATCAAGGATCGGCTCTTAGCCCTTTCTTGTTTGCAATGGTGATGGACAGGTTGACGGACAAGATCAGGCAGGAGTCTCCATGGACGATGATGTTCGCGGATGACATTGTGATCTGTAGCGAGAGTAGGGTGCAGGTTGAGGAGAGCCTGGAGAGGTGGAGGTATGCACTGGAGAGAAGAGGAATGAAAGTCAGTAGGAGCAAGACGGAATACCTATGCGTGAATGAGAGAGAGGACAGTGGAATGGTCAGGATGCAAGGAGTGGAGGTGACAAAGGCATTTGAGTTTAAATACTTGGGGTCAACTGTCCAAAGTAACGGGAAGTGCAGTAGAGAGGTGAAAAAGAGCGTGCAGGCAGGGTGGAGTGGGTGGAGAAGAGTGTCAGGAATGATTTGCGACAGAAGGGTACCAGCAAGAGTTAAAGGGAAAGTTTACAAGATGGTTGTGAGACCAGCTATGTTATATGGTTTGGAGACAGTGGCACTGACGAAAAGACAGGAGGCGGAGCTGGAGGTGGCAGAGTTGAAGATGCTAAGATTTTCACTGGGAGTAACGAAGAAGGACAGGATTAGGAACGATTATATTAGAGGGACCGCTCAGGTTGGACGGTTTGGAGACAAAGCAAGAGAGGCAAGATTGAGATGGCTTGGACATGTGTGGAGGAGAGATGCTGAGTATATTGGGAGAAGGATGCTGAATATGGAGCTGCCAGGGAAGAGGAGAAGAGGAAGGCCAAAGAGGAGGTTTATGGATGTAGTGAGGGAAGACATGCAGGTGGCTGGTGTGACAGAGGAAGACGCAGAGGACAGGAAGAAATGGAAAGGGATGATCCGCTGTGGCGACCCCTAACGGGAGCAGCCGAAAGTAGTAGTAGTAGATCCTGGCTTGTCTTATTATATTATTATTATATTTATCTTATCCTGGCTTGTCTTATTATCTTATTATTATATTTATCTTATTTATGTTATCTTATTCTATTATTATTATTATTATATTTATCTAATCCTGATTTATCTTGTCAAATTATTGTCCCACCTCCAGACTCTCTTCAAGTGGCTCAGCCAGCACGGGCTGATCATCAACCCAGCCAAGTGCCAGTTTGGGCTGACAACCATCGACTTCCTCGGACACCGAATCACCAAAGACGTGGCGGTGCCCCTTCTGTCAAAGGTGGATGCTATCGTGAACTTACCACGACCTCTCACAGTCAAGTCCCTACAGGAGTTCCTCGGCACGGTGAACTTTTACCACTGCTTTATCCCCCGAGCTGCTCAACTCATGCGACCACCGTATGAAGCCCCGAAAGGCAAGGCCACCAAACACACTGAGGACTGGTCCGCAGAGAGGGACAAGGCATTTGTGGACACTAAGACTGCTCTGGCTGATGCAACAATGCTGGCGCACCCGTCACCGAAAGCTCTTATTGCCATTACTACGGACGCTTCGGACTACGCAGTCAGGATGGTGCACGAGCAGTGGGTGAACGGTGCTTGGGAGCCACTCACTTTCTTCAGCAGACTGTTACGCCCCAGCAAACAGAAGTATAGCACCTTCGATCAGGAGCTCCTTGCTCTCTACCTCGCCGTTCGACACCTCCATTCCCTGCTGGAGGCCCGCCAGTTCACGGTGTTTGTGGACCACAAACCACTGACGTTTGCCATGGCCAAGGTGGCTGAGCCGTGGTTGGCCCGCCAGCAATGACAGCGCTCCCACATCTCGGAGTTCATCACAGACGTACAGCATGTTGCTGGCAAAACCAACCTTGTCTCCGACTGCCTCTCCCGGGCCATTGCAGGGGCCGTCCACTTGGGTCTTGACTATGCCCGCATAGCAGCTGACCAGGCCGCCGACCCGGACGTGCAGGTTTTCAGGACGGCTGTCACAGGGCTGCAGTTAGAGGGCGTGGCTTTCGACGACACTGGCACCCCGCTCCATCTCCCCGGCCCGTCATTCCCACTGGCTGGAGGCGGCGTGTCTTCAACGCTGTCCACGGCCTCTCCCACCCTGGCAAAAAGCCGTCTCAAAGACCAGTGGCAGACAAATTCATCTGGCATGGGCTCAAAAAAGACGTGAGAGACACCTGCGTGGTGTCAGCGCTCTAAAGTCCACCATCACACCAGAGCCCCCCTGGCACAGTTCCCAGTGCCTGAAAGGAGATTCAACCACGTAAACATGGACCTAGTGGGCCCCCTGCCCCACTCCCATGATTTCACTTACCTCCTCACCATGGTGGACAGCTGCACTCGATGGCCAGAAGTTGTCCCACTGTCATCAACGGCATCCAGCGATGTAGCCTGGGCATTCATCGGGACCTGGTTCACCCGGTTCGGCATCCCATCTGACCTTTCCTTGGACCGGGGCTCACAGTTTGTGTCCGAGCTCTGGAACGCAGTCACATACAGCATAGGGGTGAAGCTCCACCTCATACCACCTGCAGGCCAATGGGTTGTGCAAGCGGTTTAATCGCTCTATAAAGGCCACTCTTCTGGCCAGCCTCAAGGATAGCAGCTGGGTCGACAGGCTCCCGTGGGTCATACTGGGCCTCAGGACCGCCCTTAAGGAGGACCTCCAGTCCTCATCCGCCGAACTGGTTTACGGACAGCCACTGCGGGTCCCAGGGGATTTCGTCCCCAACACCACAGTTCCCTGGTCTGCAGCCCATCAATGCTCCTGGATAATGCCATAGCTTTTGCACCGGTCCCCACTTCGCAACATGGCCTCCCACAGTCTCGCATCCCTGGAAGTTTGCAGTTGGCAGAATACATTTTCATTCACCACGACGCCCACTGTGGACCCCTGCAGCCTCCCTACGATGGGCCGTTCTGCGTCCTGGAGACCGGGAACAAGCACTTTGTCGTGGATGTCGGCAACAAGCTAGAGTGCATTTCAGTAGATCGCCTCAAACCGGCTCGCCTGGACTTGGACCGACCTGTTGGACTTGCCCAGCCCCCACAGCGGGGGCGCCCTCCTACCCTGCCCTCACGCCCCAACAAGACCCCTAAGGTTCCTCCACCACCCGCCTTATGCCCACTCCACCGCAGGGTTCTTAAGGCCCCTCCTGCAGGCACCCCGGCCTCCGCACCTGTTCGGCAAAGCTGTTGTAGCCGGGCCACCCACCCTCCTCCATGTTTGCTTTATTTTTATTCTGGTGAATTCTGGGGGGACGTATGTAGCGGACTATATGGGCACAATTCAACATAACTGCTTTCTGACTGCTTATTAGCCATTAAATCCTGGTTTTCATGCCACTTCTTCAAACTTGATAGTGATTAAACTGAGGTCCTCCTAGTTGGCACTAAATCTACTTTGGCCAAACCTGATGGTTTTTCTGACTATTGACAATTCTATAGTTCCTCCATCGCCTCAGGTTAAGAGTCTGGGTGTCATCCTGGACAGCACGTTATCTTTTGAAGCCCACATCAACAATGTTACTCGGTCTGCATACTTCCATCTACGCAATATTAATCGTCTTCGCCCGTCACTTACACCTAACAGCACCGCCATACTCACTCACACTCTGGTTACATCCCGTATTGACTACTGTAATTCTGTCCTCTTTGCTCTTCCCCTCAAGTGTCTTCATAAGCTTCAATTGGTCCAGAATTCAGCTGCCCGTATCATCACCAGAACTCCTTCCATAGATCACATCACTCCTGTTCTTCAGCAACTCCACTGGCTCCCTGTTAAATACCGTATTGACTTCAAGATCCTGCTCCTCACCTTTAAGGCCCTTAATAACCTAGCTCCTTCATATCTTTCTGGACTCCTTCATATCCACACACCCTCCTGCACTCTCACATCCTCTTCTGCTCTCCAACTCACTACACCATCTTGACTACCATGGGGTCTAGAGCCTTCAGTTGTTCTGCCCCCCCACCTATGGAACTCTCTCCCACAAGATATCCACAACACTGACTCTCTTTCAACCTTCAATTCCACCTCAAAACGCACCTTTTCAAACTGGCATATTCAGTCTGATCCACGCTTCACTGAGTTTTGTGCAGATGGTGATTTTATACTTGTCTGTTGTGTTCACTTTGTGTTGTCTACCTGCTTTGTTTTGATGTTATGCTGTCTGATACAGTGCTGCTGGTTTTGTACTGTGTTCTGCAAGGTGTCCTTGAGTGCTCTGAAAGGTGCCCACAAATAGAATACATTATTATTATTAACATTATTATTATAACTGGTAGACACGGGCCCTTTCAGGAGGGGTTTCCAGGTTGAGAGGGCGGAGCGGGGACTAGGATGGTTGGAGCAGGGCCATGTTGCTGAGATTATGACTTTGTGCGGAAGAATAAATGACACGCGCGTTCGTGCAGTCAGTGTGAGAACTTGTCCGTCTCTACTTTCCTGCAGTTTCCTCAGTATTACACTTCCTTTGAGTAAAGAAGCTGTTTCTTTTATGAAAAGCAAAACAAGGACAGAGAATTGTTTTGTTAAATCTCTTTATTCTGTATGGTAGATTTTACATTCACAAATGCAGATGGTCAAGTAAAAGACCACGTGTTGTTCAGTTTAAGATGGAACTTAAGTATTATTTTGAATCTCTGCGAAATCTTAAAAACAAACAAAGCCGTTAAGACTTTGAAAATATACGATGCCTTGAACATTTGTATTTATTTTATTATTTTATTCATTGTCCCCTGCTGTATTGTTTATGGTGTTTATTATTATTTGTATGTTTCTGTTTGTAATGTTTAAAAGTGATTTCAATAAAGTTTTGTTAAAACAAAACAAAACGTGTTGCTGTGAATCACAAGTCGCCAGGAGATGACGCCAGAGGGTAAGTTTCCGCTAAAGAACACAGTCCACTCTCACTAAAACTGCACTGGAATCAGGAACCCGGTCTGATACCCAGAGGGTTTCACTTCTTCGAATTACAGACTCAAACACGTCACATGTTACTCATCTGGGGGGGTGAGGAAGACTATTTACAGGTCTGAGGAAGAACTCTGGCCCATCTTTTCAGGTGACTCTCACTTGTACTTTGCGCACCCTTCCATCTTTACTGGGGTCCACATCAGGGATGATGCCTTGAGGCCAGTCATCTCCCTTGCATTGACTGTCCCTGAGAAGCACGACACTTGCTTGTTCAAGTCTAGGCTGGTCGGAAGGCCACTTCCGGTGGGGTCGCAGTGTTGACAAACACTTTTCTATGCATCATCCAGGTAAGAGAATCACAGAAGGGGAACCAGGTCATCTGGACACCACCTTTATTGAGAGAAACGTGTCATCAGCATCTAAGTGACCTCTTCAGTCTCACCTGGCTGCAGGTACCCCACCCTTATACACAATACAGTGACTGCAGGTACCCCCACCCTTATAAACAATACAGTGACTGCAGGTGCCCCCACCCTTATAAACAATACAGTGACTGCAGTTATCCCCACCCTTATACACAATACAGTGACTGCAGGTGCCCCCACCCTTATAAACAATACAGTGACTGCAGGTGCCCCCACCCTTATAAACAATACAGTGACTGCAGGTACCCCCACCCTTATAAACAATACAGTGACTGCAGTTATCCCCACCCTTATACACAATACAGTGACTGCAGGTGCCCCCACCCTTATAAACAATACAGTAACTGCAGGTGCCCCCACCCTTATAAACAATACAGTGACTGCATGTGTCCCCACCCTTATACACAATCTTCTCATTTCAGCTTATTCCCTGTTTCTCAGGGGTCACCAGAGCAGATTTTATAGTTTCCATTGGTATCCTGTGAGGGCACAGCACCAATGGCGTCCGTTGTCCACCCGGGCCTTGACCGATCCAGTATGGTCTTGTCAAGCCGCATACTGATTGGGAAAATGTTACGTTGCATGTGAAACAGATTGTTGGTTTCGGTCATTACGCGCACAATACAGCGACACAATGACCGAATCCAGTGATCAGTTTCACATGCAAATTGCCGTGAGCTTTAACTAGAGTTACAATGACCATGTACAATTCACAGAGGATGTGGGAATGTTTGCCATCACAGCACTGTAAGATGGCGACAGGTGATGATGAAACGTATCTGCCAATAAACGCTGTGTCCAGGTGAACCGATTCAACCCTCTGTGGGTTTCTTACCCGGATTACTGAGCATGCATGAAGACACTTTCACTCATTTATGTGAGGATTGCTTTAAACTTGTATGTGAATACGAGCAAACGGCGTGTAAGATGGCAGACTACAGGAACCACCTGAGAATCAACCTCAGGTGCAAACAGAACGGGATTGGAGCTAACAGCCTGCAAATGAAATCTTCAGTCAGAAGCTACCGAGCTAACCAGATCCTCCAGAAGGCACAGAGGCAGCTGGTGAACGAACGGGTGAGACAAACTATACTGCTCAAAAAAATAAAGGGAACACCTAAAAACACAATCTAGACCTCGATGAATGAAATATTTCAGCTGAAAATCTTTATTTATCAGACAGAGGAATGTGTTTAGAGCAAAATAACCTAAGAATGATCAATGGAAATCAAAATCATTAGCCCATTAAGGTCTGGATTCAGAATCATACTCAAAATCAAAGTGGAAAATGAGAACATAGGCTGATCCAACTTCTGTGGAAATTCTTCAAGACGATTCAAAATGAGGCTCAGTAGTGTGTGTGGCCTCCACGTGCCTGTATGCACTCCCTACAACGTCTGGGCATGCTCCTGATGAGACGACGGATGGTCTCCTGAGGGATCTCCTCCCAGACCTGGATCAGGGCATCGGTCAACTCCTGGACAGTCTGTGGTGCGACATCGCGTTGGCGGATGGTACGAGACACGATGTCCCAGAGGTGCTCGATTGGATTCAGGTCTGGGGAACGTGCAGGCCAGTCCATAGCATCAATGCCCTCGACATACAGGAACTGCTGACACACTCTGGCCACATGAGGACGAGCATTGTCATGCATGAGCAGGAACCCAGGGCCCACTGCACCAGCATATGGTCTGACAATGGGTCTGAGGATCTCATCCCGGTACCTAATGGCAGTCATGGTACCTCTGGCTAGCACGTAGAGGTCTGTGCGGCCCTCCAAGGATATGCCTCCCCAGACCATCACTGACCCACCGCCAAACCGGTCATGCTGGAGGATGTTGCAGGCAGCAGAACGTTCTCCACAGCGTCTCCAGACTCTCTCACGTCTGTCACATGTGTTCAGTGTGAACCTGCTCTCATCTATGAAGAGCACAGGGCGCCAATGGCGAATCTGCCAACCAAGATGTTCTCTGGCAAAGGTCAATCGGGCTGCACGGTGTTGGGCTGTGAGCACAGGCCCCAATTGTGGACGTCGGGCCCTCATACCATCCTCATGCATTCTGTTTCTCACTGTTTGAGCAGAAACCTGCACATTAGTGGCCTGTTGATGGTCGTTTTGTAGGGCTCCGGCAGTGCTCCTCCTGTTCCTCCTTGCACAAAGGACCAGATAGCGGTCCTGCTGCGGGGTTGTTGTCCTCCTGCGGCCCCCTCCACGTCTCCTGGTGTACTGGCCTGTCTCCTGGTACCTCCTCCATGCTCTGGACACTGTGCTGGGAGACACATCAAATCTTCTTGCCACAGCACGCATTGATGTGCCATCCTGGATGAGCTGCACTACCTGAGCAACTTCTGTAGGTTGCAGATACCGCCTCATGCCACCTCTAGTGGTGAGGGCACTAGCAAAATGAAAAACTAACCAAAGATCGGCCAGAAAAGATGAGGACAGGCAAATGGTCTGTGGCCACCACCTGCAAATCCATTCCTGTTATAGGGGTTGTCTTGCAAATTGTCTAATTTCCACCTGGTGGAAATTAGACAATTTACCAACAGGTGAAATTGATTCACCAATCAGTGTTGCTTCCTAACTGGACAGGTTGATATCTCAAAAGTGTGATTGACTTGGAGCTACATTGCATTGCTTATGTGTTCCCTTTATTTTTTTGAGCAGTGTACTTTCACCATCGACGCTTTGAAAGCCAAGGAGGAGCGGATCCACCAGAGACTCGCGTCACGTCTAGATGAGACCACTGTCCAGTGTGATCGAGTTCACGGATAAGGCTCGTCTAGCTCAACACGAAAAGTCGAAAACCAGGCAGCAAAAGAAGTTTGACCTACTTGCTGCACGCCGGAGACATCGGCAGACAGAGAGACGGACGCCAGACACACGCCGGCGACGTGGACAAGTGGGTGGAGAATCTGTCCGACAGACAACTCACCCAGGGGGAGAAAGACGTCCTTGCTAAGGGGCTGAATTTTGCTGTCACGCCGAGGGAAATGCCGCTAGTGGACCTGGTCACACCCAGGGAATCAGCGATCCCTAAAAACAACATCGCGGACCCGGGAGTGGAGCAACTGTGGACGACAGTTTCATCCTGCCTCAGCAATGCGAAGATGCCACCGTCCAACATCAGCAGAGACGAGAGGGAAGCTCTCACGACTCTCAGTAAGGACAATAACATCACCATCCTTCCAGCAGACAAAGGCAGATGCACTGCTGTATTAAACCAGACACACGGTCATGAGAAAGTCATGACGTCACTTAGAGACACGGAAACTTATGAGCCCTGAAACCAGATCCAGGCAGCGGTCACAAGAAAAGGGTGATAGATTGTCTGAATCTGTCAGAACAGGACAATGCTATTGACAGAATGTTGTACCACAGATTATACACAGGGGGCGCTACACCTAGTCTGTATGGGTTACCTAAAATACATAAACAGGATGTGCCATTACGGCCTATTGTTTGTGTGATTAACTCAGTGACCTATAACCTCTCTAAGTTTTTGGCGTCTGTTCTGAACCCGTTGGTAGGCAGTAATGACCATCACATTCAGAGCACTGTGGATGTTGTGGACAAGGTGAGGGACGTCATCATGGAGGAGGTGAAACAATGGTGTCTTGTGATGTCGCGTCTCTCTTCACCTGTGTTCCTGTTGATGAAGCAGTGGAAGTATTTTGATAATATTCCTTGTCTTGTGATTTGTGAGTGAAATGGCAGTACTTGGTGCCTAGGCATACCTGCTCAGCTGGACTGGCTGTTCAGCCTTTGGCCAATAGGTGTGTGATTATGGGCTGGTGGATTTGACATGCCAGCTTGACTGGAAGCTCAAAATAATTAAGGTGGGGTTTAATGACTGCGGTGGGTGGCGTGGGTGGGCGTGGTTTGTGTGTGGGAGGCGGGGTGTGTGTGAATTTCACTGCCCGGGGCCCCTGAGGGTACTGATCCAGCCTTGACTGGAATGAATTATTCATGATAGTGTGGGAGTGCAGGAATGAGGAGACGGAGAGATCGAGTCGAGTTAATTCCGTTCACTGTCTCTCTCTCTCTCTCTTGTTTCTCAATTCAATTCAATATGTGCTTTATTGGCATGACACACGTTTGTATACATATTGCCAAAGCATGTAAAACAACACAACAATGGTTATAATAATAACAGCAACAACAACAGTGATTATGATATTAAACAACAACAGTAGCAATAGGTGCCGTCCCCCACTGTCTCTCAGGTTGTGGCAGGAAAATATAAATCTTGCTGCAATGCTCGCCGCTGTCCCCCTCCCAGGACCCCCCGCAGCTTACCTGCGTCCTCCATGTCCTGCTACTCTGGTGTCACATGTTCCAGCTCCTGGACAAAAGCCCGGCGCTGTTTTTCACGTGTCACATTTAAGGAGGAAGTGCCCCTCTGTCTCCACCTCATCTGTCATGCACTGACCACATGTTCGATGCTCTTTTGGCAACCAGGTCTTTTTGTGTCTCCCCTTTTCAATGGCGAGACTGTGGTCACTGAGCCTGTATTTGGTGAGGGTCTGTCGCTGCTTCCTGTCTCTGACAGTTAAGAGGTGTTCTTCCAGATCATAGTTTGTTTTTAGGGCCCGATAGACTTCTAGTTTGTTTTGAGTTTTGATTTCAGCATTCCAATGTTTCAGATAATTGTTCTTGCTTTGTTTTATAGCTGATTTATCCTCATGTTGGTTTGTTTTATAGCTGATTTATCCTCATGTTGGTTTATTTTATAGCTGATTTATCGTAATGTTTGTTTGGGATGCAGTGCTGGCCTGAGGTTGGTTGGTCTTAATATTTGTTAAAGGGTTAGTGAGTCTCAGAGCCAGCTGCTTCAGGGGACTCTTTTCGGGGTTCAGTTCTTGGGTTTTCAGAGCTTTAAAGTGCAATGTATTTGTTGGGCTTGTATTTAAGTGCATCCAGAAATTTAGAGATCTTTTTTGTACATTTATCAATAATGGAAACCGGCCTAATTCTGCCCTACATGCGTTGTTTGGTGTTTTCCTTTGTATTTACAGAATCATTCTACAGAATTCAGCATGTAGGGTTTCTGCTGGATGCTTGTCCCATCTAGTGTAGCTGGAAAGACTGAGTGGACCCCATACCTCACTTCCATATAATGCAATGGGCAGAATTACACTATCAAACAGTTTGCAGCAGATGGAGATTGGTATATCAATTTTAAAGAATTTATTTTTAATTGCATATAGAGCTGTGCCAGCTTTTTGTTTTAGGTTAGTCACTGCCCTACTGAAACTCCCTGATGCTGTAATAATTAGACCCAGGTAAGTATACTGCATCGTATGCTCTAAGGTGATGCTACCTAGAGTCAACTGGTATCTCTTTTCCTCACATCTGGGCTTCTTCTGGAAGATCATTACTTTTGTCTTTTTTGGATTTATTGCCAGGGCGCAGTGCTGGCAATAGTCCTCAAGCAGGTCTAGTAGTTGTTGCAGCCCATCTGCAGTTGGTGACAACAAGACTAGATCATCTGCATAAAGCAAAAATTTTACTTCCATGTCATACAGGGGGAGACCTGGGGCTGCACACTGTTCCAGCTGCACCGCCAGTTCATTAATATATATATATTAAACAGTGTCGGGCTAAGTCCACAGCCCTGTCTCACCCCTCTATTCTGAGTGAAGAACTCAGTGTGTTTGTCTCCAATCTTAACTGCACATTTGTTGTCCGAATACATTGACTTTATTATGTCATACACTTTACCCCCTACACCACTTTGTAAAAGTGTATAGTATAGTCCTTCATGCCAAATAGAGTCGAAAGCTTTTTTGAAGTCAATAAAACAAGCAAATATTTTTCCATTTTTGGTTTGATTCACATTTTCATTTATGAGGGTGTGTAGGGTGTAAATATGGTCCGTAGTCCGGTGATTTGGGAGGAAGCCAATTTGACCTTTGCTCAGGACATTGTGTTCGTTAAGGAGGGTTAGAATTCGATTGTTCAAAATGCTATTAAACACCTTCCCCAGACTACTGCTCACACAAATGCCTCTGAAATTATTAGGATCCAATTTGTCTCCATTTTTCTGAATAGGAGTTATAAGCCCTTTGCTCCAGATGTCAGGAAAAAATCCCGAACTTAGAAGGATGTTGAATAATTTGAGTACTGCCCTTTGCAGCTCAGGTGTGCTGTTTTTAAGCATTTTGCTTCTGACGCTGTCAAGGCCACAAGCTTTATTGGGTTTTAAGGATTTGAGCTTGTGTGCCAATTCTTCTTGTGTTATTGGAAAATCCAGTGGGTTTTGGTTGTCTTTTATAGAGCATTCGAACAACTGTAATTTTTGTTTGATCAGATTGGAATTGGAATTTGAGTGTTCTTGTTGGATTTCCGAATAGATATGTTCAAAATGATTTTTCCAAATTTCTCCATTTTGGATAGACAGGTCTTGTGGTTTTGTAGAGCTCAAATTATTCCACATTTCCCAGAATTGGTTTTGATTCAGGGAATGTTCTATTTCCTGTAGGGTTCTATCTACATGGCTTTGTTTTTTCATTCTTAATGTGTGTTTATATAGTTTTAATGGTTCGCTATATTTCTTTCTTATATCCATATCTTGAGGTTGGTAGTGTTTCAGGTTTGACAATTTACGCAGTTCTTTTCTTATATTTTTACAATCGTTGTCAAACCATTTTTCATTTTCAGATTGTTTCTTTTTTCTGTTGTGGGTCCTTGGTAGGACCATGTTTGCTGCCGTCTGAAAGATACAATTGATTTCATTGACATCTTGGTTGGTATTGTCCTTATTAGTTTCAAACGGTTTGTTAATGAAGTTAGTAATTATATTAAGTAATTTGGATGAATTCAGGATATTGATAAATTTTTCTGCACTGTCTGGAGCCCATCTGTAGGTCTTATTAATTTTGAACAGCTTGCTGGGCTCCTCTATAGGCATTTGAGTCAGGTTAATAGTTTTGAAGAAAATCATAATTTGGTTATGGTCAGAAAGAGGAGTTTGTTGTCTGACAGTGAATGCGTTGAAGGAGGTGGGGTCCATGTCAGTTATTGCATAGTCAACTACACTAGCTCCAAGACCTGAACAACATGTGAACCTTCCCAAAGAGTCTCCTCTGATCCTACCATTAAGTGTGTACAGGCCAGAGGCGCGACAGAGGTGCACTAGCTCCTTACCAGCCTTGTTCACAGTACGGTCGAGGGAGCTCCTTTTGATGAGGGTTGGTGAGAGGTACAGGGAATGTTGACCAAACACATGTCTGTTACCCTGAGGGTCAATGGTATCACTCATTGAACCTGTTCTTGCGTTAAAATCTCCGCACAGCAGCACATTTCCCTGGGCCTGGAAAAGGCTTGCCTCTTCATGGAGGTTACTCAGGACATCCTCATCATAATATGGAGATTCAGTTGGGGGAGAATATAGAGCACAGAGATAGATATCTTTGTTTGATATGCCAATTTTATTGCTGAGTTTTAGCCAGTAGTGGGATGTTCCAATTTTAATTTTTGAAATGTGGTTGGTTAAACATCCTCTGTACCAAATCAAAATACCTCCAGAGTCTCGTCCACGGTGTACTGAGTTAAGTTTATTTGATGGAATAATTATTTCTTTGTAACCTGAGGGACAGTGGGTGGTTATGTCTTCACGACACCAGGTTTCAGTTAATATGACTATGTCGACATTTTAGATGTTTTTTAAGAAGTCAGGGTCTCTACTCTTCATCCCAAAGGAAGATGAGAAGAGACCCTGAATGTTCCAACAAGAGACGAAAAGAAAATATACAATGAGTCTCTTTTGTGAGACAGAGAATTATCAAGTTACAGTGGAAGAAGACATTTATGAAATATCATGATAACTCTTACCAAATACCTCACTATCGATATTGTGGGCATTATTATACACAACCAGAGCCAAATCAACACTCAGGATTCCCCCGTGTGAGTGGTTACCCCATTAAGATCTGATGGCACGTAGAGGTCGCCCTAGATGCTGTCTGACTCTCTCTGTCTGTCTGTCTCTCTCTGTCTGTCTCTCTCGGAGCGGAGTGGAAGGGTGAGCGTCTCGGCGTTTCGGCGTTTTCTATCTACTAACTTTTCTACTTTTCGTTGTTTGGTGTTTTTTGGGGGTTTGTATTTTGACAGGTTTGTTGTGGAGTCGGCGGCATGGGGCTGGAGGAGCTCACACGCCGACATGGAGTTAAACTCTGTCTGAACTTCAAGTGCTCGGTGGAAGATTGTGGCTTGGCAATCGGAAAAGTCGTTGGTTATGACGGTGTAAAGTCCGCATCTAGGATGAATAGTGGAGTCGTTGTGTTTCTCGACAGTATTGACAAGGTCAACGTGGATGTGGAGCAAGGCGTGGTAATCCAGGACACCTTTGTTCAGGTGGTGCCGCCGGTCAATCCAACCAAAAAGGTCATTTTGTCCAAAGTCCCTCCGTTCATTAGCAGCGACATGAGAGAACTGGCGAGACACTGAAAGTTGATGTCCCCTATAAAACTGATCAATCTGAGCTGCGAGTCTCCACTTTTAAAACATGCTGTTACCTTCAGAAGGCAGCAGGTCTTTATGTTCTGAGGAACAAAGCGGAGCTAAATCTGATGTTGAAGTTCAGAGTTGATGGTTTTGACTACGATGTGTATGTATCATCAGAGACAATGAAATGTCTTGGCTGGGGAATGGAGGGTCATCTCATACGTTCCTGTCCAGAGAAATCAACTGCTGAGCCCAATGAGGGTGAGACGGCAGCACAGGGCCCCGAGCAGACTGGGACTGCAGCACCAACCTCAAAGCAGGAAGAAAGGCAGCAGGGAGGAAACCAGAGGGAAGCCGAGTTTCTGGCTGCTGGTTCAGGTGCTGCTGTTCCTGGTTCGGCTAAAGCAGGGGCTGCTGGTTCGGGTGCTGCTGTTCCTGGTTCAGCTAACCCAGAGACTGCTGGTTCGGGTGCTGCTGTTCCTGGTTCGGCTAACCCAGAGACTGCTGGCTCAGTTGCTGAGGATCCGGGTTCGGCGAGTTCAGGGGCTGTGGGTTCAGGTGCTGCTGATCCGGGCCCTACACAGGACAATACTGTTGTAGAGGTTGTTGGAAAGTGTCCCACAAATACTACTACCTGTGATGTGATGGACGCACAGACTGAAACTAATGAAGCAGAATGTTCTCTGGAGGAGGAATGTGTGATGTTGGTAAAGGAAGGCCCTTCTAAGGTCAAGGATAAGAAGAGGAAACCTGATGAGGTGTCTCCGCCTTCTAGTATAGCGACAAAGGTTTCTCATCAGAGTAGGTGTCTGCAGTCGGATGATAGTGAAGATGATGAAGCCAGTGATGTGGAGTCCCCCTGCTGTCTCGCAGACGGGGACTCAGAAACAGACTGGAGACTCTCTAGTGAGTATTAAGAAGTTCTTGCAGGACACTAAGGGGGCCAGAAATGTAAAAGTTGACCAAGTGTTTCCTGATGTGCAACTCTTCCTTGATTCAGTGAAGATTTTTCTGAGAAGTCCTGGTGGTCTGGGTGAGGAAGCTTTCACTAAACAGGAAACTTTTCGTTTGAAAAAAATAGTTTAAAAAGTCAGAAAGCAGTTAGGGAATGATGAATAAGTTTTTCAATTCATTCTTTCTCTGTCTACTTGTTTCTGTTGTGCAACCTCTTTTCTGTATTATGGCAGACATAAGAATGGGAAGCTTACATTTAAATGGAGCAAGGGGTGATGGGAAAAGGCCTCTCTTTTCAAGCTGTGTGCCCTTAAAAAGTTAGGTGTGCTTTTAGTACAAGAGACGCACAGTACCACTGATAATGAGGCTGACTGGAGGACAGAATGGACTGGTGAGACCTTTTTAAGTCACAAAACCAGTAACGGTGGTGGAGTTGGTATTATTTTCTCCAGGAATTTTATTCCTCAGTCTGTCGAGTCTGATGAAGTTATTAAAGGCCGCCTGTTAAAATTAACAGCAGTGTATGAACAGGTAAAGATGGTGTTTATTAATATTTACGCTCCAGTTGTGGGAGTGGAGAGGTTAGTCTTCCTGGATGTTTTAAATGAGGGTATTGAGAATTGTACCAGTGAGGACTATTTATTCATTGGTGGAGATTTCAGTTGTACTGAGGACAGCAGGTTGGACAGGAACCATGCAGAGCCTCATGCTGCCTCTCGCAGTCGTCTGGTTCGTCTTATTGAGGCTCATGAACTGTGTGAGGTGTGGAGAGGGTTTCATAACAAACAGAGACAATACACCTGTATACACGTTAAGGATAACTTGATGTCTATGGCCAGGCTTGATCGTTTCTATTGCTTGAAACATCAGTTTAATGTGTTCAAAAGTTGCATCATCAGCCCTGTTGGTTTTTCTGACCACTCACTAGTAATGGTTTCTGTCTTTATAAAATGTGTAAAACCCATTACTGCCTATTGGCATTCTAACACAGCCTTACTGGAGGATAGAAACTTCAAGGACGCTTTTGTCTGTTTTTGGAGAAACCACCAGAGTACAATATCAGATTTCTTGTCTGTACAACTGTGGTGGGATATTGGAAAAGTCCAAATAAGACAACTGTGTCAACATTACACTCGGACTGTCACACGAACCTTAATGACTTCAGTGAAAGCTCTGGAGTCTGAAGTAGAGGAACTCCAGGGCTCGGCTGAGGCCACAGGGGACCAACACCATACTGAGGCACTCGCAGCAAAAAAGTCTCGTTTGACCAACCTGCTGGGTGTTTCAGCTCAGGGCGCTTTGGTCAGATGGATGTCCCGTCACACTTTTTCTTTGGCCTGGAGCGTAAGAATGGACAGAAGCGGTTCATTCACAGCCTAAGATCTGACACTGGGCAGGCGCTGACTGACCATACTGCAATTCGCAAGTGTGCTGTCAGTTTCTACAGTAACCTGTTTAGCTGTGAGCATAGAAAGGAGCAGGCAGTGGCTCAGAGTTTTTATACCGATCTCCCTCAGGTGGACCGGCAGAGCAATGTAGAGTGGGAAAGCTCCTGGTATTGATGGTCTACCTGTTGGCTTTTACAAATCTTTCTGGTCAGTGATCGGGGCGGATCTGCTGGCAGTGCTAAGTGACAGTCTCACCAGACGGCGTCTGCCATTGAGCTGCAGGCGGGCGGTTCTCACCTTGCTGCCCAAGAAAGGTGACCCACAGTCCATTACAAACTGGAGGCCTGTGTCACTGCTTTGCACTGATTATAAGCTCCTCTCAAAAGTGTTAGCAACCAGACTGAGTAAAGTGATGGGACAGGTGATTCATTGTGATCAGACCTACTGTGTACCTGGCAGGTTGATTTCAGATAACGTCATTCTGATTCGAGACTTTTTAGAGATCTGTAAGCTGTTTGGCCTCAATGCCGGCATCACATCCATTGATCAAGAAAAAGCCTTTGACCGTGTTGAGCATGAATATCTGTGGCTCACATTGAGGGCCTTTGGTTTTGGTCCTGGCTTTATTAGCAAACTTAAGGTTCTGTATTGTGACATTCAGAGTGTGCTGAAAATTAATGGTGGTTTGAGTGCTCCTTTTCAAATGCAAAGGGAGATTAAACAAGGCTGCGCCCTCTCGGGCATGTTATACCCCCTAGCATTTGAGCCATTGTTACACAAACTCAGATCTGACCTTTGGGGTATAACTATCCCAGGTTGCAGTGCGCCCTTAAAACTGTCAGCCTATGCGGATGATCTAGCAATTCTGGTGAACAGTCAGCAGGATATTGACATGTTGGAGAGGGACATCGTCCAATTTGGCTTAATATCTTCGGCCAAAGTTAACTGGATCAAAAGCAAGGCTGTCAGTGTTGGGGTTGTACTGGAGAAAAAGCTCCATTTGCCTGGGGGGTTGACTTGGAAGGTGGGGAGGCTGAAATATCTAGGGGTGTTTCTGGGTGATCAGTCCATTGTTCTTAAAAACTGGGAAAATGCTCTTGAAAAGGTCAAAGATCAGTTGGCAAAGTTGAAGGGGATCGTAACCGAGATGTCCTACAGAGGTCAAGTCCTGATCGTCAACAACTTGATATCATCAATGTTATGGCACCGCCTGTCAGTTGTTGACTGCCCACCAGGCCTGCTGTCCAAGATCCAAGCTCTTCTTGTCGACTTCTTCTGGGACAAACTGCACTGGGTGCCTGAGTGTATATTGTACCTGCCGAGGGTTGAGGGAGGGCAGGGCCTGATCCACCTGAGCAGCAGGGGGGGCTACCTTCCATTTCCTGTTCCTGCAAAGGTTTCTGTATGGTCCTGTTGAGTTAGTGTGGAGGTTGCTGGCTTGCACCATTCTGAGCCAGCTAGGTGGCCTGGGACTGGACAGATCTTTGGTTTTGATGGACTTGAAACAGCTTAACATCATGGACCTACCTGACTTCTACTGTGGGCTGTTCAAGGTGTGGAACTTGTTAAACAAAGAGAGACTAAAACAACACAGCTCTTTGTTTTGGCTGCTCCAGGAACCAATCATACATGGCTTCCGTTTCAGTGCAGTCTGTCAAGTGAGGCCAACTCTGCTGAGGCGGTTCTGTGTGTCGAACGTGGTGACTCTGGCACATGTGGTTCAGCTTGCAGGCCCAGACTTGGACAATCCAGATCCTCTCGCCTCCCGCTTAGAGCTGAGATCAACTCGCGTCATCACTCTGCTGCTTACGAAAAGGAGAGAAGCTCTCACAAGTGGTGAGCGGACGCTGTTGGTCCGGCATTATAATGGCTCTGTTAGACCCGATGAGAAGGATGTTTTCCCTTCAATGAACATTTCCCCAGATTTGAAGGACTGTACAGGACCTCTTTTAAAACGTGAGATTCCCTCTGTGTTTTCTTTTCAGGGTCCAAATGGAAGGTCAGTGTACAAAATGTACATTAAAGTTCTGCACAGGGACAAATTGAATGGTAAACCTGACACCCCATGGAGGGCTCACCTAGGTCTGAGGGACAGTGTTGGTCCTGAGTGGAGATCGCTGTACAAACCATCATTGGTCAAAAGAGCTGCAGACCTGCAGTGGAAGGTCTTACATGGTGTCGTGGCTGTTAATGCTTTTGTCTCTGTATTAATTCTGAGGTTAGCCATGGGCGTCCATTTTGCTCTAATGGTGAAAGTGTCTTTCATTGCTTCATGGAATGTTGTCGACTGCTGCAACTGTTTACATTACTGGAAAAGGTTTTGGGTTGTTTGGGGAGGTCTTTTCCAAACCCATGTTCATTCTGGGCTACAGGAACTCAGAAAAACAAGGCCACATGCAGCTTCTTAATGTCGTTCTGGGGAGTGCAAAGATGGCCGTGTACCTGAGCAGAAGAAACAGGATGGCGGAAGCTGAGGATGATGCTGCTGCTGTCTTTGTGTTTATAAAAATGTTAAGAGTTCGTCAAAAGTAGATTTGTGCTCCTTTAAATGGATGGAGGATGTGGGAAGTGTTGGCAGTGTGTGGTGTAGTAAAGATGTGCTTTGCTGTGTTGTGGATGGTGAGCTGATCTTGGGGAGTGTCCTGAGGTCTTGGGGAGTGTCCTGAGATCTTGAGGAGTGTCCTGAGGTCTTGAGGAGTGTCCTGAGGTCTTGGGGAGTGTCCTGAGGTCTTGGGGAGTGTCCTGAGGTCTTGGGGAGTGTCATGAGATGATTTACATTCTGTCAATCTGATGTTACTGACCATGTTCGCTTTTGTGTTGTCATTTTGTTGTCATTTTTACAAACCCCAATTCCAGTGAAGTTGGGACGTTGTGTAAAACGTGAATAAAACCAGAATACATGATTTGCAAATCCTTTTCCACCTATATTCAGCTGAATACACTACAAAGACAAGATATTTAATGTTCAAACTGATAAACTTTATTGTTTTTTTTACAAATATTCACTCATTTTGCCTGCAACACGTTCCAGAGAAGCTGGGACAGGGGCATGTTCACCACTGTGTTACACCACCTTTCCTTTTAACAACACTCAATAAGCGTTTGGGAACTGAGGACACTAATTGTTGAAGCTTTGTAGGTGGAATTCTTTCCCATCCTTGCTGATGTACGACTTCAGTTGCTCAACAGTCCGGGGTCTCCGTTGTCGTATTGTGTGCTTCATAATGCGCCACACATGTTCAATGGGAGACAGGTCTGGACTGCAGGCAGGCCAGTCCAGTACCCGCACTCTTTTACTACGAAGCCCCGCTGGTGTAACACGTGCAGAATGTGGCTTGGCATTGTCTTGCTGAAATAAGCAGGGACGTCCCTGAAAAAGACGTCGCTTGGATGGCAGCATATGTTGCTCCAAACCTGTATGGACCTTTCAGCATTAATGGTGCCTTCACAGATGTGCAAGTTACCCATGATGCCATGGGCACTAACACCCCCCATACCATCACAGATGCTGGCTTTTGGACTCTGGGCTGATAACAATCTGGATGGTCCTTTTCCTCTTTAGCCTGGAGGACACCACGTCCATGATGTCCAAAAACAATGTGAAATGTGGACTCGTCAGACCACAGCACACTTGTCCACTTGGCGTCAGTCCATCTCAGATGAGCTCGGGCCAGAGAAGCCGGCGGGCGGTGTTTCTGGGTGGTGTTGATATCTGGCTTTGGCTTTGCATGGTAGAGTTTTAACTTGCACTTGTAGATGTAGCGACCAACTGTGTTAACTGACGATGGTTTTCCCAAGTGCTCCTGAGCCCACATGGTAAGATCCTTTACACAATGATGTCGGTTTTTAATGCAGTGCCGCCTGAGGGGTCGAAGGTCACGGGCATTCAGTGTTGGTTTTGGGCCTTGCTGCTTACGTGCAGAGATTTCTCTGGATCTTGTGATGATATTATGGACTGGAGATGATGAAATCCCTAAATTCCTTGCAGTTGTACGTTGAGAAACGTTGTTCTTAAACTGTTGGACTATTTGCTCACACAGTTGTTCCCAAAGTGGTGAACCTCGCCCCATCCTTGCTTGTGAACGACTGAGCCTTTCGGGGATGCTCCTTTTATACCCAATCATGACACTCCCCTGTTTCCAGTTAACCTGTTCACCTGTGGAATGTTCCCAACAGGTGGTTTTTGAGCATTCCTCAACTTTCCCCGTCTTTTGTTGCCCCTGTCCCAGCTTCTTTGGAACGTGTTGCAGGCATCACATTCAAGATGAGTGAATATTTGCAAAAAACAATAAAGTTTATCAGTTTGAACATTAAATATCTTGTCTTTGTAGTGTATTCAATTGAATATCGGTGGAAAAGGATTTGCAAATCATTGTATTCTGTTTTTATTCACCTTTTACACAACGTCCCAACTTCATTGGAATTGGGGTTTGTATTAAAGTATTGTTGAAAGTCTCTCTCTGTCTCTCTTGCTGTCTCTGTCTGTCTGTCTGTCTGTCTGTCTGTCTGTCTGTCTGTCTGTCTGTCTGTCTCTCTCTCTCAGTAGGAGAAATTAGAAACCAAGCAACCAAACAGCCTCATGTCTTAAATGTAATCTGGCCAAACTTCTGATCAAACTGTGTGTTTGAGTTCAGTCGGAGGTCGTTTACCGTCAGTTTTATGTTCACATATCAGGATTGGGACTTGGTAGATTTCTCTCAGTTACACACAAATACATGTACAGAGAGAGAGAAGACAGGAGAGAAGATAAGTAAAAACGAAACACAGCGATCAACTAAGGAAGCCATGGCCTAATGAGTAGAGGAGCAGGCTTGTGACCGAACCCCTGGACCGGCAGGAAACCGTGTGTGTGTGGGGGGGGGCAGTGAATGAAAGGCACTCACCCCTCCCTCAATACCCACAGCTGATGTGCCCTTGAGCAAGGCACTTAACCCCCAACTAACCAACCAGCTGGTCCAGTGACGCTGCTCAGCGGCCACCACTGAAGACGGCGGCTGTCCTGGGCTGCTCCCAGATGTGAAGGGGTGGAGCTGTGTGAATGTGCAGCAGGCTGTTGCTGAACAAGAGCACGCGTGGTGAGTGTGTTACCCTGGGTAAATAAGGTTCAACAACAGAGATAAAATAAGAAAAGTAAAGGCCGGATAAAAACTACAAATGTGACAGAAAATAAGGATATGGTATGAGTGCCGATCCACATATGATGAGAAATATTCAAGGTGTGTCATAATACAGGTGTACTTTAAGTCAGCCATGATGAGTCAAGTCACTGTGAGACATTAAATATATATCATAAGCAGGGGATACCTGCAGTCAGCTGCAGTCAGGTGAGACTAAACAGGTCACTTGGGTGAGTGATGAAGTGTTTCTCTCAGTAAACGTTGTGTCCAGATGAACTGATTCACCCGTCTGTGGTGTCCTTACTGTGAGTCCTTTTTGTCCAGTAGTGATAAAGCAGTGTTTCTGTATGTCTGTCGTAGTGCCACTAGGGGGCGCCATGCAGTCTGCCGGAAGAGCAATGCGTGACGTCACATAGCCTCAATGCTGAGAAACTCCACCAGTGTCACTCTTCAATACAGAAGAGACAAAACACGTGAAGCCCAAATCCGCGTCCACAGACCAGGTGGTGGAGAGTGACTGGGAAGGCTGCCAGTGTGAATCAAACGCCTGATGTGACGAGCTGCCATCCCAGTGCTCTCTGTCTTACTGGCCGTGTGCTGAGCCCACGTGACGTCAGAGCGTTTAAAAAAGACATCTGGGGGATTTCTCTCTCTACATGTAATCCTCATCATGAGGACATCCTGCTGTCTTTCAGAGACGCAGAGCTGAGTTGATGAACTCTTTGTTTTATATCACTCACAGGAATCATTAGTTTGTATCATCGTCCATCTTCCTGACTGTAGTGTAATCAGGACTTTCCTTTTCCTTCAGCCCCAAGAATCATGCTTCATGTTGTCAGGGCCAGTGTATCCTAGTCCTCTCTGCCCAACCTGACATGAAGGAGGAGGGAGGAGGAAGAGGAGAGGAGCAACCTGTAGACTCAGTCAAAGACAGAAAGAAGAATGAAAGAAACTCCTGTGATGCAATAAGAATGGAATGGCCTCTCCTCCTCTCGCCTCCTCTCTCCTCCTCTCTCCTCCTCCTCTCCTGTCTTGTGCAGTGTGGAGATGACGCCAAAGCATCTGGACAGCACATGTGACACGTGTCCCAACTGGACTATCAGCCAGAGGAAACAAAAACCATAAAGAAGCAAGATGAGAAAAAAATACAGACAGAGAGACAGAGACAGAGGGAGACAGAGAGAGAGAGACAGACAGACAGACAGACAGACAGACAAAGAGACAGACAGACAGAGACAGACACAAGAACCGCATTTTCTCTTGCTTTGTAGATTTCAAAAAAGCATTTGACTCAATTTGGCACAACGGTCTGTTCCTGAAATTAGTTGAAAAAGGTGTAGGGAAGAAACATATGATACAATCAAAACAATGTATACAAATAATAAATGTGCTGTGAAAATTACCTATATAAAAAATACAGATTTTCCCCCAAAGTTGGGGTGTGAAACAGGGCTGCAGTCTCAGGCCCACCCTATTTAACATTTATATTGACGAACTGGCAACATCTGTAGAACAATCAGATATCCCTGGTCTCACCCTCTCTGACACACACATTAAATGCCCACTTTTTGCAGATGATCTAATATTACTAGCTCCATCTAAAGAGGCAGCAACTGGATCATCTGCAAAACTTCTGGCAGACCTGGGCTCTGACAGTTCATCTGAAAGAGACTAGAATTATGGTCTTCCAGAAACGACCCAGTTGTCAGGGAAACCCAAATGTGTTTTTACTAGGCTCCACTGCCATAGAACACACACACACACACACACACACACACACACACACACACACACACACACACACACACACACACACACGGCTACACATATTTGGGACTAATAATTCCCTCTACAGGAAATTTCAATCTCGCTATGAATGTTGTCAGAGACCAGGGAAGGAGGGTTTTCTATGCTATAAAAGTCTTCACACATAGACACACCTGTTAGTTAGAACAGGGCTCAAAATATTCAAGTCCACAACTGGGCCAATGTTACTACATGGTAGTGAAGTGTGGGGTCCTCTTGTTAATCAAGACTTTGAAAAATGGGACAAACCAATCAAAACCCTGCACACTGTGATTTGCAAGAGCATTCTCAGAGTACACAGGAACACGCCCAACAATGGATGCCGAGCAGAACCGGACCAGTTTCTCCTGTTAATAACGATGCAGAAAGGAACAATCAAATTATTCTCAGAGTACACAGGAACACGCCCAACAATGGATGCTGAGCAGAACCGGGCCAGTTTCCCCTGTTAATAACGATGCAGAAAAGAACAATCAGATTCTACCAACACCTAAAAGCAAGTGAGCCCAACTCCTACATCACAAAGCTCTCCGTCACCAAGAGGAGAACCAAGAGAGGAGTCCCCTCAGCCAGCTGGTCCTGAGGCTCAGCCCAGCCAACAGCACGAGGCATCAGGACAGTCCTCACACCATCTGGCCCGACCACATTATAGCTAAAGAACCAGAACATTACATTAACCACTGGACATCTATCACTAAAACTCAAAGCAGACTTCGGTGTTATGTGGCTCTAAACAGACGGTCCACGATGGCAGACTACTGACCACCCTGACCGACCAGAAGCTGAGGAAGGCCCTGACTATGTACAGACTCGGTGATCACAGCTTGGCCATAGAGACTGGCCGACACAGGCAGACCTGCTGCCCAGAGAAGACAGGCTGCATCAGCTCTGTCCACAGAGACAGGTGGAGACAGGGAGACAGAGAGAGACAGACCTGCTGCCCAGAGAAAACAGGCTGCATCAGCTCTGTCCACAGAGACAGGTGGAGACAGAGAGACAGAGAGAGACAGACCTGCTGCCCAGAGAAGACAGGCTGCATCAGCTCTGTCCACAGAGACAGGTGGAGACAGGGAGACAGAGAGAGACAGACCTGCTGCCCAGAGAAAACAGGCTGCATCAGCTCTGTCCACAGAGACAGGTGGAGACAGAGAGACAGAGAGAGACAGACCTGCTGTCTAGAGAAGACAGGCTGTGTCAGCTCTGTCCAGAGAGACAGGTGGAGACAGAGAGACAGACCTGCTGTCTAGAGAAGACAGGCTGTTTCAGCCCTGTAAAGAGAGACAGGTGGAGACAGAGAGACAGACCTGCTGTCTAGGGAAGACAGGCTGTGTCAGCTCTGTCCAGAGAGACAGGTGGAGACAGAGAGACAGAGAGAGACAGACCTGCTGTCTAGAGAAGACAGGCTGCATCAGCTCTGTCCACAGAGACAGGTGGAGACAGAGAGACAGAGAGAGACAGACCTGCTGCCCAGAGAAGACAGGCTGTTTCAGCCCTGTAAAGAGAGACAGGTGGAGACAGAGAGACAGAGAGAGACAGACCTGCTGTCTAGAGAAGACAGGCTGTGTCAGCTCTGTCCAGAGAGACAGATGGAGACGGAGACACAGAGAGAGACAGACCTGCTGTCTAGAGAAGACAGGCTGTGTCAGCTCTGTCCAGAGAGACAGGTGGAGACAGAGAGACAGACCTGCTGTCTAGAGAAGACAGGCTGTTTCAGCCCTGTAAAGAGAGACAGGTGGAGACAGAGAGACAGACCTGCTGTCTAGGGAAGACAGGCTGTGTCAGCTCTGTCCAGAGAGACAGGTGGAGACAGAGAGACAGAGAGAGACAGACCTGCTGTCTAGAGAAGACAGGCTGCATCAGCTCTGTCCACAGAGACAGGTGGAGACAGGGAGACAGAGAGAGACAGACCTGCTGCCCAGAGAAAACAGGCTGCATCAGCTCTGTCCACAGAGACAGGTGGAGACAGAGAGACAGAGAGAGACAGACCTGCTGTCTAGAGAAGACAGGCTGTGTCAGCTCTGTCCAGAGAGACCGATGGAGACGGAGACACAGAGAGAGACAGACCTGCTGTCTAGAGAAGACAGGCTGTGTCAGCTCTGTCCAGAGAGACAGGTGGAGACAGAGAGACAGAGAGAGACAGACCTGCTGTCTAGAGAAGACAGGCTGTTTTAGCCCTGTAAAGAGAGACAGGTGGAGACAGAGAGACAGACCTGCTGTCTAGAGAAGACAGGCTGTTTCAGCCCTGTAAAGAGAGACAGGTGGAGACAGAGAGACAGACCTGCTGTCTAGGGAAGACAGGCTGTGTCAGCTCTGTCCAGAGAGACAGGTGGAGACAGAGAGACAGAGAGAGACAGACCTGCTGTCTAGAGAAGACAGGCTGTTTCAGCCCTGTAAAGAGAGACAGGTGGAGACAGAGAGACAGACCTGCTGTCTAGAGAAGACAGGCTGCATCAGCTCTGTCCAGAGAGACAGGTGGAGACAGAGAGACAGAGAGACAGACCTGCTGCCTAGACAAGACAGGCTGTGTCAGCTCTGTCCAGAGAGACAGGTGGAGACAGAGAGACAGAGAGAGACAGACCTGCTGTCTAGAGAAGACAGGCTGCATCAGCTCTGTCCAGAGAGACAGGTGGAGACAGAGAGACAGAGAGAGACAGACCTGCTGCCTAGACAAGACAGGCTGTGTCAGCTCTGTCCAGAGAGACAGGTGGAGACGGAGAGACAGAGAGAGACAGACCTGCTGCCCAAAGACAGGCTGTGTCAGCTCTTTCCAGAGAGACAGGTAGAGACAGAGAGACAGAGAGAGACAGACCTGCTGTCTAGAGAAGACAGGCTATGTCAGCTCTGTCCACAGAGACAGGTGGAGACAGAGAGACAGACCTGCTGTCTAGAGAAGACAGGCTGTGTCAGCCCTGTAAAGAGAGACAGGTGGAGACAGAGAGACAGACCTGCTGTCTAGGGAAGACAGGCTGTGTCAGCTCTGTCCAGAGAGACAGGTGGAGACAGAGAGACAGAGAGAGACAGACCTGCTGTCTAGAGAAGACAGGCTGCATCAGCTCTGTCCACAGAGACAGGTGGAGACAGGGAGACAGAGAGAGACAGACCTGCTGCCCAGAGAAAACAGGCTGCATCAGCTCTGTCCACAGAGACAGGTGGAGACAGAGAGACAGAGAGAGACAGACCTGCTGTCTAGAGAAGACAGGCTGTGTCAGCTCTGTCCAGAGAGACCGATGGAGACGGAGACACAGAGAGAGACAGACCTGCTGTCTAGAGAAGACAGGCTGTGTCAGCTCTGTCCAGAGAGACAGGTGGAGACAGAGAGACAGAGAGAGACAGACCTGCTGTCTAGAGAAGACAGGCTGTTTTAGCCCTGTAAAGAGAGACAGGTGGAGACAGAGAGACAGACCTGCTGTCTAGAGAAGACAGGCTGTTTCAGCCCTGTAAAGAGAGACAGGTGGAGACAGAGAGACAGACCTGCTGTCTAGGGAAGACAGGCTGTGTCAGCTCTGTCCAGAGAGACAGGTGGAGACAGAGAGACAGAGAGAGACAGACCTGCTGTCTAGAGAAGACAGGCTGTTTCAGCCCTGTAAAGAGAGACAGGTGGAGACAGAGAGACAGACCTGCTGTCTAGAGAAGACAGGCTGCATCAGCTCTGTCCAGAGAGACAGGTGGAGACAGAGAGACAGAGAGACAGACCTGCTGCCTAGACAAGACAGGCTGTGTCAGCTCTGTCCAGAGAGAC
>JAJHIY020000264.1:3472500-3805000 GCA_022114975.2 Lampris megalopsis | reverse complement strand
TCTTCACACCTGTGTACTGACCCGCAACACATGCTGGTGACTCTTCACACCTCTGTACTGACCCGCAACACATTCTGGTGACTCTTCACACCTGTGTTCTGTCCCGCAATGCATGCTGGTGACTCTTAACACCTGTGTACTGACCCGAAACTCATGCTGGTGACTCTTCACATCTGTTTACTGACCCGCAACACATGCTGGTGACTCTTCACATGTGTTCTGAACCGCAACACATGCTGGTGACTCTTCACATCTGTTTACTGACCCGCAACACATGCTGGTGACTCTTCACATGTGTTCTGGCCCGCAACACATGCTGGTGAATTTTCAAATCTGTGTTCTGACCCGCAACTCATGCTGGTGACTCTTCACATCTGTGTTCTGACCCGCAAACCATGCTGGTGACTCTTCACATCTGTGTTCTGAACCGCAACACATGCTGGTGACTCTTCGCATCTGTGATCTGACCCGCAACACATGCTGGTGACTCTTCACACCTGTGTTCTGACCCGCAACACATGCTGGTGACTCTTCACATCTGTGTTCTGACCCGCAAACCATGCTGGTGACTCTTCACATCTGTGTTCTGACCTGCAACACATGCTGGTGACTCTTCACATCTGTGTTCTGAACTGCAACTCATGCTGGTGACTCTTTGACCCGCAACACATGCTGGTGAGTCTTCACATCTGTGTTCTGACCCGCAACACATGCTGGTGACTCTTCACATCTGTGTTCTGACCCGCAACACAAGCTGGTGACTCTCCACACCTGTGTACTGACCCGCAACACATGCTGGTGACTTTTCACACCTGTGTACTGACCCGCAACTCATGCTGGTGACTCTTCACATCTGTTAACTGACCCGCAACTCATGCTGGTGACTTTTCACATCTATATTCTGACCCGCAACACATGCTTGTGACTCTTCACACCTGTGTACTGACCCGCAACTCATGCTGGTGACTCTTCACACCTGTGTTCTGATCCGCAACACATGCTGGTGACACTTCACACCTGTGTTCTGACCCGCAACACATGCTGGTGACTCTTCACACCTGTGTACTGACCCGCAACACATGCTGGTGACTCTTCACATCTGTGTTCTGACCCGCAAACCATGCTGGTGAATCTTCACATCTGTGTTCTGACCCGCAACACATGCTGGTGACTCTTTGACCCGCAGCACATGCTGGTGACTCTTCACACCTGTGTTCTGACCCGCAACACATGCTGGTGACTTTTCACATCTGTGTTCTAACCCGAAACTCATGCTGGTGACTTTTCACACCTGTGTACTGACCCGCAACACATGCTGGTGGCACGTCACACCTGTGTACTGACCCACAACACATGCTGGTGACTCTTCACATCTGTGTTCTGACCCGCAACACATGCTGGTGACTCTTCACATCTGTGTTCTGACCCGCAACACATGCTGGTGACTCTTCACATCTGCGTACTGACCCGCAACTCATGCTGGTGACTCTTCACACCTGTGTTCTGACCCGCAACACATGCTGGTGACATTTCACACCTGTGTTCTGACCCACAACACATGCTGGTGACATTTCACACCTGTGTTCTGACCCACAACACATGCTGGTGACTCTTCACACCTGTGTACTGACCCGCAACACATGCTGGTGACTCTTCACATCTGTGTTCTGACACGCAAACCATGCTGGTGACTCTTCACACCTGTGTACTGACCCGCAACACATGCTGGTGACTCTTCACACCAGTGTTCTGACCCGCAACACATGCTGGTGACTCTTCACATCTGTGTTCTGACCCGCAACACATGCTGGTGACTCTTCACACCTGTGTTCTGACCCGCAACACATGCTGGTGACTCTTCACACCTGTGTACTGACCCGCAACACATGCTGGTGACTCTTCACATCTGTGTTCTGACCCGCAAACCATGCTGGTGAATCTTCACATCTGTGTTCTGACCCGCAACACATGCTGGTGACTCTTTGACCCGCAGCACATGCTGGTGACTCTTCACACCTGTGTTCTGACCCGCAACACATGCTGGTGGCACGTCACACCTGTGTACTGACCCACAACACATGCTGGTGACTCTTCACATCTGTGTTCTGACCCGCAATACATGCTGGTGACTCTTTGACCCGCAACACATGCTGGTGACTCTTCACATCTGTGTTCTGACCCGCAACACATGCTGGTGACTCTTCACATCTGCGTACTGACCCGCAACTCATGCTGGTGACTCTTCACACCTGTGTTCTGACCCGCAACACATGCTGGTGACATTTCACACCTGTGTTCTGACCCACAACACATGCTGGTGACTCTTCACACCTGTGTACTGACCCGCAACACATGCTGGTGACTCTTCACATCTGTGTTCTGACACGCAAACCATGCTGGTGACTCTTCACATCTGTGTTCTGACCCGCAACACATGCTGGTGACTTTTCACACCTGTGTTCTGACCCGCAACTCATGCTGGCGACTCTTTGACCCGCAACACATGCTGGTGACCCTTCACACCTGTATACTGCCCGCAACACATGCTGGTGACTCTTCACACCTGTGTACTGACCCGCAACACATGCTGGTGACTCTTCACACCTGTGTTCTGACCCGCAACACATGCTGGTGACTCTTCACATGTTTACTGACCCGCAACTCATGCTGGTGACTCTTCACACCTGTGTACTGACCCACAACACATGCTGGTGACTCTTCACACCAGTGTTCTGACCCGCAACACATGCTGGTGATTCTTGACATCTGTGTTCTGACCCGCAACACATTCTGGTGACTCTTCACACCTGTGTTCTGTCCCGCAATACATGCTGGTGACTCTTAACACCTGTGTACTGACCCAAAACACATGCTGGTGACTCTTCACATCTGTTTACTGACCCGCAACTCATGCTGGTGACTCTTCACATGTGTTCTGACCCGCAACACATGCTGGTGACTCTTCACATCTGTTTACTGACCCGCAACACATGCTGGTGACTCTTCACATGTGTTCTGGCCCGCAACACATGCTGGTGACTTTTCAAATCTGTGTTCTGACCCGCAACTCATGCTGGTGACTCTTCACATCTGTTTACTGACCCGCAACTCATGCTGGTGACTCTTCACATCTGTGTTCTGACCCGCAACACATGCTGGTGACTCTTCACACCTGTGTACTGACCCACAACACATGCTGGTGACTCTTCACACCAGTGTTCTGACCCGCAACACATGCTGGTGATTCTTGACATCTGTGTTCTGACCCGCAACACATTCTGGTGACTCTTCACACCTGTGTTCTGTCCCGCAATACATGCTGGTGACTCTTAACACCTGTGTACTGACCCAAAACTCATGCTGGTGACTCTTCACATCTGTTTACTGACCCGCAACTCATGCTGGTGACTCTTCACATGTGTTCTGACCCGCAACACATGCTGGTGACTCTTCACATCTGTTTACTGACCCGCAACACATGCTGGTGACTCTTCACATGTGTTCTGGCCCGCAACACATGCTGGTGACTTTTCAAATCTGTGTTCTGACCCGCAACTCATGCTGGTGACTCTTCACATCTGTTTACTGACCCGCAACTCATGCTGGTGACTCTTCACATCTGTGTTCTGACCCGCAACACATGCTGGTGACTCTTCACACCTGTGTACTGACCCGCAACACATGCTGGTGACTCTTCACATCTGTGTTCTGACCCGCAACTCATGCTGGTGACTCTTCACACCTGTTTACTGACCCGAAACTCATTCTGGTGACTTTTCACATCTGTGTTCTGACCCGCAACACATGCTGGTGACACTTCACATCTGTTTACTGACCCGCAACACATGCTGGTGACTCTTCACATGTGTTCTGACCCGCAACACATGCTGGTGATTCTTCAAATCTGTGTTCTGACCCGCAACACATGCTGGTGACTCTTCACATCTGTGTTCTGACCCGCAACTCATGCTGGGGACTCTTCACATCTGTGTTCTGAACCGCAACACATGCTGGTGACTCTTCACACCTGTGTACTGACCCGCAACACATGCTGGTGACTCTTCACACCTCTGTACTGACCCGCAACACATGCTGGTGACTTTTCACATCTGTTTACTGACGCGCAACTCATGCTGGTGACTCTTCACATCTCTGTACTGACCCGCAACTCATGCTGGTGACTCTTCACATGTGTTCTGACCCGCAACTCATGCTGGTGACTCTTCACATCTGTGTTCTGAACCGCAACACATGCTGGTGACTCTTCACATCTCTGTACTGACCCGCAACTCATGCTGGTGACTCTTCACACCTGTGTTCTGACCCACAACACATGCTGGTGACTCTTCACACCTGTGTTCTGACCCGCAACACATGCTGGTGACTCTTCACACCTGTGTTCTGAACCGCAACACATGCTGGCGACTCTTCACATCTGTGTTCTGACCCGCAACTCATGCTGGTGACTCTTCACATCTGTTTACTGACCCGCAACTCATGCTGGTGACTCTTCACATCTGTGTTCTGACCCGCAACACATGCTGGTGACTCTTCACATCTGTGTTCTGACCCGCAAACCATGCTGGTGACTCTTCACATCTGTGTTCTGAACCGCAACACATGCTGGTGACTCTTCACACCTGTGTACTGACCCGCAACACATGCTGGTGACTCTTCACACCAGTGTTCTGACCCGCAACACATGCTGGTGATTCTTGACATCTGTGTTCTGACCCGCAACACATTCTGGTGACTCTTCACACCTGTGTTCTGTCCCGCAATACATGCTGGTGACTCTTAACACCTGTGTACTGACCCGCAACTCATGCTGGTGACTCTTCACATGTGTTCTGACCCGCAACACATGCTGGTGACTCTTCACATGTGTTCTGGCCCGCAACACATGCTGGTGACTTTTCAAATCTGTGTTCTGACCCGCAACTCATGCTGGTGACTCTTCACATCTGTTTACTGACCCGCAACTCATGCTGGTGACTCTTCACATCTGTGTTCTGACCCGCAACACATGCTGGTGACTCTTCACACCTGTTTACTGACCCGAAACTCATTCTGGTGACTTTTCACATCTGTGTTCTGACCCGCAACACATGCTGGTGACACTTCACATCTGTTTACTGACCCGCAACACATGCTGGTGACTCTTCACATGTGTTCTGACCCGCAACACATGCTGGTGATTCTTCAAATCTGTGTTCTGACCCGCAACACATGCTGGTGACTCTTCACATCTGTGTTCTGACCCGCAACTCATGCTGGGGACTCTTCACATCTGTGTTCTGAACCGCAACACATGCTGGTGACTCTTCACACCTGTGTACTGACCCGCAACACATGCTGGTGACTCTTCACACCTCTGTACTGACCCGCAACACATGCTGGTGACTTTTCACATCTGTTTACTGACGCGCAACTCATGCTGGTGACTCTTCACATCTCTGTACTGACCCGCAACTCATGCTGGTGACTCTTCACATGTGTTCTGACCCGCAACTCATGCTGGTGACTCTTCACATCTGTGTTCTGAACCGCAACACATGCTGGTGACTCTTCACATCTCTGTACTGACCCGCAACTCATGCTGGTGACTCTTCACACCTGTGTTCTGACCCACAACACATGCTGGTGACTCTTCACACCTGTGTTCTGACCCGCAACACATGCTGGTGACTCTTCACACCTGTGTTCTGAACCGCAACACATGCTGGCGACTCTTCACATCTGTGTTCTGACCCGCAACTCATGCTGGTGACTCTTCACATCTGTTTACTGACCCGCAACTCATGCTGGTGACTCTTCACATCTGTGTTCTGACCCGCAACACATGCTGGTGACTCTTCACATCTGTGTTCTGACCCGCAAACCATGCTGGTGACTCTTCACATCTGTGTTCTGAACCGCAACACATGCTGGTGACTCTTCACACCTGTGTACTGACCCGCAACACATGCTGGTGACTCTTCACACCAGTGTTCTGACCCGCAACACATGCTGGTGATTCTTGACATCTGTGTTCTGACCCGCAACACATTCTGGTGACTCTTCACACCTGTGTTCTGTCCCGCAATACATGCTGGTGACTCTTAACACCTGTGTACTGACCCGCAACTCATGCTGGTGACTCTTCACATGTGTTCTGACCCGCAACACATGCTGGTGACTCTTCACATGTGTTCTGGCCCGCAACACATGCTGGTGACTTTTCAAATCTGTGTTCTGACCCGCAACTCATGCTGGTGACTCTTCACATCTGTTTACTGACCCGCAACTCATGCTGGTGACTCTTCACATCTGTGTTCTGACCCGCAACACATGCTGGTGACTCTTCACACCTGTTTACTGACCCGAAACTCATTCTGGTGACTTTTCACATCTGTGTTCTGACCCGCAACACATGCTGGTGACACTTCACATCTGTTTACTGACCCGCAACACATGCTGGTGACTCTTCACATGTGTTCTGACCCGCAACACATGCTGGTGATTCTTCAAATCTGTGTTCTGACCCGCAACACATGCTGGTGACTCTTCACATCTGTGTTCTGACCCGCAACTCATGCTGGGGACTCTTCACATCTGTGTTCTGAACCGCAACACATGCTGGTGACTCTTCACACCTGTGTACTGACCCGCAACACATGCTGGTGACTCTTCACACCTCTGTACTGACCCGCAACACATGCTGGTGACTTTTCACATCTGTTTACTGACGCGCAACTCATGCTGGTGACTCTTCACATCTCTGTACTGACCCGCAACTCATGCTGGTGACTCTTCACATGTGTTCTGACCCGCAACTCATGCTGGTGACTCTTCACATCTGTGTTCTGAACCGCAACACATGCTGGTGACTCTTCACATCTCTGTACTGACCCGCAACTCATGCTGGTGACTCTTCACACCTGTGTTCTGACCCACAACACATGCTGGTGACTCTTCACACCTGTGTTCTGACCCGCAACACATGCTGGTGACTCTTCACACCTGTGTTCTGAACCGCAACACATGCTGGCGACTCTTCACATCTGTGTTCTGACCCGCAACTCATGCTGGTGACTCTTCACATCTGTTTACTGACCCGCAACTCATGCTGGTGACTCTTCACATCTGTGTTCTGACCCGCAACACATGCTGGTGACTCTTCACATCTGTGTTCTGACCCGCAAACCATGCTGGTGACTCTTCACATCTGTGTTCTGAACCGCAACACATGCTGGTGACTCTTCACACCTGTGTACTGACCCGCAACACATGCTGGTGACTCTTCACACCTGTGTTCTGACCCGCAACACATGCTGGTGACTCTTCACATGTTTACTGACCCGCAACTCATGCTGGTGACTCTTCACACCTGTGTACTGACCCGCAACACATGCTGGTGACTCTTCACACCAGTGTTCTGACCCGCAACACATGCTGGTGATTCTTGACATCTGTGTTCTGACCCGCAACACATTCTGGTGACTCTTCACACCTGTGTTCTGTCCCGCAATACATGCTGGTGACTCTTAACACCTGTGTACTGACCCAAAACTCATGCTGGTGACTCTTCACATCTGTTTACTGACCCGCAACTCATGCTGGTGACTCTTCACATGTGTTCTGACCCGCAACACATGCTGGTGACTCTTCACATCTGTTTACTGACCCGCAACACATGCTGGTGACTCTTCACATGTGTTCTGGCCCGCAACACATGCTGGTGACTTTTCAAATCTGTGTTCTGACCCGCAACTCATGCTGGTGACTCTTCACATCTGTTTACTGACCCGCAACTCATGCTGGTGACTCTTCACATCTGTGTTCTGACCCGCAACACATGCTGGTGACTCTTCACACCTGTATACTGACCCGCAACACATGCTGGTGACTCTTCACATCTGTGTTCTGACCCGCAACTCATGCTGGTGACTCTTCACACCTGTTTACTGACCCGAAACTCATTCTGGTGACTTTTCACATCTGTGTTCTGACCCGCAACACATGCTGGTGACACTTCACATCTGTTTACTGACCCGCAACACATGCTGGTGACTCTTCACATGTGTTCTGACCCGCAACACATGCTGGTGATTCTTCAAATCTGTGTTCTGACCCGCAACACATGCTGGTGACTCTTCACATCTGTGTTCTGACCCGCAACTCATGCTGGGGACTCTTCACATCTGTGTTCTGAACCGCAACACATGCTGGTGACTCTTCACACCTGTGTATTGACCCGCAACACATGCTGGTGACTCTTCACACCTCTGTACTGACCCGCAACACATGCTGGTGACTTTTCACATCTGTTTACTGACGCGCAACTCATGCTGGTGACTCTTCACATCTCTGTACTGACCCGCAACTCATGCTGGTGACTCTTCACATGTGTTCTGACCCGCAACTCATGCTGGTGACTCTTCACATCTGTGTTCTGAACCGCAACACATGCTGGTGACTCTTCACATCTCTGTACTGACCCGCAACTCATGCTGGTGACTCTTCACACCTGTGTTCTGATCCGCAACACATGCTGGTGACACTTCACACCTGTGTTCTGACCCGCAACACATGCTGGTGACTCTTCACACCTGTGTACTGACCCGCAACACATGCTGGTGACTCTTCACATCTGTGTTCTGACCCGCAAACCATGCTGGTGAATCTTCACATCTGTGTTCTGACCCGCAACACATGCTGGTGACTCTTTGACCCGCAGCACATGCTGGTGACTCTTCACACCTGTGTTCTGACCCGCAACACATGCTGGGGACTTTTCACATCTGTGTTCTAACCCGAAACTCATGCTGGTGACTTTTCACACCTGTGTACTGAACCGCAACACATGCTGGTGGCACGTCACACCTGTGTACTGACCCACAACACATGCTGGTGACTCTTCACATCTGTGTTCTGACCCGCAACACATGCTGGTGACTCTTCACATCTGTGTTCTGACCCGCAACACATGCTGGTGACTCTTCACATCTGCGTACTGACCCGCAACTCATGCTGGTGACTCTTCACACCTGTGTTCTGACCCGCAACACATGCTGGTGACATTTCACACCTGTGTTCTGACCCACAACACATGCTGGTGACTCTTCACACCTGTGTACTGACCCGCAACACATGCTGGTGACTCTTCACATCTGTGTTCTGACACGCAAACCATGCTGGTGACTCTTCACACCTGTGTACTGACCCGCAACACATGCTGGTGACTCTTCACACCAGTGTTCTGACCCGCAACACATGCTGGTGACTCTTCACACCTCTGTACTGACCCGCAACACATTCTGGTGACTCTTCACACCTGTGTTCTGTCCCGCAATGCATGCTGGTGACTCTTAACACCTGTGTACTGACCCGAAACTCATGCTGGTGACTCTTCACATCTGTTTACTGACCCGCAACACATGCTGGTGACTCTTCACATGTGTTCTGAACCGCAACACATGCTGGTGACTCTTCACATCTGTTTACTGACCCGCAACACATGCTGGTGACTCTTCACATGTGTTCTGGCCCGCAACACATGCTGGTGACTTTTCAAATCTGTGTTCTGACCCGCAACCCATGCTGGTGACTCTTCACATGTGTTCTGACCCGCAAACCATGCTGGTGACTCTTCACATCTGTGTTCTGAACCGCAACACATGCTGGTGACTCTTCGCATCTGTGATCTGACCTGCAACACATGCTGGTGACTCTTCACACCTGTGTTCTGACCCGCAACACATGCTGGTGACTCTTCACATCTGTGTTCTGACCCGCAAACCATGCTGGTGACTCTTCACATCTGTGTTCTGACCCGCAACACATGCTGGTGACTCTTCACACCTGTGTTCTGACCCGCAACACATGCTGGTGACTCTTCACACCTGTGTACTGACCCGCAACACATGCTGGTGACTCTTCACATCTGTGTTCTGACCCGCAAACCATGCTGATGAATCTTCACATCTGTGTTCTGACCCGCAACACATGCTGGTGACTCTTTGACCCGCAGCAGATGCTGGTGACTCTTCACACCTGTGTTCTGACCCGCAACACATGCTGGTGACATTTCACATCTGTGTTCTAACCCGAAACTCATGCTGGTGACTTTTCACACCTGTGTACTGACCCGCAACACATGCTGGTGGCACGTCACACCTGTGTACTGACCCACAACACATGCTGGTGACTCTTCACATCTGTGTTCTGACCCGCAATACATGCTGGTGACTCTTTGACCCGCAACACATGCTGGTGACTCTTCACATCTGTGTTCTGACCCGCAACACATGCTGGTGACTCTTCACATCTGCGTACTGACCCGCAACTCATGCTGGTGACTCTTCACACCTGTGTTCTGACCCGCAACACATGCTGGTGACATTTCACACCTGTGTTCTGACCCACAACACATGCTGGTGACTCTTCACACCTGTGTACTGACCCGCAACACATGCTGGTGACTCTTCACATCTGTGTTCTGACACGCAAACCATGCTGGTGACTCTTCACATCTGTGTTCTGACCCGCAACACATGCTGGTGACTCTTCTCACCTGTGTTCTGACCCGCAACTCATGCTGGCGACTCTTTGACCCGCAACACATGCTGGTGACCCTTCACACCTGTATACTGACCCGCAACACATGCTGGTGACTCTTCACACCTGTGTACTGACCCGCAACACATGCTGGTGACTCTTCACACCTGTGTTCTGACCCGCAACACATGCTGGTGACTCTTCACATGTTTACTGACCCGCAACTCATGCTGGTGACTCTTCACACCTGTGTACTGACCCGCAACACATGCTGGTGACTCTTCACACCAGTGTTCTGACCCGCAACACATGCTGGTGATTCTTGACATCTGTGTTCTGACCCGCAACACATTCTGGTGACTCTTCACACCTGTGTTCTGTCCCGCAATACATGCTGGTGACTCTTAACACCTGTGTACTGACCCAAAACTCATGCTGGTGACTCTTCACATCTGTTTACTGACCCGCAACTCATGCTGGTGACTCTTCACATGTGTTCTGACCCGCAACACATGCTGGTGACTCTTCACATCTGTTTACTGACCCGCAACACATGCTGGTGACTCTTCACATGTGTTCTGGCCCGCAACACATGCTGGTGACTTTTCAAATCTGTGTTCTGACCCGCAACTCATGCTGGTGACTCTTCACATCTGTTTACTGACCCGCAACTCATGCTGGTGACTCTTCACATCTGTGTTCTGACCCGCAACACATGCTGGTGACTCTTCACACCTGTGTACTGACCCGCAACACATGCTGGTGACTCTTCACACCTGTTTACTGACCCGAAACTCATTCTGGTGACTTTTCACATCTGTGTTCTGACCCGCAACACATGCTGGTGACACTTCACATCTGTTTACTGACCCGCAACACATGCTGGTGACTCTTCGCATGTGTTCTGACCCGCAACACATGCTGATGATTCTTCAAATCTGTGTTCTGACCCGCAACACATGCTGGTGACTCTTCACATCTGTGTTCTGACCCGCAACTCATGCTGGGGACTCTTCACATCTGTGTTCTGAACCGCAACACATGCTGGTGACTCTTCACACCTGTGTACTGACCCGCAACACATGCTGGTGACTCTTCACACCTCTGTACTGACCCGCAACACATGCTGGTGACTTTTCACATCTGTTTACTGACGCGCAACTCATGCTGGTGACTCTTCACATCTCTGTACTGACCCGCAACTCATGCTGGTGACTCTTCACATGTGTTCTGACCCGCAACTCATGCTGGTGACTCTTCACATCTGTGTTCTGAACCGCAACACATGCTGGTGACTCTTCACATCTCTGTACTGACCCGCAACTCATGCTGGTGACTCTTCACACCTGTGTTCTGACCCACAACACATGCTGGTGACTCTTCACACCTGTGTTCTGACCCGCAACACATGCTGGTGACTCTTCACACCTGTGTTCTGAACCGCAACACATGCTGGCGACTCTTCACATCTGTGTTCTGACCCGCAACTCATGCTGGTGACTCTTCACATCTGTTTACTGACCCGCAACTCATGCTGGTGACTCTTCACATCTGTGTTCTGACCCGCAACACATGCTGGTGACTCTTCACATCTGTGTTCTGACCCGCAAACCATGCTGGTGACTCTTCACATCTGTGTTCTGAACCGCAACACATGCTGGTGACTCTTCACACCTGTGTACTGACCCGCAACACATGCTGGTGACTCTTCACACCAGTGTTCTGACCCGCAACACATGCTGGTGATTCTTGACATCTGTGTTCTGACCCGCAACACATTCTGGTGACTCTTCACACCTGTGTTCTGTCCCGCAATACATGCTGGTGACTCTTAACACCTGTGTACTGACCCGCAACTCATGCTGGTGACTCTTCACATGTGTTCTGACCCGCAACACATGCTGGTGACTCTTCACATGTGTTCTGGCCCGCAACACATGCTGGTGACTTTTCAAATCTGTGTTCTGACCCGCAACTCATGCTGGTGACTCTTCACATCTGTTTACTGACCCGCAACTCATGCTGGTGACTCTTCACATCTGTGTTCTGACCCGCAACACATGCTGGTGACTCTTCACACCTGTGTACTGACCCGCAACACATGCTGGTGACTCTTCACATCTGTGTTCTGACCCGCAACTCATGCTGGTGACTCTTCACACCTGTTTACTGACCCGAAACTCATTCTGGTGACTCTTAACACCTGTGTACTGACCCAAAACTCATGCTGGTGACTCTTCACATCTGTTTACTGACCCGCAACTCATGCTGGTGACTCTTCACATGTGTTCTGACCCGCAACACATGCTGGTGACTCTTCACATCTGTTTACTGACCCGCAACACATGCTGGTGACTCTTCACATGTGTTCTGGCCCGCAACACATGCTGGTGACTTTTCAAATCTGTGTTCTGACCCGCAACTCATGCTGGTGACTCTTCACATCTGTTTACTGACCCGCAACTCATGCTGGTGACTCTTCACATCTGTGTTCTGACCCGCAACACATGCTGGTGACTCTTCACACCTGTGTACTGACCCGCAACACATGCTGGTGACTCTTCACACCTGTTTACTGACCCGAAACTCATTCTGGTGACTTTTCACATCTGTGTTCTGACCCGCAACACATGCTGGTGACACTTCACATCTGTTTACTGACCCGCAACACATGCTGGTGACTCTTCACATGTGTTCTGACCCGCAACACATGCTGGTGATTCTTCAAATCTGTGTTCTGACCCGCAACACATGCTGGTGACTCTTCACATCTGTGTTCTGACCCGCAACTCATGCTGGGGACTCTTCACATCTGTGTTCTGAACCGCAACACATGCTGGTGACTCTTCACACCTGTGTACTGACCCGCAACACATGCTGGTGACTCTTCACACCTCTGTACTGACCCGCAACACATGCTGGTGACTTTTCACATCTGTTTACTGACGCGCAACTCATGCTGGTGACTCTTCACATCTCTGTACTGACCCGCAACTCATGCTGGTGACTCTTCACATGTGTTCTGACCCGCAACTCATGCTGGTGACTCTTCACATCTGTGTTCTGAACCGCAACACATGCTGGTGACTCTTCACATCTCTGTACTGACCCGCAACTCATGCTGGTGACTCTTCACACCTGTGTTCTGACCCACAACACATGCTGGTGACTCTTCACACCTGTGTTCTGACCCGCAACACATGCTGGTGACTCTTCACACCTGTGTTCTGAACCGCAACACATGCTGGCGACTCTTCACATCTGTGTTCTGACCCGCAACTCATGCTGGTGACTCTTCACATCTGTTTACTGACCCGCAACTCATGCTGGTGACTCTTCACATCTGTGTTCTGACCCGCAACACATGCTGGTGACTCTTCACATCTGTGTTCTGACCCGCAAACCATGCTGGTGACTCTTCACATCTGTGTTCTGAACCGCAACACATGCTGGTGACTCTTCACACCTGTGTACTGACCCGTAACACATGCTGGTGACTCTTCACACCAGTGTTCTGACCCGCAACACATGCTGGTGATTCTTGACATCTGTGTTCTGACCCGCAACACATTCTGGTGACTCTTCACACCTGTGTTCTGTCCCGCAATACATGCTGGTGACTCTTAACACCTGTGTACTGACCCGCAACTCATGCTGGTGACTCTTCACATGTGTTCTGACCCGCAACACATGCTGGTGACTCTTCACATGTGTTCTGGCCCGCAACACATGCTGGTGACTTTTCAAATCTGTGTTCTGACCCGCAACTCATGCTGGTGACTCTTCACATCTGTTTACTGACCCGCAACTCATGCTGGTGACTCTTCACATCTGTGTTCTGACCCGCAACACATGCTGGTGACTCTTCACAACTGTGTACTGACCCGCAACACATGCTGGTGACTCTTCACATCTGTGTTCTGACCCGCAACTCATGCTGGTGACTCTTCACACCTGTTTACTGACCCGAAACTCATTCTGGTGACTTTTCACATCTGTGTTCTGACCCGCAACACATGCTGGTGACACTTCACATCTGTTTACTGACCCGCAACACATGCTGGTGACTCTTCACATGTGTTCTGACCCGCAACACATGCTGGTGATTCTTCAAATCTGTGTTCTGACCCGCAACACATGCTGGTGACTCTTCACATCTGTGTTCTGACCCGCAACTCATGCTGGGGACTCTTCACATCTGTGTTCTGAACCGCAACACATGCTGGTGACTCTTCACACCTGTGTACTGACCCGCAACACATGCTGGTGACTCTTCACACCTCTGTACTGACCCGCAACACATGCTGGTGACTTTTCACATCTGTTTACTGACGCGCAACTCATGCTGGTGACTCTTCACATCTCTGTACTGACCCGCAACTCATGCTGGTGACTCTTCACATGTGTTCTGACCCGCAACTCATGCTGGTGACTCTTCACATCTGTGTTCTGAACCGCAACACATGCTGGTGACTCTTTACATCTCTGTACTGACCCGCAACTCATGCTGGTGACTCTTCACACCTGTGTTCTGACCCACAACACATGCTGGTGACTCTTCACACCTGTGTTCTGACCCGCAACACATGCTGGTGACTCTTCACACCTGTGTTCTGAACCGCAACACATGCTGGCGACTCTTCACATCTGTGTTCTGACCCGCAACTCATGCTGGTGACTCTTCACATCTGTTTACTGACCCGCAACTCATGCTGGTGACTCTTCACATCTGTGTTCTGACCCGCAACACATGCTGGTGACTCTTCACATCTGTGTTCTGACCCGCAAACCATGCTGGTGACTCTTCACATCTGTGTTCTGAACCACAACACATGCTGGTGACTCTTCACACCTGTGTACTGACCCGCAACACATGCTGGTGACTCTTCACACCTGTGTTCTGACCCGCAACACATGCTGGTGACTCTTCACATGTTTACTGACCCGCAACTCATGCTGGTGACTCTTCACACCTGTGTACTGACCCGCAACACATGCTGGTGACTCTTCACACCAGTGTTCTGACCCGCAACACATGCTGGTGATTCTTGACATCTGTGTTCTGACCCGCAACACATTCTGGTGACTCTTCACACCTGTGTTCTGTCCCGCAATACATGCTGGTGACTCTTAACACCTGTGTACTGACCCAAAACTCATGCTGGTGACTCTTCACATCTGTTTACTGACCCGCAACTCATGCTGGTGACTCTTCACATGTGTTCTGACCCGCAACACATGCTGGTGACTCTTCACATCTGTTTACTGACCCGCAACACATGCTGGTGACTCTTCACATGTGTTCTGGCCCGCAACACATGCTGGTGACTTTTCAAATCTGTGTTCTGACCCGCAACTCATGCTGGTGACTCTTCACATCTGTTTACTGACCCGCAACTCATGCTGGTGACTCTTCACATCTGTGTTCTGACCCGCAACACATGCTGGTGACTCTTCACACCTGTATACTGACCCGCAACACATGCTGGTGACTCTTCACATCTGTGTTCTGACCCGCAACTCATGCTGGTGACTCTTCACACCTGTTTACTGACCCGAAACTCATTCTGGTGACTTTTCACATCTGTGTTCTGACCCGCAACACATGCTGGTGACACTTCACATCTGTTTACTGACCCGCAACACATGCTGGTGACTCTTCACATGTGTTCTGACCCGCAACACATGCTGGTGATTCTTCAAATCTGTGTTCTGACCCGCAACACATGCTGGTGACTCTTCACATCTGTGTTCTGACCCGCAACTCATGCTGGGGACTCTTCACATCTGTGTTCTGAACCGCAACACATGCTGGTGACTCTTCACACCTGTGTATTGACCCGCAACACATGCTGGTGACTCTTCACACCTCTGTACTGACCCGCAACACATGCTGGTGACTTTTCATATCTGTTTACTGACGCGCAACTCATGCTGGTGACTCTTCACATCTCTGTACTGACCCGCAACTCATGCTGGTGACTCTTCACATGTGTTCTGACCCGCAACTCATGCTGGTGACTCTTCACATCTGTGTTCTGAACCGCAACACATGCTGGTGACTCTTCACATCTCTGTACTGACCCGCAACTCATGCTGGTGACTCTTCACACCTGTGTTCTGACCCACAACACATGCTGGTGACTCTTCACACCTGTGTTCTGACCCGCAACACATGCTGGTGACTCTTCACACCTGTGTTCTGAACCGCAACACATGCTGGCGACTCTTCACATCTGTGTTCTGACCCGCAACTCATGCTGGTGACTCTTCACATCTGTTTACTGACCCGCAACTCATGCTGGTGACTCTTCACATCTGTGTTCTGACCCGCAACACATGCTGGTGACTCTTCACATCTGTGTTCTGACCCGCAAACCATGCTGGTGACTCTTCACATCTGTGTTCTGAACCGCAACACATGCTGGTGACTCTTCGCATCTGTGATCTGACCCGCAACACATGCTGGTGACTCTTCACACCTGTGTTCTGACCCGCAACACATGCTGGTGACTCTTCACATCTGTGTTCTGACCCGCAAACCATGCTGGTGACTCTTCACATCTGTGTTCTGACCTGCAACACATGCTGGTGACTCTTCACACCTGTGTTCTGACCTGCAACTCATGCTGGTGACTCTTTGACCCGCAACACATGCTGGTGAGTCTTCACATCTGTGTTCTGACCCGCAACACATGCTGGTGACTCTTCACATCTGTGTTCTGACCCGCAACAGAAGCTGGTGACTCTCCACACCTGTGTACTGACCCGCAACACATGCTGGTGACTCTTCACATCTGTGTTCTGACCCGCTTCACATGCTGGTGGCTCTTCACACCTGTGTACTGACCCGCAACTCATGCTGGTGACTCTTCACAACTGTGTACTGACCCGCAACACATGCTGGTGACTCTTCACACCTGTGTTCTGACCCGCAACACATGCTGGTGACTTTTCACATCTGTGTTCTGACCCGAAACTCATGCTGGTGACTTTTCACATCTGTGTTCTGACCCGCAACACATGCTGGTGACTCTTCACATCAGTTTACTGACCTGCAACACATGCTGGTGACTCTTCACATGTGTTCTGACCCGCAACACATGCTGGTGATTCTTCACATCTGTGTTCTGACCTGCAACACATGCTGTTGACCCTTCACATCTGTGTTCTGACCCGCAAACCATGCTGGTGACTCTTCAAATCTTTGTTCTGACCCACAACACATGCTGGTGACTCTTCACACCTGTGTTCTGACCCGCAACACATGCTGGTGACTCTTTGACCCGCAACACATGCTGGTGACTCTTCACATCTGTGTTCTGACCCGCAACACATGCTGGTGACTCTTCACACCTGTGTTCTGACCCGCAACACATGCTGGTGACTCTCCACACCTGTGTACTGACCTTCAACACATGCTGGTGAGTCTTCACATCTGTGTTCTGACCCGCAACTCATGCTGGTGACTCTTCACACCTGTTTACTGACCCGAAACTCATGCTGGTGACTTTTCACATCTGTGTTCTGACCCGCAACACATGCTGGTGACACTTCACATCTGTTTACTGACCCGCAACACATGCTGGTGACTCTTCACATGTTTTCTGACCCGCAACACATGCTGGTGATTCTTCACATCTGTGTTCTGACCCGCAACACATGCTGGTGACTCTTCACATCTGTGTTCTGACCCGCAACTCATGCTGGTGACTCTTCACATCTGTGTTCTGAACCGCAACACATGCTGGTGACTCTTCACACCTGTGTACTGACCCGCAACACATGCTGGTGACTCTTCACACCTGTGTACTGACCCGCAACACATGCTGGTGACTTTTCACATCTGTTTACTGACGCGCAACTCATGCTGGTGACTCTTCACATCTCTGTACTGACCCGCAACTCATGCTGGTGACTCTTCACATGTGTTCTGACCCGCAACTCATGCTGGTGACTCTTCACATCTGTGTTCTGAACCGCAACACATGCTGGTGACTCTTCACATCTCTGTACTGACCCGCAACACATGCTGGTGACTCTTCACATGTGTTCTGGCCCGCAACACATGCTGGTGACTTTTCACATCTGTGTTCTGACCCGCAACACATGCTGGTGACACTTCACATCTGTTTACTGACCCGCAACACATGCTGGTGACTCTTCACATGTGTTCTGACCCGCAACACATGCTGGTGATTCTTCAAATCTGTGTTCTGACCCGCAACACATGCTGGTGACTCTTCACATCTGTGTTCTGACCCGCAACTCATGCTGGGGACTCTTCACATCTGTGTTCTGAACCGCAACACATGCTGGTGACTCTTCACACCTGTGTACTGACCCGCAACACATGCTGGTGACTCTTCACACCTCTGTACTGACCCGCAACACATGCTGGTGACTTTTCACATCTGTTTACTGACGCGCAACTCATGCTGGTGACTCTTCACATCTCTGTACTGACCCGCAACTCATGCTGGTGACTCTTCACATCTGTTTACTGACCCGCAACTCATGCTGGTGACTCTTCACATCTGTGTTCTGACCCGCAACACATGCTGGTGACTCTTCACATCTGTGTTCTGACCCGCAAACCATGCTGGTGACTCTTCACATCTGTGTTCTGAACCGCAACACATGCTGGTGACTCTTCACACCTGTGTACTGACCCGCAACACATGCTGGTGACTCTTCACACCAGTGTTCTGACCCGCAACACATGCTGGTGATTCTTGACATCTGTGTTCTGACCCGCAACACATTCTGGTGACTCTTCACACCTGTGTTCTGTCCCGCAATACATGCTGGTGACTCTTAACACCTGTGTACTGACCCGCAACTCATGCTGGTGACTCTTCACATGTGTTCTGACCCGCAACACATGCTGGTGACTCTTCACATGTGTTCTGGCCCGCAACACATGCTGGTGACTTTTCAAATCTGTGTTCTGACCCGCAACTCATGCTGGTGACTCTTCACATCTGTTTACTGACCCGCAACTCATGCTGGTGACTCTTCACATCTGTGTTCTGACCCGCAACACATGCTGGTGACTCTTCACACCTGTGTACTGACCCGCAACACATGCTGGTGACTCTTCACATCTGTGTTCTGACCCGCAACTCATGCTGGTGACTCTTCACACCTGTTTACTGACCCGAAACTCATTCTGGTGACTTTTCACATCTGTTTACTGACCCGCAACACATGCTGGTGACTCTTCACATGTGTTCTGACCCGCAACACATGCTGGTGATTCTTCAAATCTGTGTTCTGACCCGCAACACATGCTGGTGACTCTTCACATCTGTGTTCTGACCCGCAACTCATGCTGGGGACTCTTCACATCTGTGTTCTGAACCGCAACACATGCTGGTGACTCTTCACACCTGTGTACTGACCCGCAACACATGCTGGTGACTCTTCACACCTCTGTACTGACCCGCAACACATGCTGGTGACTTTTCACATCTGTTTACTGACGCGCAACTCATGCTGGTGACTCTTCACATCTCTGTACTGACCCGCAACTCATGCTGGTGACTCTTCACATGTGTTCTGACCCGCAACTCATGCTGGTGACTCTTCACATCTGTGTTCTGAACCGCAACACATGCTGGTGACTCTTCACATCTCTGTACTGACCCGCAACTCATGCTGGTGACTCTTCACACCTGTGTTCTGACCCACAACACATGCTGGTGACTCTTCACACCTGTGTTCTGACCCGCAACACATGCTGGTGACTCTTCACACCTGTGTTCTGAACCGCAACACATGCTGGCGACTCTTCACATCTGTGTTCTGACCCGCAACTCATGCTGGTGACTCTTCACATCTGTTTACTGACCCGCAACTCATGCTGGTGACTCTTCACATCTGTGTTCTGACCCGCAACACATGCTGGTGACTCTTCACATCTGTGTTCTGACCCGCAAACCATGCTGGTGACTCTTCACATCTGTGTTCTGAACCGCAACACATGCTGGTGACTCTTCACACCTGTGTACTGACCTGCAACACATGCTGGTGACTCTTCACACCTGTGTTCTGACCCGCAACACATGCTGGTGACTCTTCACATGTTTACTGACCCGCAACTCATGCTGGTGACTCTTCACACCTGTGTACTGACCCGCAACACATGCTGGTGACTCTTCACACCAGTGTTCTGACCCGCAACACATGCTGGTGATTCTTGACATCTGTGTTCTGACCCGCAACACATTCTGGTGACTCTTCACACCTGTGTTCTGTCCCGCAATACATGCTGGTGACTCTTAACACCTGTGTACTGACCCAAAACTCATGCTGGTGACTCTTCACATCTGTTTACTGACCCGCAACTCATGCTGGTGACTCTTCACATGTGTTCTGACCCGCAACACATGCTGGTGACTCTTCACATCTGTTTACTGACCCGCAACACATGCTGGTGACTCTTCACATGTGTTCTGGCCCGCAACACATGCTGGTGACTTTTCAAATCTGTGTTCTGACCCGCAACTCATGCTGGTGACTCTTCACATCTGTTTACTGACCCGCAACTCATGCTGGTGACTCTTCACATCTGTGTTCTGACCCGCAACACATGCTGGTGACTCTTCACACCTGTATACTGACCCGCAACACATGCTGGTGACTCTTCACATCTGTGTTCTGACCCGCAACTCATGCTGGTGACTCTTCACACCTGTTTACTGACCCGAAACTCATTCTGGTGACTTTTCACATCTGTGTTCTGACCCGCAACACATGCTGGTGACACTTCACATCTGTTTACTGACCCGCAACACATGCTGGTGACTCTTCACATGTGTTCTGACCCGCAACACATGCTGGTGATTCTTCAAATCTGTGTTCTGACCCGCAACACATGCTGGTGACTCTTCACATCTGTGTTCTGACCCGCAACTCATGCTGGGGACTCTTCACATCTGTGTTCTGAACCGCAACACATGCTGGTGACTCTTCACACCTGTGTACTGACCCGCAACACATGCTGGTGACTCTTCACACCTCTGTACTGACCCGCAACACATGCTGGTGACTTTTCACATCTGTTTACTGACGCGCAACTCATGCTGGTGACTCTTCACATCTCTGTACTGACCCGCAACTCATGCTGGTGACTCTTCACATGTGTTCTGACCCGCAACTCATGCTGGTGACTCTTCACATCTGTGTTCTGAACCGCAACACATGCTGGTGACTCTTTACATCTCTGTACTGACCCGCAACTCATGCTGGTGACTCTTCACACCTGTGTTCTGACCCACAACACATGCTGGTGACTCTTCACACCTGTGTTCTGACCCGCAACACATGCTGGTGACTCTTCACACCTGTGTTCTGAACCGCAACACATGCTGGCGACTCTTCACATCTGTGTTCTGACCCGCAACTCATGCTGGTGACTCTTCACATCTGTTTACTGACCCGCAACTCATGCTGGTGACTCTTCACATCTGTGTTCTGACCCGCAACACATGCTGGTGACTCTTCACATCTGTGTTCTGACCCGCAAACCATGCTGGTGACTCTTCACATCTGTGTTCTGAACCGCAACACATGCTGGTGACTCTTCGCATCTGTGATCTGACCCGCAACACATGCTGGTGACTCTTCACACCTGTGTTCTGACCCGAAACACATGCTGGTGACTCTTCACATCTGTGTTCTGACCCGCAACACATGCTGGTGACTCTTCACATCCGTGTTCTGACCTGCAACACATGCTGGTGACTCTTCACACCTGTGTTCTGACCTGCAACTCATGCTGGTGACTCTTTGACCCGCAACACATGCTGGTGAGTCTTCACATCTGTGTTCTGACCCGCAACACATGCTGGTGACTCTTCACATCTGTGTTCTGACCCGCAACAGAAGCTGGTGACTCTCCACACCTGTGTACTGACCCGCAACACATGCTGGTGACTCTTCACATCTGTGTTCTGACCCGCTTCACATGCTGGTGGCTCTTCACACCTGTGTACTGACCCGCAACTCATGCTGGTGACTCTTCACAACTGTGTACTCACCCGCAACACATGCTGGTGACTCTTCACACCTGTGTTCTGACCCGCAACACATGCTGGTGACTTTTCACATCTGTGTTCTGACCCGAAACTCATGCTGGTGACTTTTCACATCTGTGTTCTGACCCGCAACACATGCTGGTGACTCTTCACATCAGTTTACTGACCTGCAACACATGCTGGTGACTCTTCACATGTGTTCTGACCCGCAACACATGCTGGTGATTCTTCACATCTGTGTTCTGACCTGCAACACATGCTGTTGACCCTTCACATCTGTGTTCTGACCCGCAAACCATGCTGGTGACTCTTCAAATCTTTGTTCTGACCCACAACACATGCTGGTGACTCTTCACACCTGTGTTCTGACCCGCAACACATGCTGGTGACTCTTTGACCCGCAACACATGCTGGTGACTCTTCACATCTGTGTTCTGACCCGCAACACATGCTGGTGACTCTTCACACCTGTGTTCTGACCCGCAACACATGCTGGTGACTCTCCACACCTGTGTACTGACCTTCAACACATGCTGGTGAGTCTTCACATCTGTGTTCTGACCCGCAACTCATGCTGGTGACTCTTCACACCTGTTTACTGACCCGAAACTCATGCTGGTGACTTTTCACATCTGTGTTCTGAACCGCAACACATGCTGGTGACTCTTCGCATCTGTGATCTGACCCGCAACACATGCTGGTGACTCTTCACACCTGTGTTCTGACCCGCAACACATGCTGGTGACTCTTCACATCTGTGTTCTGACCCGCAAACCATGCTGGTGACTCTTCACATCTGTGTTCTGACCTGCAACTCATGCTGGTGACTCTTAACACCTGTGTACTGACCCAAAACTCATGCTGGTGACTCTTCACATCTGTTTACTGACCCGCAACTCATGCTGGTGACTCTTCACATGTGTTCTGAACCGCAACACATGCTGGTGACTCTTCACATCTGTGATCTGACCCGCAACACATGCTGGTGACTCTTCACACCTGTGTTCTGACCCGCAACACATGCTGGTGACTCTTCACATCTGTGTTCTGACCCGCAAACCATGCTGGTGACTCTTCACATCTGTGTTCTGACCTGCAACACATGCTGGTGACTCTTCACACCTGTGTTCTGACCTGCAACTCATGCTGGTGACTCTTTGACCCGCAACACATGCTGGTGAGTCTTCACATCTGTGTTCTGACCCGCAACACATGCTGGTGACTCTTCACATCTGTGTTCTGACCCGCAACAGAAGCTGGTGACTCTCCACACCTGTGTACTGACCCGCAACACATGCTGGTGACTCTTCACATCTGTGTTCTGACCCGCTTCACATGCTGGTGGCTCTTCACACCTGTGTACTGACCCGCAACTCATGCTGGTGACTCTTCACAACTGTCTACTGACCGCAACACATGCTGGTGACTCTTCACACCTGTGTTCTGACCCGCAACACATGCTGGTGACTTTTCACATCTGTGTTCTGACCCGAAACTCATGCTGGTGACTTTTCACATCTGTGTTCTGACCCGCAACACATGCTGGTGACTCTTCACATCAGTTTACTGACCTGCAACACATGCTGGTGACTCTTCACATGTGTTCTGACCCGCAACACATGCTGGTGATTCTTCACATCTGTGTTCTGACCTGCAACACATGCTGTTGACCCTTCACATCTGTGTTCTGACCCGCAAACCATGCTGGTGACTCTTCAAATCTTTGTTCTGACCCACAACACATGCTGGTGACTCTTCACACCTGTGTTCTGACCCGCAACACATGCTGGTGACTCTTTGACCCGCAACACATGCTGGTGACTCTTCACATCTGTGTTCTGACCCGCAACACATGCTGGTGACTCTTCACACCTGTGTTCTGACCCGCAACACATGCTGGTGACTCTTCACACCTGTGTACTGACCTTCAACACATGCTGGTGAGTCTTCACATCTGTGTTCTGACCCGCAACTCATGCTGGTGACTCTTCACACCTGTTTACTGACCCGAAACTCATGCTGGTGACTTTTCACATCTGTGTTCTGACCCGCAACACATGCTGGTGACACTTCACATCTGTTTACTGACCCGCAACACATGCTGGTGACTCTTCACATGTTTTCTGACCCGCAACACATGCTGGTGATTCTTCACATCTGTGTTCTGACCCGCAACACATGCTGGTGACTCTTCACATCTGTGTTCTGACCCGCAACTCATGCTGGTGACTCTTCACATCTGTGTTCTGAACCGCAACACATGCTGGTGACTCTTCACACCTGTGTACTGACCCGCAACACATGCTGGTGACTCTTCACACCTGTGTACTGACCCGCAACACATGCTGGTGACTTTTCACATCTGTTTACTGACGCGCAACTCATGCTGGTGACTCTTCACATCTCTGTACTGACCCGCAACTCATGCTGGTGACTCTTCACATGTGTTCTGACCCGCAACTCATGCTGGTGACTCTTCACATCTGTGTTCTGAACCGCAACACATGCTGGTGACTCTTCACATCTCTGTACTGACCCGCAACACATGCTGGTGACTCTTCACATGTGTTCTGGCCCGCAACACATGCTGGTGACTTTTCAAATCTGTGTTCTGACCCGCAACTCATGCTGGTGACTCTTCACATCTGTGTTCTGACCCGCAAACCATGCTGGTGACTCTTCACATCTGTGTTCTGAACCGCAACACATGCTGGTGACTCTTCGCATCTGTGATCTGACCCGCAACACATGCTGGTGACTCTTCACACCTGTGTTCTGACCCGCAACACATGCTGGTGACTCTTCACATCTGTGTTCTGACCCGCAAACCATGCTGGTGACTCTTCACATCTGTGTTCTGACCTGCAACTCATGCTGGTGACTCTTTGACCCGCAACACATGCTGGTGAGTCTTCACATCTGTGTTCTGACCCGCAACACATGCTGGTGACTCTTCACATCTGTGTTCTGACCCGCAACACAAGCTGGTGACTCTCCACACCTGTGTACTGACCCGCAACACATGCTGGTGACTTTTCACACCTGTGTACTGACCCGCAACACATGCTGGTGGCACGTCACACCTGTATACTGACCCACAACACATGCTGGTGACTCTTCACATCTGTGTTCTGACCCGCAACTCATGCTGGTGACTCTTCACATCTGTTAACTGACCCGCAACTCATGCTGGTGACGTTTCACATCTATATTCTGACCCGCAACACATGCTTGTGACTCTTCACATCTGTGTACTGACCCGCAACTCATGCTGGTGACTCTTCACACCTGTGTTCTGACCCGCAACACATGCTGGTGACTCTTCACACCTGTGTTCTGACCCGCAACACATGCTGGTGACTCTTCACACCTGTGTACTGACCCGCAACACATGCTGGTGACTCTTCACATCTGTGTTCTGACCCGCAAACCATGCTGGTGAATCTTCACATCTGTGTTCTGACCCGCAACACATGCTGGTGACTCTTTGACCCGCAGCACATGCTGGTGACTCTTCACACCTGTGTTCTGACCCGCAACACATGCTGGTGACATTTCACATCTGTGTTCTAACCCGAAACTCATGCTGGTGACTTTTCACACCTGTGTACTGACCCGCAACACATGCTGGTGGCACGTCACACCTGTGTACTGACCCACAACACATGCTGGTGACTCTTCACATCTGTGTTCTGACCCGCAATACATGCTGGTGACTCTTTGACCCGCAACACATGCTGGTGACTCTTCACATGTGTGTTCTGACCCGCAACACATGCTGGTGACATTTCACACCTGTGTTCTGACCCACAACACATGCTGGTGACTCTTCACACCTGTGTACTGACCCGCAACACATGCTGGTGACTCTTCACATCTGTGTTCTGACACGCAAACCATGCTGGTGACTCTTCACATCTGTGTTCTGACCCGCAACACATGCTGGTGACTCTTCACACCTGTGTTCTGACCCGCAACTCATGCTGGCGACTCTTTGACCCGCAACACATGCTGGTGACCCTTCACACCTGTGTACTGACCCGCAACACATTCTGGTGACTCTTCACACCTGTGTACTGACCCGCAACACATGCTGGTGACTCTCCACACCTGTGTTCTGACCCGCAACACATGCTGGTGACTCTTCACATGTTTACTGACCCGCAACTCATGCTGGTGACTCTTCACACCTGTGTACTGACCCGCAACACATGCTGGTGACTCTTCACACCAGTGTTCTGACCCGCAACACATGCTGGTGATTCTTCACACCTCTGTACTGACCCGCAACACATTCTGGTGACTCTTCACACCTGTGTTCTGTCCCGCAATACATGCTGGTGACTCTTAACACCTGTGTACTGACCCAAAACTCATGCTGGTTACTCTTCACATCTGTTTACTGACCCGCAAATCATGCTGGTGACTCTTCACATGTGTTCTGACCCGCAACACATGCTGGTGACTCTTCACACCTGTGTACTGACCCGCAACACATGCTGGTGACTCTTCACATCTGTGTTCTGACCCGCAAACCATGCTGGTGAATCTTCACATCTGTGTTCTGACCCGCAACACATGCTGGTGACTCTTTGACCCGCAGCACATGCTGGTGACTCTTCACACCTGTGTTCTGACCCGCAACACATGCTGGTGACATTTCACATCTGTGTTCTAACCCGAAACTCATGCTGGTGACTTTTCACACCTGTGTACTGACCCGCAACACATGCTGGTGGCACGTCACACCTGTGTACTGACCCACAACACATGCTGGTGACTCTTCACATCTGTGTTCTGACCCGCAATACATGCTGGTGACTCTTTGACCCGCAACACATGCTGGTGACTCTTCACATGTGTGTTCTGACCCGCAACATATGCTGGTGACTTTACACATCTGCGTACTGACCCGCAACTCATGCTGGTGACTCTTCACACCTGTGTTCTGACCCGCAACACATGCTGGTGACATTTCACACCTGTGTTCTGACCCACAACACATGCTGGTGACTCTTCACACCTGTGTACTGACCCGCAACACATGCTGGTGACTCTTCACATCTGTGTTCTGACACGCAAACCATGCTGGTGACTCTTCACATCTGTGTTCTGACCCGCAACACATGCTGGTGACTCTTCACACCTGTGTTCTGACCCGCAACTCATGCTGGCGACTCTTTGACCCGCAACACATGCTGGTGACCCTTCACACCTGTGTACTGACCCGCAACACATGCTGGTGACTCTTCACACCTGTGTACTGACCGGCAACACATGCTGGTGACTCTTCACACCTGTGTTCTGACCCGCAACACATGCTGGTGACTCTTCACATGTTTACTGACCCGCAACTCATGCTGGTGACTCTTCACACCTGTGTACTGACCCGCAACACATGCTGGTGACTCTTCACACCAGTGTTCTGACCCGCAACACATGCTGGTGATTCTTCACACCTCTGTACTGACCCGCAACACATTCTGGTGACTCTTCACACCTGTGTTCTGTCCCGCAATACATGCTGGTGACTCTTAACACCTGTGTACTGACCCAAAACTCAAGCTGGTGACTCTTCACATCTGTTTACTGACCTGCAAATCATGCTGGTGACTCTTCACATGTGTTCTGACCCGCAACACATGCTGGTGACTCTTCACATCTGTTTACTGACCCGCAACACATGCTGGTGACTCTTCACATGTGTTCTGGCCCGCAAAACATGCTGGTGACTTTTCAAATCTGTGTTCTGACCCGCAACTCATGCTGGTGACTCTTCACATCTGTTTACTGACCCGCAACTCATGCTGGTGACTCTTCACATCTGTGTTCTGACCCGCAACACATGCTGGTGACTCTTCACACCTGTGTACTGACCCGCAACACATGCTGGTGACTCTTCACATCTGTGTTCTGACCCGCAACTCATGCTGGTGACTCTTCACACCTGTTTACTGACCCGAAACTCATTCTGGTGACTTTTCACATCTGTGTTCTGACCCGCAACACATGCTGGTGACACTTCACATCTGTTTACTGACCCGCAACACATGCTGGTGATTCTTCAAATCTGTGTTCTGACCCGCAACACATGCTGGTGACTCTTCACATCTGTGTTCTGACCCGCAACACATGCTGGTGACTCTTCACACCTGTGTACTGACCCGCAACACATGCTGGTGACTCTTCACACCTCTGTACTGACCCGCAACACATGCTGGTGACTTTTCACATCTGTTTACTGACGCGCAACTCATGCTGGTGACTCTTCACATCTCTGTACTGACCCACAACTCATGCTGGTGACTCTTCACATGTGTTCTGACCCGCAACTCATGCTGGTGACTCTTCACATCTGTGTTCTGAACCGCAACACATGCTGGTGACTCTTCACATCTCTGTACTGACCCGCAACTCATGCTGGTGACTCTTCACACCTGTGTTCTGACCCACAACACATGCTGGTGACTCTTCACACCTGTGTTCTGACCCGCAACACATGCTGGTGACTCTTCACACCTGTGTTCTGAACCGCAACACATGCTGGCGACTCTTCACATCTGTGTTCTGACCCGCAACTCATGCTGGTGACTCTTCACATCTGTTTACTGACCCGCAACTCATGCTGGTGACTCTTCACATCTGTGTTCTGACCCGCAACACATGCTGGTGACTCTTCACATCTGTGTTCTGACCCGCAAACCATGCTGGTGACTCTTCACATCTGTGTTCTGAACCGCAACACATGCTGGTGACTCTTCGCATCTGTGATCTGACCCGCAACACATGCTGGTGACTCTTCACACCTGTGTTCTGACCCGCAACACATGCTGGTGACTCTTCACATCTGTGTTCTGACCCGCAAACCATGCTGGTGACTCTTCACATCTGTGTTCTGACCTGCAACACATGCTGGTGACTCTTCACACCTGTGTTCTGACCTGCAACTCATGCTGGTGACTCTTTGACCCGCAACACATGCTGGTGAGTCTTCACATCTGTGTTCTGACCCGCAACACATGCTGGTGACTCTTCACATCTGTGTTCTGACCCGCAACAGAAGCTGGTGACTCTCCACACCTGTGTACTGACCCGCAACACATGCTGGTGACTCTTCACATCTGTGTTCTGACCCGCTTCACATGCTGGTGACTCTTCACACCTGTGTACTGACCCGCAACTCATGCTGGTGACGCTTCACAACTGTGTACTGACCCGCAACACATGCTGGTAACTCTTCACACCTGTGTTCTGACCCGCAACACATGCTGGTGACTTTTCACATCTGTGTTCTGACCCGAAACTCATGCTGGTGACTTTTCACATCTGTGATCTGACCCGCAACACATGCTGGTGACTCTTCACATCAGTTTACTGACCTGCAACACTTGCTGGTGACTCTTCACATGTGTTCTGACCCGCAACACATGCTGGTGATTCTTCACATCTGTGTTCTGACCTGCAACACATGCTGTTGACCCTTCACATCTGTGTTCTGACCCGCAAACCATGCTGGTGACTCTTCAAATCTTTTTTCTGACCAACAACACATGCTGGTGACTCTTCACACCTGTGTTCTGACCCGCAACTCATGCTGGTGACTCTTTGACCCGCAACACATGCTGGTGACTCTTCACATCTGTGTTCTGACCCGCAACACATGCTGGTGACTCTTCACACCTGTGTTCTGACCCGCAACACATGCTGGTGACTCTCCACACCTGTGTACTGACCTTCAACACATGCTGGTGAGTCTTCACATCTGTGTTCTGACCCGCAACTCATGCTGGTGACTCTTCACACCTGTTTACTGACCCGAAACTCATGCTGGTGACTTTTCACATTTGTGTTCTGACCCGCAACACATGCTGGTGACACTTCACATCTGTTTACTGACCCGCAACACATGCTGGTGACTCTTCACATGTTTTCTGACCCGCAACACATGCTGGTGATTCTTCACATCTGTGTTCTGACCCGCAACACATGCTGGTGACTCTTCACATCTGTGTTCTGACCCGCAACTCATGCTGGTGACTCTTCACATCTGTGTTCTGAACCGCAACACATGCTGGTGACTCTTCACACCTGTGTACTGACCCGCAACACATGCTGGTGACTCTTCACACCTGTGTACTGACCCGCAACACATGCTGGTGACTTTTCACATCTGTTTACTGACGCGCAACTCATGCTGGTGACTCTTCACATCTCTGTACTGACCCGCAACTCATGCTGGTGACTCTTCACATGTGTTCTGACCCGCAACTCATGCTGGTGACTCTTCACATCTGTGTTCTGAACCGCAACACATGCTGGTGACTCTTCACATCTCTGTACTGACCCGCAACTCATGCTGGTGACTCTTCACACCTGTGTTCTGACCCACAACACATGCTGGTGACTCTTCACACCTGTGTTCTGACCCGCAACACATGCTGGTGACTCTTCACACCTGTGTTCTGAACCGCAACACATGCTGGTGACTCTTCACATCTGTGTACTGACCCGCAACTCATGCTGGTGACTCTTCACACCTGTGTTCTGACCCACAACACATGCTGGTGACTCTTCACACCTGTGTTCTGACCCGCAACACATGCTGGTGACATTTCACACCTGTGTTCTGACCCACAACACATGCTGGTGACTCTTCACACCTGTGTACTGACCCGCAACACATGCTGGTGACTCTTCACATCTGTGTTCTGACACGCAAACCATGCTGGTGACTCTTCACATCTGTGTTCTGACCCGCAACACATGCTGGTGACTCTTCACACCTGTGTTCTGACCCGCAACTCATGCTGGCGACTCTTTGACCCGCAACACATGCTGGTGACCCTTCACACCTGTGTACTGACCCGCAACACATGCTGGTGACTCTTCACACCTGTGTACTGACCGGCAACACATGCTGGTGACTCTTCACACCTGTGTTCTGACCCGCAACACATGCTGGTGACTCTTCACATGTTTACTGACCCGCAACTCATGCTGGTGACTCTTCACACCTGTGTACTGACCCGCAACACATGCTGGTGACTCTTCACACCAGTGTTCTGACCCGCAACACATGCTGGTGATTCTTCACACCTCTGTACTGACCCGCAACACATTCTGGTGACTCTTCACACCTGTGTTCTGTCCCGCAATACATGCTGGTGACTCTTAACACCTGTTTACTGACCCAAAACTCATGCTGGTGACTCTTCACATCTGTTTACTGACCCGCAAATCATGCTGGTGACTCTTCACATGTGTTCTGACCCGCAACACATGCTGGTGACTCTTCACATCTGTTTACTGACCCGCAACACATGCTGGTGACTCTTCACATGTGTTCTGGCCCGCAAAACATGCTGGTGACTTTTCAAATCTGTGTTCTGACCCGCAACTCATGCTGGTGACTCTTCACATCTGTTTACTGACCCGCAACTCATGCTGGTGACTCTTCACATCTGTGTTCTGACCCGCAACACATGCTGGTGACTCTTCACACCTGTGTACTGACCCGCAACACATGCTGGTGACTCTTCACATCTGTGTTCTGACCCGCAACTCATGCTGGTGACTCTTCACACCTGTTTACTGACCCGAAACTCATTCTGGTGACTTTTCACATCTGTGTTCTGACCCGCAACACATGCTGGTGACACTTCACATCTGTTTACTGACCCGCAACACATGCTGGTGATTCTTCAAATCTGTGTTCTGACCCGCAACACATGCTGGTGACTCTTCACATCTGTGTTCTGACCCGCAACTCATGCTGGGGACTCTTCACATCTGTGTTCTGAACCGCAACACATGCTGGTGACTCTTCACACCTGTGTACTGACCCGCAACACATGCTGGTGACTCTTCACACCTCTGTACTGACCCGCAACACATGCTGGTGACTTTTCACATCTGTTTACTGACGCGCAACTCATGCTGGTGACTCTTCACATCTCTGTACTGACCCGCAACTCATGCTGGTGACTCTTCACATGTGTTCTGACCCGCAACTCATGCTGGTGACTCTTCACATCTGTGTTCTGAACCGCAACACATGCTGGTGACTCTTCACATCTCTGTACTGACCCGCAACTCATGCTGGTGACTCTTCACACCTGTGTTCTGACCCACAACACATGCTGGTGACTCTTCACACCTGTGTTCTGACCCGCAACACATGCTGGTGACTCTTCACACCTGTGTTCTGAACCGCAACACATGCTGGCGACTCTTCACATCTGTGTTCTGACCCGCAACTCATGCTGGTGACTCTTCACATCTGTTTACTGACCCGCAACTCATGCTGGTGACTCTTCACATCTGTGTTCTGACCCGCAACACATGCTGGTGACTCTTCACATCTGTGTTCTGACCCGCAAACCATGCTGGTGACTCTTCACATCTGTGTTCTGAACCGCAACACATGCTGGTGACTCTTCGCATCTGTGATCTGACCCGCAACACATGCTGGTGACTCTTCACACCTGTGTTCTGACCCGCAACACATGCTGGTGACTCTTCACATCTGTGTTCTGACCCGCAAACCATGCTGGTGACTCTTCACATCTGTGTTCTGACCTGCAACACATGCTGGTGACTCTTCACACCTGTGTTCTGACCTGCAACTCATGCTGGTGACTCTTTGACCCGCAACACATGCTGGTGAGTCTTCACATCTGTGTTCTGACCCGCAACACATGCTGGTGACTCTTCACATCTGTGTTCTGACCCGCAACAGAAGCTGGTGACTCTCCACACCTGTGTACTGACCCGCAACACATGCTGGTGACTCTTCACATCTGTGTTCTGACCCGCTTCACATGCTGGTGACTCTTCACACCTGTGTACTGACCCGCAACTCATGCTGGTGACGCTTCACAACTGTGTACTGACCCGCAACACATGCTGGTAACTCTTCACACCTGTGTTCTGACCCGCAACTCTTGCTGGTGACTTTTCACATCTGTGTTCTGACCCGCAACACATGCTGGTGACTCTTCACATCAGTTTACTGACCTGCAACACATGCTGGTGACTCTTCACATGTGTTCTGACCCGCAACACATGCTGGTGATTCTTCACATCTGTGTTCTGACCTGCAACACATGCTGTTGACCCTTCACATCTGTGTTCTGACCCGCAAACCATGCTGGTGACTCTTCAAATCTTTTTTCTGACCAACAACACATGCTGGTGACTCTTCACACCTGTGTTCTGACCCGCAACTCATGCTGGTGACTCTTTGACCCGCAACACATGCTGGTGACTCTTCACATCTGTGTTCTGACCCGCAACACATGCTGGTGACTCTTCACACCTGTGTTCTGACCCGCAACACATGCTGGTGACTCTCCACACCTGTGTACTGACCTTCAACACATGCTGGTGAGTCTTCACATCTGTGTTCTGACCCGCAACTCATGCTGGTGACTCTTCACACCTGTTTACTGACCCGAAACTCATGCTGGGGTACTTTTCACATTTGTGTTCTGACCCGCAACACATGCTGGTGACACTTCACATCTGTTTACTGACCCGCAACACATGCTGGTGACTCTTCACATGTTTTCTGACCCGCAACACATGCTGGTGATTCTTCACATCTGTGTTCTGACCCGCAACACATGCTGGTGACTCTTCACATCTGTGTTCTGACCCGCAACTCATGCTGGTGACTCTTCACATCTGTGTTCTGAACCGCAACACATGCTGGTGACTCTTCACACCTGTGTACTGACCCGCAACACATGCTGGTGACTCTTCACACCTGTGTACTGACCCGCAACACATGCTGGTGACTTTTCACATCTGTTTACTGACGCGCAACTCATGCTGGTGACTCTTCACATCTCTGTACTGACCCGCAACTCATGCTGGTGACTCTTCACATGTGTTCTGACCCGCAACTCATGCTGGTGACTCTTCACATCTGTGTTCTGAACCGCAACACATGCTGGTGACTCTTCACATCTCTGTACTGACCCGCAACTCATGCTGGTGACTCTTCACACCTGTGTTCTGACCCACAACACATGCTGGTGACTCTTCACACCTGTGTTCTGACCCGCAACACATGCTGGTGACTCTTCACACCTGTGTTCTGAACCGCAACACATGCTGGTGACTCTTCACATCTATGTTCTGACCCGCAAACCATGCTGGTGATGCTTCACATCTGTTTTCTGACCCGCAACACATGCTGGTGACTTTTCACATCTGTGTTCTAACCCAAAACTCATGCTGGTCACTTTTCACATCTGTGTTCTGACCCGCAACACATGCTGGTGACACTTCACATCTGTTTACTGACCCGCAACACATGCTGCTGACTCTTCACATGTGTTCTGACCCGCAACACATGCTGGTGATTCTTCACATCTGTGTTCTGACCCGCAACACATGCTGGTGACTCTTCACATCTGTGTTCTGTCCCGCAATACATGCTGGTGACTCTTCACATGTGTTCTGACCCGCAAGACATGCTGGTGACTCTTCACATCTGTTTACTGACCCGCAACACATGCTGGTGACTCTTCACATGTGTTATGGCCCGCAAGACATGCTGGTGACTTTTCAAATCTGTGTTCTGACCCGCAACTCATGCTGGTGACTCTTCATATCTGTGTTCTGACCCGCAACTCATGCTGGTGACTCTTCACATCTGTTTACTGACCCGCAACTCATGCTGGTGACTCTTCACATCTGTGTTCTGACCCGCAACTCATGCTGGTGACTCTTCACATCTGTGTACTGACCCGCAACTCATGCTGGTGACTCTTCACATCTGTGTTCTGACCCGCAATACATGCTGGTGACTCTTTGACCCGCAACACATGCTGGTGACTCTTCACATCTGTGTTCTGACCCGCAACACATGCTGGTGACTCTTCACATCTGCGTACTGACCCGCAACTCATGCTGGTGACTCTTCACACCTGTGTTCTGACCCGCAACACATGCTGGTGACATTTCACACCTGTGTTCTGACCCACAACACATGCTGGTGACTCTTCACACCTGTGTACTGACCCGCAACACATGCTGGTGACTCTTCACATCTGTGTTCTGACACGCAAACCATGCTGGTGACTCTTCACATCTGTGTTCTGACCCGCAACACATGCTGGTGACTCTTCACACCTGTGTTCTGACCCGCAACTCATGCTGGCGACTCTTTGACCCGCAACACATGCTGGTGACCCTTCACACCTGTATACTGACCCGCAACACATGCTGGTGACTCTTCACACCTGTGTACTGACCCGCAACACATGCTGGTGACTCTTCACACCTGTGTTCTGACCCGCAACACATGCTGGTGACTCTTCACATGTTTACTGACCCGCAACTCATGCTGGTGACTCTTCACACCTGTGTACTGACCCGCAACACATGCTGGTGACTCTTCACACCAGTGTTCTGACCCGCAACACATGCTGGTGATTCTTGACATCTGTGTTCTGACCCGCAACACATTCTGGTGACTCTTCACACCTGTGTTCTGTCCCGCAATACATGCTGGTGACTCTTAACACCTGTGTACTGACCCAAAACTCATGCTGGTGACTCTTCACATCTGTTTACTGACCCGCAACTCATGCTGGTGACTCTTCACATGTGTTCTGACCCGCAACACATGCTGGTGACTCTTCACATCTGTTTACTGACCCGCAACACATGCTGGTGACTCTTCACATGTGTTCTGGCCCGCAACACATGCTGGTGACTTTTCAAATCTGTGTTCTGACCCGCAACTCATGCTGGTGACTCTTCACATCTGTTTACTGACCCGCAACTCATGCTGGTGACTCTTCACATCTGTGTTCTGACCCGCAACACATGCTGGTGACTCTTCACACCTGTGTATTGACCCGCAACACATGCTGGTGACTCTTCACATCTGTGTTCTGACCCGCAACTCATGCTGGTGACTCTTCACACCTGTTTACTGACCCGAAACTCATTCTGGTGACTTTTCACATCTGTGTTCTGACCCGCAACACATGCTGGTGACACTTCACATCTGTTTACTGACCCGCAACACATGCTGGTGACTCTTCACATGTGTTCTGACCCGCAACACATGCTGGTGATTCTTCAAATCTGTGTTCTGACCCGCAACACATGCTGGTGACTCTTCACATCTGTGTTCTGACCCGCAACTCATGCTGGGGACTCTTCACATCTGTGTTCTGAACCGCAACACATGCTGGTGACTCTTCACACCTGTGTACTGACCCGCAACACATGCTGGTGACTCTTCACACCTCTGTACTGACCCGCAACACATGCTGGTGACTTTTCACATCTGTTTACTGACGCGCAACTCATGCTGGTGACTCTTCACATCTCTGTACTGACCCGCAACTCATGCTGGTGACTCTTCACATGTGTTCTGACCCGCAACTCATGCTGGTGACTCTTCACATCTGTGTTCTGAACCGCAACACATGCTGGTGACTCTTCACATCTCTGTACTGACCCGCAACTCATGCTGGTGACTCTTCACACCTGTGTTCTGACCCAAAACACATGCTGGTGACTCTTCACACCTGTGTTCTGACCCGCAACACATGCTGGTGACTCTTCACACCTGTGTTCTGAACCGCAACACATGCTGGCGACTCTTCACATCTGTGTTCTGACCCGCAACTCATGCTGGTGACTCTTCACATCTGTTTACTGACCCGCAACTCATGCTGGTGACTCTTCACATCTGTGTTCTGACCCGCAACACATGCTGGTGACTCTTCACATCTGTGTTCTGACCCGCAAACCATGCTGGTGACTCTTCACATCTGTGTTCTGAACCGCAACACATGCTGGTGACTCTTCACACCTGTGTACTGACCCGCAACACATACTGGTGACTCTTCACACCTGTGTTCTGACCCGCAACACATGCTGGTGACTCTTCACATGTTTACTGACCCGCAACTCATGCTGGTGACTCTTCACACCTGTGTACTGACCCGCAACACATGCTGGTGACTCTTCACACCAGTGTTCTGACCCGCAACACATGCTGGTGATTCTTGACATCTGTGTTCTGACCCGCAACACATTCTGGTGACTCTTCACACCTGTGTTCTGTCCCGCAATACATGCTGGTGACTCTTAACACCTGTGTACTGACCCAAAACTCATGCTGGTGACTCTTCACATCTGTTTACTGACCCGCAACTCATGCTGGTGACTCTTCACATGTGTTCTGACCCGCAACACATGCTGGTGACTCTTCACATCTGTTTACTGACCCGCAACACATGCTGGTGACTCTTCACATGTGTTCTGGCCCGCAACACATGCTGGTGACTTTTCAAATCTGTGTTCTGACCCGCAACTCATGCTGGTGACTCTTCACATCTGTTTACTGACCCGCAACTCATGCTGGTGACTCTTCACATCTGTGTTCTGACCCGCAACACATGCTGGTGACTCTTCACACCTGTATACTGACCCGCAACACATGCTGGTGACTCTTCACATCTGTGTTCTGACCCGCAACTCATGCTGGTGACTCTTCACACCTGTTTACTGACCCGAAACTCATTCTGGTGACTTTTCACATCTGTGTTCTGACCCGCAACACATGCTGGTGACACTTCACATCTGTTTACTGACCCGCAACACATGCTGGTGACTCTTCACATGTGTTCTGACCCGCAACACATGCTGGTGATTCTTCAAATCTGTGTTCTGACCCGCAACACATGCTGGTGACTCTTCACATCTGTGTTCTGACCCGCAACTCATGCTGGGGACTCTTCACATCTGTGTTCTGAACCGCAACACATGCTGGTGACTCTTCACACCTGTGTACTGACCCGCAACACATGCTGGTGACTCTTCACACCTGTTTACTGACCCGAAACTCATTCTGGTGACTTTTCACATCTGTGTTCTGACCCGCAACACATGCTGGTGACTCTTCACACCTGTGTACTGACCCGCAACACATGCTGGTGACTCTTCACATCTGTGTTCTGACCCGCAAACCATGCTGGTGAATCTTCACATCTGTGTTCTGACCCGCAACACATGCTGGTGACTCTTTGACCCGCAGCACATGCTGGTGACTCTTCACACCTGTGTTCTGACCCGCAACACATGCTGGTGACATTTCACATCTGTGTTCTAACCCGAAACTCATGCTGGTGACTTTTCACACCTGTGTACTGACCCGCAACACATGCTGGTGGCACGTCACACCTGTGTACTGACCCACAACACATGCTGGTGACTCTTCACATCTGTGTTCTGACCCGCAATACATGCTGGTGACTCTTCACACCTGTGTACTGACCCGCAACACATGCTGGTGACTCTTCACATCTGTGTTCTGACCCGCAACTCATGCTGGTGACTCTTCACACCTGTTTACTGACCCGAAACTCATTCTGGTGACTTTTCACATCTGTGTTCTGACCCGCAACACATGCTGGTGACACTTCACATCTGTTTACTGACCCGCAACACATGCTGGTGATTCTTCAAATCTGTGTTCTGACCCGCAACACATGCTGGTGACTCTTCACATCTGTGTTCTGACCCGCAACTCATGCTGGGGACTCTTCACATCTGTGTTCTGAACCGCAACACATGCTGGTGACTCTTCACACCTGTGTACTGACCCGCAACACATGCTGGTGACTCTTCACACCTCTGTACTGACCCGCAACACATGCTGGTGACTTTTCACATCTGTTTACTGACGCGCAACTCATGCTGGTGACTCTTCACATCTCTGTACTGACCCGCAACTCATGCTGGTGACTCTTCACATGTGTTCTGACCCGCAACTCATGCTGGTGACTCTTCACATCTGTGTTCTGAACCGCAACACATGCTGGTGACTCTTCACATCTCTGTACTGACCCGCAACTCATGCTGGTGACTCTTCACACCTGTGTTCTGACCCACAACACATGCTGGTGACTCTTCACACCTGTGTTCTGACCCGCAACACATGCTGGTGACTCTTCACACCTGTGTTCTGAACCGCAACACATGCTGGCGACTCTTCACATCTGTGTTCTGACCCGCAACTCATGCTGGTGACTCTTCACATCTGTTTACTGACCCGCAACTCATGCTGGTGACTCTTCACATCTGTGTTCTGACCCGCAACACATGCTGGTGACTCTTCACATCTGTGTTCTGACCCGCAAACCATGCTGGTGACTCTTCACATCTGTGTTCTGAACCGCAACACATGCTGGTGACTCTTCGCATCTGTGATCTGACCCGCAACACATGCTGGTGACTCTTCACACCTGTGTTCTGACCCGCAACACATGCTGGTGACTCTTCACATCTGTGTTCTGACCCGCAAACCATGCTGGTGACTCTTCACATCTGTGTTCTGACCTGCAACACATGCTGGTGACTCTTCACACCTGTGTTCTGACCTGCAACTCATGCTGGTGACTCTTTGACCCGCAACACATGCTGGTGAGTCTTCACATCTGTGTTCTGACCCGCAACACATGCTGGTGACACTTCACATCTGTTTACTGACCCGCAACACATGCTGGTGATTCTTCAAATCTGTGTTCTGACCCGCAACACATGCTGGTGACTCTTCACATCTGTGTTCTGACCCGCAACTCATGCTGGGGACTCTTCACATCTGTGTTCTGAACCGCAACACATGCTGGTGACTCTTCACACCTGTGTACTGACCCGCAACACATGCTGGTGACTCTTCACACCTCTGTACTGACCCGCAACACATGCTGGTGACTTTTCACATCTGTTTACTGACGCGCAACTCATGCTGGTGACTCTTCACATCTCTGTACTGACCCGCAACTCATGCTGGTGACTCTTCACATGTGTTCTGACCCGCAACTCATGCTGGTGACTCTTCACATCTGTGTTCTGAACCGCAACACATGCTGGTGACTCTTCACATCTCTGTACTGACCCGCAACTCATGCTGGTGACTCTTCACACCTGTGTTCTGACCCACAACACATGCTGGTGACTCTTCACACCTGTGTTCTGACCCGCAACACATGCTGGTGACTCTTCACACCTGTGTTCTGAACCGCAACACATGCTGGCGACTCTTCACATCTGTGTTCTGACCCGCAACTCATGCTGGTGACTCTTCACATCTGTTTACTGACCCGCAACTCATGCTGGTGACTCTTCACATCTGTGTTCTGACCCGCAACACATGCTGGTGACTCTTCACATCTGTGTTCTGACCCGCAAACCATGCTGGTGACTCTTCACATCTGTGTTCTGAACCGCAACACATGCTGGTGACTCTTCGCATCTGTGATCTGACCCGCAACACATGCTGGTGACTCTTCACACCTGTGTTCTGACCCGCAACACATGCTGGTGACTCTTCACATCTGTGTTCTGACCCGCAAACCATGCTGGTGACTCTTCACATCTGTGTTCTGACCTGCAACACATGCTGGTGACTCTTCACACCTGTGTTCTGACCTGCAACTCATGCTGGTGACTCTTTGACCCGCAACACATGCTGGTGAGTCTTCACATCTGTGTTCTGACCCGCAACACATGCTGGTGACTCTTCACATCTGTGTTCTGACCCGCAACAGAAGCTGGTGACTCTCCACACCTGTGTACTGACCCGCAACACATGCTGGTGACTCTTCACATCTGTGTTCTGACCCGCTTCACATGCTGGTGACTCTTCACACCTGTGTACTGACCCGCAACTCATGCTGGTGACGCTTCACAACTGTGTACTGACCCGCAACACATGCTGGTAACTCTTCACACCTGTGTTCTGACCCGCAACACATGCTGGTGACTTTTCACATCTGTGTTCTGACCCGAAACTCATGCTGGTGACTTTTCACATCTGTGATCTGACCCGCAACACATGCTGGTGACTCTTCACATCAGTTTACTGACCTGCAACACATGCTGGTGACTCTTCACATGTGTTCTGACCTGCAACACATGCTGTTGACCCTTCACATCTGTGTTCTGACCCGCAAACCATGCTGGTGACTCTTCAAATCTTTGTTCTGACCCACAACACATGCTGGTGACTCTTCACACCTGTGTTCTGACCCGCAACTCATGCTGGTGACTCTTTGACCCGCAACACATGCTGGTGACTCTTCACATCTGTGTTCTGACCCGCAACACATGCTGGTGACTCTTCACACCTGTGTTCTGACCCGCAACACATGCTGGTGACTCTCCACACCTGTGTACTGACCTTCAACACAAGCTGGTGAGTCTTCACATCTGTGTTCTGACCCGCAACTCATGCTGGTGACTCTTCACACCTGTTTACTGACCCGAAACTCATGCTGGTGACTTTTCACATCTGTGTTCTGACCCGCAACACATGCTGGTGACACTTCACATCTGTTTACTGACCCGCAACACATGCTGGTGATTCTTCACATCTGTGTTCTGACCCGCAACACATGCTGGTGACTCTTCACATCTGTGTTCTGACCCGCAACTCATGCTGGTGACTCTTCACATCTGTGTTCTGAACCGCAACACATGCTGGTGACTCTTCACACCTGTGTACTGACCCGCAACACATGCTGGTGACTCTTCACACCTGTGTACTGACCCGCAACACATGCTGGTGACTTTTCACATCTGTTTACTGACGCGCAACTCATGCTGGTGACTCTTCACATCTCTGTACTGACCCGCAACTCATGCTGGTGACTCTTCACATGTGTTCTGACCCGCAACTCATGCTGGTGACTCTTCACATCTGTGTTCTGAACCGCAACACATGCTGGTGACTCTTCACATCTCTGTACTGACCCGCAACTCATGCTGGTGACTCTTCACACCTGTGTTCTGACCCACAACACATGCTGGTGACTCTTCACACCTGTGTTCTGACCCGCAACACATGCTGGTGACTCTTCACACCTGTGTTCTGAACCGCAACACATGCTGGTGACTCTTCACATCTGTGTTCTGACCCGCAAACCATGCTGGTGATGCTTCACATCTGTTTTCTGACCCGCAACACATGCTGGTGACTTTTCACATCTGTGTTCTAACCCAAAACTCATGCTGGTCACTTTTCACATCTGTGTTCTGACCCGCAACACATGCTGGTGACACTTCACATCTGTTTACTGACCCGCAACACATGCTGCTGACTCTTCACATGTGTTCTGACCCGCAACACATGCTGGTGATTCTTCACATCTGTGTTCTGACCCGCAACACATGCTGGTGACTCTTCACATCTGTGTTCTGTCCCGCAATACATGCTGGTGACTCTTCACATGTGTTCTGACCCGCAAGACATGCTGGTGACTCTTCACATCTGTTTACTGACCCGCAACACATGCTGGTGACTCTTCACATGTGTTCTGGCCCGCAAGACATGCTGGTGACTTTTCAAATCTGTGTTCTGACCCGCAACTCATGCTGGTGACTCTTCATATCTGTGTTCTGACCCGCAACTCATGCTGGTGACTCTTCACATCTGTTTACTGACCCGCAACTCATGCTGGTGACTCTTCACATCTGTGTTCTGACCCGCAACTCATGCTGGTGACTCTTCACATCTGTGTACTGACCCGCAACTCATGCTGGTGACTCTTCACATCTGTGTTCTGACCCGCAATACATGCTGGTGACTCTTTGACCCGCAACACATGCTGGTGACTCTTCACATCTGTGTTCTGACCCGCAACACATGCTGGTGACTCTTCACATCTGCGTACTGACACGCAACTCATGCTGGTGACTCTTCACACCTGTGTTCTGACCCGCAACACATGCTGGTGACATTTCACACCTGTGTTCTGACCCACAACACATGCTGGTGACTCTTCACACCTGTGTACTGACCCGCAACACATGCTGGTGACTCTTCACATCTGTGTTCTGACACGCAAACCATGCTGGTGACTCTTCACATCTGTGTTCTGACCCGCAACACATGCTGGTGACTCTTCACACCTGTGTTCTGACCCGCAACTCATGCTGGCGACTCTTTGACCCGCAACACATGCTGGTGACCCTTCACACCTGTATACTGACCCGCAACACATGCTGGTGACTCTTCACACCTGTGTACTGACCCGCAACACATGCTGGTGACTCTTCACACCTGTGTTCTGACCCGCAACACATGCTGGTGACTCTTCACATGTTTACTGACCCGCAACTCATGCTGGTGACTCTTCACACCTGTGTACTGACCCGCAACACATGCTGGTGACTCTTCACACCAGTGTTCTGACCCGCAACACATGCTGGTGATTCTTGACATCTGTGTTCTGACCCGCAACACATTCTGGTGACTCTTCACACCTGTGTTCTGACCCGCAACACATGCTGGTGACACTTCACATCTGTTTACTGACCCGCAACACATGCTGGTGACTCTTCACATGTGTTCTGACCCGCAACACATGCTGGTGATTCTTCAAATCTGTGTTCTGACCCGCAACACATGCTGGTGACTCTTCACATCTGTGTTCTGACCCGCAACTCATGCTGGGGACTCTTCACATCTGTGTTCTGAACCGCAACACATGCTGGTGACTCTTCACACCTGTGTACTGACCCGCAACACATGCTGGTGACTCTTCACACCTGTTTACTGACCCGAAACTCATTCTGGTGACTTTTCACATCTGTGTTCTGACCCGCAACACATGCTGGTGACTCTTCACACCTGTGTACTGACCCGCAACACATGCTGGTGACTCTTCACATCTGTGTTCTGACCCGCAAACCATGCTGGTGAATCTTCACATCTGTGTTCTGACCCGCAACACATGCTGGTGACTCTTTGACCCGCAGCACATGCTGGTGACTCTTCACACCTGTGTTCTGACCCGCAACACATGCTGGTGACATTTCACATCTGTGTTCTAACCCGAAACTCATGCTGGTGACTTTTCACACCTGTGTACTGACCCGCAACACATGCTGGTGGCACGTCACACCTGTGTACTGACCCACAACACATGCTGGTGACTCTTCACATCTGTGTTCTGACCCGCAATACATGCTGGTGACTCTTCACACCTGTGTACTGACCCGCAACACATGCTGGTGACTCTTCACATCTGTGTTCTGACCCGCAACTCATGCTGGTGACTCTTCACACCTGTTTACTGACCCGAAACTCATTCTGGTGACTTTTCACATCTGTGTTCTGACCCGCAACACATGCTGGTGACACTTCACATCTGTTTACTGACCCGCAACACATGCTGGTGATTCTTCAAATCTGTGTTCTGACCCGCAACACATGCTGGTGACTCTTCACATCTGTGTTCTGACCCGCAACTCATGCTGGGGACTCTTCACATCTGTGTTCTGAACCGCAACACATGCTGGTGACTCTTCACACCTGTGTACTGACCCGCAACACATGCTGGTGACTCTTCACACCTCTGTACTGACCCGCAACACATGCTGGTGACTTTTCACATCTGTTTACTGACGCGCAACTCATGCTGGTGACTCTTCACATCTCTGTACTGACCCGCAACTCATGCTGGTGACTCTTCACATGTGTTCTGACCCGCAACTCATGCTGGTGACTCTTCACATCTGTGTTCTGAACCGCAACACATGCTGGTGACTCTTCACATCTCTGTACTGACCCGCAACTCATGCTGGTGACTCTTCACACCTGTGTTCTGACCCACAACACATGCTGGTGACTCTTCACACCTGTGTTCTGACCCGCAACACATGCTGGTGACTCTTCACACCTGTGTTCTGAACCGCAACACATGCTGGCGACTCTTCACATCTGTGTTCTGACCCGCAACTCATGCTGGTGACTCTTCACATCTGTTTACTGACCCGCAACTCATGCTGGTGACTCTTCACATCTGTGTTCTGACCCGCAACACATGCTGGTGACTCTTCACATCTGTGTTCTGACCCGCAAACCATGCTGGTGACTCTTCACATCTGTGTTCTGAACCGCAACACATGCTGGTGACTCTTCGCATCTGTGATCTGACCCGCAACACATGCTGGTGACTCTTCACACCTGTGTTCTGACCCGCAACACATGCTGGTGACTCTTCACATCTGTGTTCTGACCCGCAAACCATGCTGGTGACTCTTCACATCTGTGTTCTGACCTGCAACACATGCTGGTGACTCTTCACACCTGTGTTCTGACCTGCAACTCATGCTGGTGACTCTTTGACCCGCAACACATGCTGGTGAGTCTTCACATCTGTGTTCTGACCCGCAACACATGCTGGTGACTCTTCACATCTGTGTTCTGACCCGCAACAGAAGCTGGTGACTCTCCACACCTGTGTACTGACCCGCAACACATGCTGGTGACTCTTCACATCTGTGTTCTGACCCGCTTCACATGCTGGTGACTCTTCACACCTGTGTACTGACCCGCAACTCATGCTGGTGACGCTTCACAACTGTGTACTGACCCGCAACACATGCTGGTAACTCTTCACACCTGTGTTCTGACCCGCAACACATGCTGGTGACTTTTCACATCTGTGTTCTGACCCGAAACTCATGCTGGTGACTCTTCACATCTGTGATCTGACCCGCAACACATGCTGGTGACTCTTCACATCAGTTTACTGACCTGCAACACATGCTGGTGACTCTTCACATGTGTTCTGACCCGCAACACATGCTGGTGATTCTTCACATCTGTGTTCTGACCTGCAACACATGCTGTTGACCCTTCACATCTGTGTTCTGACCCGCAAACCATGCTGGTGACTCTTCAAATCTTTGTTCTGACCCACAACACATGCTGGTGACTCTTCACACCTGTGTTCTGACCCGCAACTCATGCTGGTGACTCTTTGACCCGCAACACATGCTGGTGACTCTTCACATCTGTGTTCTGACCCGCAACACATGCTGGTGACTCTTCACACCTGTGTTCTGACCCGCAACACATGCTGGTGACTCTCCACACCTGTGTACTGACCTTCAACACATGCTGGTGAGTCTTCACATCTGTGTTCTGACCCGCAACTCATGCTGGTGACTCTTCACACCTGTTTACTGACCCGAAACTCATGCTGGTGACTTTTCACATCTGTGTTCTGACCCGCAACACATGCTGGTGACACTTCACATCTGTTTACTGACCCGCAACACATGCTGGTGACTCTTCACATGTTTTCTGACCCGCAACACATGCTGGTGATTCTTCACATCTGTGTTCTGACCCGCAACACATGCTGGTGACTCTTCACATCTGTGTTCTGACCCGCAACTCATGCTGGTGACTCTTCACATCTGTGTTCTGAACCGCAACACATGCTGGTGACTCTTCACACCTGTGTACTGACCCGCAACACATGCTGGTGACTCTTCACACCTGTGTACTGACCCGCAACACATGCTGGTGACTTTTCACATCTGTTTACTGACGCGCAACTCATGCTGGTGACTCTTCACATCTCTGTACTGACCCGCAACTCATGCTGGTGACTCTTCACATGTGTTCTGACCCGCAACTCATGCTGGTGACTCTTCACATCTGTGTTCTGAACCGCAACACATGCTGGTGACTCTTCACATCTCTGTACTGACCCGCAACTCATGCTGGTGACTCTTCACACCTGTGTTCTGACCCACAACACATGCTGGTGACTCTTCACACCTGTGTTCTGACCCGCAACACATGCTGGTGACTCTTCACACCTGTGTTCTGAACCGCAACACATGCTGGTGACTCTTCACATCTGTGTTCTGACCCGCAAACCATGCTGGTGATGCTTCACATCTGTTTTCTGACCCGCAACACATGCTGGTGACTTTTCACATCTGTGTTCTAACCCAAAACTCATGCTGGTCACTTTTCACATCTGTGTTCTGACCCGCAACACATGCTGGTGACACTTCACATCTGTTTACTGACCCGCAACACATGCTGCTGACTCTTCACATGTGTTCTGACCCGCAACACATGCTGGTGATTCTTCACATCTGTGTTCTGACCCGCAACACATGCTGGTGACTCTTCACATCTGTGTTCTGTCCCGCAATACATGCTGGTGACTCTTCACATGTGTTCTGACCCGCAAGACATGCTGGTGACTCTTCACATCTGTTTACTGACCCGCAACACATGCTGGTGACTCTTCACATGTGTTCTGGCCCGCAAGACATGCTGGTGACTTTTCAAATCTGTGTTCTGACCCGCAACTCATGCTGGTGACTCTTCATATCTGTGTTCTGACCCGCAACTCATGCTGGTGACTCTTCACATCTGTTTACTGACCCGCAACTCATGCTGGTGACTCTTCACATCTGTGTTCTGACCCGCAACTCATGCTGGTGACTCTTCACATCTGTGTACTGACCCGCAACTCATGCTGGTGACTCTTCACATCTGTGTTCTGACCCGCAATACATGCTGGTGACTCTTTGACCCGCAAACCATGCTGGTGACTCTTCACATCTGTGTTCTGACCCGCAACACATGCTGGTGACTCTTCACATCTGCGTACTGACCCGCAACTCATGCTGGTGACTCTTCACACCTGTGTTCTGACCCGCAACACATGCTGGTGACATTTCACACCTGTGTTCTGACCCACAACACATGCTGGTGACTCTTCACACCTGTGTACTGACCCGCAACACATGCTGGTGACTCTTCACATCTGTGTTCTGACACGCAAACCATGCTGGTGACTCTTCACATCTGTGTTCTGACCCGCAACACATGCTGGTGACTCTTCACACCTGTGTTCTGACCCGCAACTCATGCTGGCGACTCTTTGACCCGCAACACATGCTGGTGACCCTTCACACCTGTATACTGACCCGCAACACATGCTGGTGACTCTTCACACCTGTGTACTGACCCGCAACACATGCTGGTGACTCTTCACACCTGTGTTCTGACCCGCAACACATGCTGGTGACTCTTCACATGTTTACTGACCCGCAACTCATGCTGGTGACTCTTCACACCTGTGTACTGACCCGCAACACATGCTGGTGACTCTTCACACCAGTGTTCTGACCCGCAACACATGCTGGTGATTCTTGACATCTGTGTTCTGACCCGCAACACATTCTGGTGACTCTTCACACCTGTGTTCTGTCCCGCAATACATGCTGGTGACTCTTAACACCTGTGTACTGACCCAAAACTCATGCTGGTGACTCTTCACATCTGTTTACTGACCCGCAACTCATGCTGGTGACTCTTCACATGTGTTCTGACCCGCAACACATGCTGGTGACTCTTCACATCTGTTTACTGACCCGCAACACATGCTGGTGACTCTTCACATGTGTTCTGGCCCGCAACACATGCTGGTGACTTTTCAAATCTGTGTTCTGACCCGCAACTCATGCTGGTGACTCTTCACATCTGTTTACTGACCCGCAACTCATGCTGGTGACTCTTCACATCTGTGTTCTGACCCGCAACACATGCTGGTGACTCTTCACACCTGTATACTGACCCGCAACACATGCTGGTGACTCTTCACATCTGTGTTCTGACCCGCAACTCATGCTGGTGACTCTTCACACCTGTTTACTGACCCGAAACTCATTCTGGTGACTTTTCACATCTGTGTTCTGACCCGCAACACATGCTGGTGACACTTCACATCTGTTTACTGACCCGCAACACATGCTGGTGACTCTTCACATGTGTTCTGACCCGCAACACATGCTGGTGATTCTTCAAATCTGTGTTCTGACCCGCAACACATGCTGGTGACTCTTCACATCTGTGTTCTGACCCGCAACTCATGCTGGGGACTCTTCACATCTGTGTTCTGAACCGCTACACATGCTGGTGACTCTTCACACCTGTGTACTGACCCGCAACACATGCTGGTGACTCTTCACACCTCTGTACTGACCCGCAACACATGCTGGTGACTTTTCACATCTGTTTACTGACGCGCAACTCATGCTGGTGACTCTTCACATCTCTGTACTGACCCGCAACTCATGCTGGTGACTCTTCACATGTGTTCTGACCCGCAACTCATGCTGGTGACTCTTCACATCTGTGTTCTGAACCGCAACACATGCTGGTGACTCTTCACATCTCTGTACTGACCCGCAACTCATGCTGGTGACTCTTCACACCTGTGTTCTGACCCAAAACACATGCTGGTGACTCTTCACACCTGTGTTCTGACCCGCAACACATGCTGGTGACTCTTCACACCTGTGTTCTGAACCGCAACACATGCTGGCGACTCTTCACATCTGTGTTCTGACCCGCAACTCATGCTGGCGACTCTTCACATCTGTTTACTGACCCGCAACTCATGCTGGTCACTCTTCACATCTGTGTTCTGACCCGCAACACATGCTGGTGACTCTTCACATCTGTGTTCTGACCCGCAAACCATGCTGGTGACTCTTCACATCTGTGTTCTGAACCGCAACACATGCTGGTGACTCTTCACACCTGTGTACTGACCCGCAACACATGCTGGTGACTCTTCACACCTGTGTTCTGACCCGCAACACATGCTGGTGACTCTTCACATGTTTACTGACCCGCAACTCATGCTGGTGACTCTTCACACCTGTGTACTGACCCGCAACACATGCTGGTGACTCTTCACACCAGTGTTCTGACCCGCAACACATGCTGGTGATTCTTGACATCTGTGTTCTGACCCGCAACAAATTCTGGTGACTCTTCACACCTGTGTTCTGTCCCGCAATACATGCTGGTGACTCTTAACACCTGTGTACTGACCCAAAACTCATGCTGGTGACTCTTCACATCTGTTTACTGACCCGCAACTCATGCTGGTGACTCTTCACATGTGTTCTGACCCGCAACACATGCTGGTGACTCTTCACATCTGTTTACTGACCCGCAACACATGCTGGTGACTCTTCACATGTGTTCTGGCCCGCAACACATGCTGGTGACTTTTCAAATCTGTGTTCTGACCCGCAACTCATGCTGGTGACTCTTCACATCTGTTTACTGACCCGCAACTCATGCTGGTGACTCTTCACATCTGTGTTCTGACCCGCAACACATGCTGGTGACTCTTCACACCTGTATAATGACCCGCAACACATGCTGGTGACTCTTCACATCTGTGTTCTGACCCGCAACTCATGCTGGTGACTCTTCACACCTGTTTACTGACCCGAAACTCATTCTGGTGACTTTTCACATCTGTGTTCTGACGCGCAACACATGCTGGAGATTCTTCAAATCTGTGTTCTGACCCGCAACACATGCTGGTGACTCTTCACATGTGTTCTGACCCGCAACACATGCTGGTGATTCTTCAAATCTGTGTTCTGACCCGCAACACATGCTGGTGACTCTTCACATCTGTGTTCTGACCCGCAACTCATGCTGGGGACTCTTCACATCTGTGTTCTGAACCGCAACACATGCTGGTGACTCTTCACACCTGTGTACTGACCCGCAACACATGCTGGTGACTCTTCACACCTCTGTACTGACCCGCAACACATGCTGGTGACTTTTCACATCTGTTTACTGACGCGCAACTCATGCTGGTGACTCTTCACATCTCTGTACTGACCCGCAACTCATGCTGGTGACTCTTCACATGTGTTCTGACCCGCAACTCATGCTGGTGACTCTTCACATCTGTGTTCTGAACCGCAACACATGCTGGTGACTCTTCACATCTCTGTACTGACCCGCAACTCATGCTGGTGACTCTTCACACCTGTGTTCTGACCCACAACACATGCTGGTGACTCTTCACACCTGTGTTCTGACCCGCAACACATGCTGGTGACTCTTCACACCTGTGTTCTGAACCGCAACACATGCTGGCGACTCTTCACATCTGTGTTCTGACCCGCAACTCATGCTGGTGACTCTTCACATCTGTTTACTGACCCGCAACTCATGCTGGTGACTCTTCACATCTGTGTTCTGACCCGCAACACATGCTGGTGACTCTTCACATCTGTGTTCTGACCCGCAAACCATGCTGGTGACTCTTCACATCTGTGTTCTGAACCGCAACACATGCTGGTGACTCTTCGCATCTGTGATCTGACCCGCAACACATGCTGGTGACTCTTCACACCTGTGTTCTGACCCGCAACACATGCTGGTGACTCTTCACATCTGTGTTCTGACCCGCAAACCATGCTGGTGACTCTTCACATCTGTGTTCTGACCTGCAACACATGCTGGTGACTCTTCACACCTGTGTTCTGACCTGCAACTCATGCTGGTGACTCTTTGACCCGCAACACATGCTGGTGAGTCTTCACATCTGTGTTCTGACCCGCAACACATGCTGGTGACTCTTCACATCTGTGTTCTGACCCGCAACAGAAGCTGGTGACTCTCCACACCTGTGTACTGACCCGCAACACATGCTGGTGACTCTTCACATCTGTGTTCTGACCCGCTTCACATGCTGGTGGCTCTTCACACCTGTGTACTGACCCGCAACTCATGCTGGTGACTCTTCACAACTGTGTACTGACCCGCAACACATGCTGGTGACTCTTCACACCTGTGTTCTGACCCGCAACACATGCTGGTGACTTTTCACATCTGTGTTCTGACCCGAAACTCATGCTGGTGACTTTTCACATCTGTGTTCTGACCCGCAACACATGCTGGTGACTCTTCACATCAGTTTACTGACCTGCAACACATGCTGGTGACTCTTCACATGTGTTCTGACCCGCAACACATGCTGGTGATTCTTCACATCTGTGTTCTGACCTGCAACACATGCTGTTGACCCTTCACATCTGTGTTCTGACCCGCAAACCATGCTGCTGAGTCTTCACATCTTTGTTCTGACCCACAACACATGCTGGTGACTCTTCACACCTGTGTTCTGACCCGCAACACATGCTGGTGACTCTTTGACCCGCAACACATGCTGGTGACTCTTCACATCTGTGTTCTGACCCGCAACACATGCTGGTGACTCTTCACACCTGTGTTCTGACCCGCAACACATGCTGGTGACTCTCCACACCTGTGTACTGACCTTCAACACATGCTGGTGAGTCTTCACATCTGTGTTCTGACCCGCAACTCATGCTGGTGACTCTTCACACCTGTTTACTGACCCGAAACTCATGCTGGTGACTTTTCACATCTGTGTTCTGACCCGCAACACATGCTGGTGACACTTCACATCTGTTTACTGACCCGCAACACATGCTGGTGACTCTTCACATGTTTTCTGACCCGCAACACATGCTGGTGACTCTTCACATCTGTGTTCTGACCCGCAACACATGCTGGTGACTCTTCACATCTGTGTTCTGACCCGCAACTCATGCTGGTGACTCTTCACATCTGTGTTCTGAACCGCAACACATGCTGGTGACTCTTCACACCTGTGTACTGACCCGCAACACATGCTGGTGACTCTTCACACCTGTGTACTGACCCGCAACACATGCTGGTGACTTTTCACATCTGTTTACTGACGCGCAACTCATGCTGGTGACTCTTCACATCTCTGTACTGACCCGCAACTCATGCTGGTGACTCTTCACATGTGTTCTGACCCGCAACTCATGCTGGTGACTCTTCACATCTGTGTTCTGAACCGCAACACATGCTGGTGACTCTTCACATCTCTGTACTGACCCGCAACACATGCTGGTGACTCTTCACATGTGTTCTGGCCCGCAACACATGCTGGTGACTTTTCAAATCTGTGTTCTGACCCGCAACTCATGCTGGTGACTCTTCACATCTGTGTTCTGACCCGCAAACCATGCTGGTGACTCTTCACATCTGTGTTCTGAACCGCAACACATGCTGGTGACTCTTCGCATCTGTGATCTGACCCGCAACACATGCTGGTGACTCTTCACACCTGTGTTCTGACCCGCAACACATGCTGGTGACTCTTCACATCTGTGTTCTGACCCGCAAACCATGCTGGTGACTCTTCACATCTGTGTTCTGACCTGCAACACATGCTGGTGACTCTTCACACCCGTGTTCTGACCTGCAACTCATGCTGGTGACTCTTTGACCCGCAACACATGCTGGTGACTCTTCACATCTGTGTTCTGACCCGCAACACATGCTGGTGACTCTTCACATCTGTGTTCTGACCCGCAACACAAGCTGGTGACTCTCCACACCTGTGTACTGACCCGCAACACATGCTGGTGACTTTTCACACCTGTGTACTGACCCGCAACACATGCTGGTGGCACGTCACACCTGTGTACTGACCCACAACACATGCTGGTGACTCTTCACATCTGTGTTCTGACCCGCAATACATGCTGGTGACTCTTTGACCCGCAACACATGCTGGTGACTCTTCACATCTGTGTTCTGACCCGCAACTCATGCTGGTGACTCTTCACATCTGTTAACTGACCCGCAACTCATGCTGGTGACGTTTCACATCTATATTCTGACCCGCAACACATGCTTGTGACTCTTCACATCTGTGTACTGACCCGCAACTCATGCTGGTGACTCTTCACACCTGTGTTCTGACCCGCAACTCATGCTGGGGACTCTTCACACCTGTGTTCTGACCCGCAACACATGCTGGTGACTCTTCACACCTGTGTACTGACCCGCAACACATGCTGGTGACTCTTCACATCTGTGTTCTGACCCGCAAACCATGCTGGTGAATCTTCACATCTGTGTTCTGACCCGCAACACATGCTGGTGACTCTTTGACCCGCAGCACATGCTGGTGACTCTTCACACCTGTGTTCTGACCCGCAACACATGCTGGTGACATTTCACATCTGTGTTCTAACCCGAAACTCATGCTGGTGACTTTTCACACCTGTGTACTGACCCGCAACACATGCTGGTGGCACGTCACACCTGTGTACTGACCCACAACACATGCTGGTGACTCTTCACATCTGTGTTCTGACCCGCAATACATGCTGGTGACTCTTTGACCCGCAACACATGCTGGTGACTCTTCACATGTGTGTTCTGACCCGCAACACATGCTGGTGACTCTTCACATCTGCGTACTGACCCGCAACTCATGCTGGTGACTCTTCACACCTGTGTTCTGACCCGCAACACATGCTGGTGACATTTCACACCTGTGTTCTGACCCAAAACACATGCTGGTGACTCTTCACACCTGTGTACTGACCCGCAACACATGCTGGTGACTCTTCACATCTGTGTTCTGACACGCAAACCATGCTGGTGACGCTTCACATCTGTGTTCTGACCCGCAACACATGCTGGTGACTCTTCACACCTGTGTTCTGACCCGCAACTCATGCTGGCGACTCTTTGACCCGCAACACATGCTGGTGACCCTTCACACCTGTGTACTGACCCGCAACACATGCTGGTGACTCTTCACACCTGTGTACTGACCCGCAACACATGCTGGTGACTCTTCACACCTGTGTTCTGACCCGCAACACATGCTGGTGACTCTTCACATGTTTACTGACCCGCAACTCATGCTGGTGACTCTTCACACCTGTGTACTGACCCGCAACACATGCTGGTGACTCTTCACACCAGTTCTCTGACCCGCAACACATGCTGGTGATTCTTCACACCTCTGTACTGACCCGCAACACATTCTGGTGACTCTTCACACCTGTGTACTGACCCAAAACTCATGCTGGTGACTCTTCACATCTGTTTACTGACCCGCAACTCATGCTGGTGACTCTTCACATGTGTTCTGACCCGCAACACATGCTGGTGACTCTTCACATCTGTTTACTGACCCGCAACACATGCTGGTGACTCTTCACATGTGTTCTGGCCCGCAAAACATGCTGGTGACTTTTCAAATCTGTGTTCTGACCCGCAACTCATGCTGGTGACTCTTCACATCTGTTTACTGACCCGCAACTCATGCTGGTGACTCTTCACATCTGTGTTCTGACCCGCAACACATGCTGGTGACTCTTCACACCTGTGTACTGACCCGCAACACATGCTGGTGACTCTTCACATCTGTGTTCTGACCCGCAACTCATGCTGGTGACTCTTCACACCTGTTTACTGACCCGAAACTCATTCTGGTGACTTTTCACATCTGTGTTCTGACCCGCAACACATGCTGGTGACACTTCACATCTGTTTACTGACCCGCAACACATGCTGGTGACTCTTCACATGTGTTCTGACGCGCAACACATGCTGGTGATTCTTCAAATCTGTGTTCTGACCCGCAACACATGCTGGTGACTCTTCACATCTGTGTTCTGACCCGCAACTCATGCTGGGGACTCTTCACATCTGTGTTCTGAACCGCAACACATGCTGGTGACTCTTCACACCTGTGTACTGACCCGCAACACATGCTGGTGACTCTTCACACCTCTGTACTGACCCGCAACACATGCTGGTGACTTTTCACATCTGTTTACTGACGCGCAACTCATGCTGGTGACTCTTCACATCTCTGTACTGACCCGCAACTCATGCTGGTGACTCTTCACATGTGTTCTGACCAGCAACTCATGCTGGTGACTCTTCACATCTGTGTTCTGAACCGCAACACATGCTGGTGACTCTTCACATCTCTGTACTGACCCGCAACTCATGCTGGTGACTCTTCACACCTGTGTTCTGACCCACAACACATGCTGGTGACTCTTCACACCTGTGTTCTGACCCGCAACACATGCTGGTGACTCTTCACACCTGTGTTCTGAACCGCAACACATGCTGGCGACTCTTCACATCTGTGTTCTGACCCGCAACTCATGCTGGTGACTCTTCACATCTGTTTACTGACCCGCAACTCATGCTGGTGACTCTTCACATCTGTGTTCTGACCCGCAACACATGCTGGTGACTCTTCACATCTGTGTTCTGACCCGCAAACCATGCTGGTGACTCTTCATATCTGTGTTCTGAACCGCAACACATGCTGGTGACTCTTCGCATCTGTGATCTGACCCGCAACACATGCTGGTGACTCTTCACACCTGTGTTCTGACCCGCAACACATGCTGGTGACTCTTCACATCTGTGTTCTGACCCGCAAACCATGCTGGTGACTCTTCACATCTGTGTTCTGACCTGCAACACATGCTGGTGACTCTTCACACCTGTGTTCTGACCTGCAACTCATGCTGGTGACTCTTTGACCCGCAACACATGCTGGTGAGTCTTCACATCTGTGTTCTGACCCGCAACACATGCTGGTGACTCTTCACATCTGTGTTCTGACCCGCAACAGAAGCTGGTGACTCTCCACACCTGTGTACTGACCCGCAACACATGCTGGTGACTCTTCACATCTGTGTTCTGACCCGCTTCACATGCTGGTGGCTCTTCACACCTGTGTACTGACCCGCAACTCATGCTGGTGACGCTTCACAACTGTGTACTGACCCGCAACACATGCTGGTGACTCTTCACACCTGTGTTCTGACCCGCAACACATGCTGGTGACTTTTCACATCTGTGTTCTGACCCGAAACTCATGCTGGTGACTTTTCACATCTGTGTTCTGACCCGCAACACATGCTGGTGACTCTTCACATCAGTTTACTGACCTGCAACACATGCTGGTGACTCTTCACATGTGTTCTGACCCGCAACACAAGCTGGTGATTCTTCACATCTGTGTTCTGACCTGCAACACATGCTGTTGACCCTTCACATCTGTGTTCTGACCCGCAAACCATGCTGGTGACTCTTCAAATCTTTGTTCTGACCCACAACACATGCTGGTGACTCTTCACACCTGTGTTCTGACCCGCAACTCATGCTGGTGACTCTTTGACCCGCAACACATGCTGGTGACTCTTCACATCTGTGTTCTGACCCGCAACACATGCTGGTGAGTCTTCACATCTGTGTTCTGACCCGCAACTCATGCTGGTGACTTTTCACATCTGTGTTCTGACCCGCAACACATGCTGGTGACACTTCACATCTGTTTACTGACCCGCAACACATGCTGGTGACTCTTCACATGTTTTCTGACCCGCAACACATGCTGGTGATTCTTCACATCTGTGTTCTGACCCGCAACACATGCTGGTGACTCTTCACATCTGTGTTCTGACCCGCAACTCATGCTGGTGACTCTTCACATCTGTGTTCTGAACCGCAACACATGCTGGTGACTCTTCACACCTGTGTTCTGACCCGCAACACATGCTGGTGACTCTTCACACCTGTGTACTGACCCGCAACACATGCTGGTGATTTTTCACATCTGTTTACTGACGCGCAACTCATGCTGGTGACTCTTCACATCTCTGTACTGACCCGCAACTCATGCTGGTGACTCTTCACATGTGTTCTGACCCGCAACTCATGCTGGTGACTCTTCACATCTGTGTTCTGAACCGCAACACATGCTGGTGACTCTTCACATCTCTGTACTGACCCGCAACTCATGCTGGTGACTCTTCACACCTGTGTTCTGACCCACAACACATGCTGATGACTCTTCACACCTGTGTTCTGACCCGCAACACATGCTGGTGACTCTTCACACCTGTGTTCTGAACCGCAACACATGCTGGTGACTCTTCACATCTGTGTTCTGACCCGCAAACCATGCTGGTGATGCTTCACATCTGTTTTCTGACCCGCAACACATGCTGGTGACTTTTCACATCTGTGTTCTAACCCAAAACTCATGCTGGTCACTTTTCACATCTGTGTTCTGACCCGCAACACATGCTGGTGACACTTCACATCTGTTTACTGACCCGCAACACATGCTGCTGACTCTTCACATGTTTTCTGACCCGCAACACATGCTGGTGATTCTTCACATCTGTGTTCTGACCCGCAACACATGCTGGTGACTCTTCACATCTGTGTTCTGTCCCGCAATACATGCTGGTGACTCTTCACATGTGTTCTGACCCGCAAGACATGCTGGTGACTCTTCACATCTGTTTACTGACCCGCAACACATGCTGGTGACTCTTCACATGTGTTCTGGCCCGCAAGACATGCTGGTGACTTTTCAAATCTGTGTTCTGACCCGCAACTCATGCTGGTGACTCTTCATATCTGTGTTCTGACCCGCAACTCATGCTGGTGACTCTTCACATCTGTTTACTGACCCGCAACTCATGCTGGTGACTCTTCACATCTGTGTTCTGACCCGCAACTCATGCTGGTGACTCTTCACACCTGTGTACTGACCCGCAACACATGCTGGTGACTCTTCACACCTGTGTACTGACCCGCAACACATGCTGGTGACTTTTCACATCTGTTTACTGACGCGCAACTCATGCTGGTGACTCTTCACATCTCTGTACTGACCCGCAACTCATGCTGGTGACTCTTCACATGTGTTCTGACCCGCAACTCATGCTGGTGACTCTTCACATCTGTGTTCTGAACCGCAACACATGCTGGTGACTCTTCACATCTCTGTACTGACCCGCAACTCATGCTGGTGACTCTTCACACCTGTGTTCTGACCCACAACACATGCTGGTGACTCTTCACACCTGTGTTCTGACCCGCAACACATGCTGGTGACTCTTCACACCTGTGTTCTGAACCGCAACACATGCTGGTGACTCTTCACATCTGTGTTCTGACCCGCAAACCATGCTGGTGATGCTTCACATCTGTTTTCTGACCCGCAACACATGCTGGTGACTTTTCACATCTGTGTTCTAACCCAAAACTCATGCTGGTCACTTTTCACATCTGTGTTCTGACCCGCAACACATGCTGCTGACTCTTCACATGTGTTCTGACCCGCAACACATGCTGGTGATTCTTCACATCTGTGTTCTGACCCGCAACACATGCTGGTGACTCTTCACATCTGTGTTCTGTCCCGCAATACATGCTGGTGACTCTTCACATCTGTGTTCTGACCCGCAACACATGCTGGTGACTCTTCACATCTGTTTACTGACCCGCAACACATGCTGGTGACTCTTCACATGTGTTCTGGCCCGCAACACATGCTGGTGACTTTTCAAATCTGTGTTCTGACCCGCAACTCATGCTGGTGACTCTTCATATCTGTGTTCTGACCCGCAACTCATGCTGGTGACTCTGCACATCTGTTTACTGACCCGCAACTCATGCTGGTGACTCTTCACATCTGTGTTCTGACCCGCAACTCATGCTGGTGACTCTTCACACCTGTGTACTGACCCGCAACACATGCTGGTAACTCTTCACATCTGTGTTCTGACCCGCAACTCATAATGGTGACTCTTCACACCTGTTTACTGACCCGAAACTCATTCTGGTGACTTTTCACATCTGTGTTCTGACCCGCAACACATGCTGGTGACACTTCACATCTGTTTACTGACCCGCAACACATGCTGGTGACTCTTCACATGTGTTCTGACCCGCAACACATGCTGGTGATTCTTCAAATCTGTGTTCTGACCCGCAACACATGCTGGTGACTCTTCACATCTGTGTTCTGACCCGCAACTCATGCTGGTGACTCTTCACATCTGTGTACTGAACCGCAACACATGCTGGTGACTCTTCACACCTGTGTACTGACCCGCAACACATGCTGGTGACTCTTCACACCTGTGTACTGACCCGCAACACATGCTGGTGACTTTTCACATCTGTTTACTGACGCGCAACTCATGCTGGTGACTCTTCACATCTCTGTACTGACCCGCAACACATGCTGGTGACTCTTCACATGTGTTCTGACCCGCAACTCATGCTGGTGACTCTTCACATCTGTGTTCTGAACCGCAACACATGCTGGTGACTCTTCACATCTCTGTACTGACCCGCAACTCATGCTGGTAACTCTTCACACCTGTGTTCTGACCCACAACACATGCTGGTGACTCTTCACACCTGTGTTCTGACCCGCAACACATGCTGGTGACTCTTCACACCTGTGTTCTGAACCGCAACACATGCTGGCGACTCTTCACATCTGTGTTCTGACCCGCAACTCATGCTGGTGACTCTTCACATCTGTGTTCTGACCCGCAACACATGCTGGTGACTCTTCACATCTGTGTTCTGACCCGCAAACCATGCTGGTGACTCTTCACATCTGTGTTCTGAACCGCAACACATGCTGGTGACTCTTCGCATCTGTGATCTGACCCGCAACACATGCTGGTGACTCTTCACACCTGTGTTCTGACCCGCAACACATGCTGGTGACTCTTCACATCTGTGTTCTGACCTGCAACACATGCTGGTGACTCTTCACACCTGTGTTCTGACCTGCAACTCATGCTGGTGACTCTTTGACCCGCAACACATGCTGGTGAGTCTTCACATCTGTGTTCTGACCCGCAACACATGCTGGTGACTCTTCACATGTGTTCTGACCCGCAACACATGCTGATGATTCTTCAAATCTGTGTTCTGACCCGCAACACATGCTGGTGACTCTTCACATCTGTGTTCTGACCCACAACTCATGCTGGTGACTCTTCACATCTCTGTACTGACCCGCAACTCACGCTGGTGACTCTTCACATGTGTTCTGACCCGCAACTCATGCTGGTGACTCTTCACATCTGTGTTCTGAACCGCAACACATGCTGGTGACTCTTCACATCTCTGTACTGACCCGCAACTCATGCTGGTGACTCTTCACACCTGTGTTCTGACCCACAACACATGCTGGTGACTCTTCACACCTGTGTTCTGACCCGCAACACATGCTGGTGACTCTTCACACCTGTGTTCTGAACCGCAACACATGCTGGCGACTCTTCACATCTGTGTTCTGACCCGCAACTCATGCTGGTGACTCTTCACATCTGTTTACTGACCCGCAACTCATGCTGGTGACTCTTCATATCTGTGTTCTGACCCGCAACACATGCTGGTGACTCTTCACATCTGTGTTCTGACCCGCAAACCATGCTGGTGACTCTTCACATCTGTGTTCTGAACCGCAACACATGCTGGTGACTCTTCGCATCTGTGATCTGACCCGCAACACATGCTGGTGACTCTTCACACCTGTGTTCTGACCCGCAACACATGCTGGTGACTCTTCACATCTGTGTTCTGACCTGCAACACATGCTGGTGACTCTTCACACCTGTGTTCTGACCCGCAACTCATGCTGGTGACTCTTTGACCCGCAACACATGCTGGTGACTCTTCACATCTATGTTCTGACCCGCAACACATGCTGGTGACTCTCCACACCTGTGTACTGACCCGCAACTCATGCTGGTGACTCTTCACATCTGTGTACTGACCCGCAACACATGCTGGTGACTCTCCACACCTGTGTACTGACCTGCAACACATGCTGGTGACTCTTCACACCTGTGTTCTGACCCGCAACACATGCTGGTGACTCTTAACATCTGTGTTCTGACCCGCAAACCATGCTTGTGACTCTTCACATCTGTGTTCTGACCCGCAACACATGCTGGTGACTTTTCACATCTGTGTTCTGACCCGCAACTCATGCTGGTGACTCTTTGACCCGCAACACATGCTGGTGAGTCTTCACATCTGTGTTCTGACCCGCAACACATGCTGGTGACTCTTCACATCTGTGTTCTGACCCGCAACACAAGCTGGTGACTCTCCACACCTGTGTACTGACCCGCAACACATGCTGGTGACTCTTCACATCTGTGTTCTGACCCGCTTCACATGCTGGTGGCTCTTCACACCTGTGTACTGACCCGCAACTCATGCTGGTGACTCTTCACAACTGTGTACTGACCCGCAACACATGCTGGTGACTCTTCACACCTGTGTTCTGACCCGCAACACATGCTGGTGACTTTTCACATCTGTGTTCTGACCCGAAACTCATGCTGGTGACTTTTCACATCTGTGTTCTGACCCGCAACACCTGCTGGTGACTCTTCACATCAGTTTACTGACCTGCAACACATGCTGGTGACTCTTCACATGTGTTCTGACCCGCAACACATGCTGGTGATTCTTCACATCTGTGTTCTGACCTGCAACACATGCTGGTGACCCTTCACATCTGTGTTCTGACCCGCAAACCATGCTGGTGACTCTTCACATCTTTGTTCTGACCCACAACACACGCTGGTGACTCTTCACACCTGTGTTCTGACCCGCAACTCATGCTGGTGACTCTTTGACCCGCAACACATGCTGGTGACTCTTCACATCTGTGTTCTGACCCGCAACACATGCTGGTGACTCTTCACACCTGTGTTCTGACCCGCAACACATGCTGGTGACTCTCCACACCTGTGTACTGACCCGCAACACATGCTGGTGAGTCTTCACATCTGTGTTCTGACCCGCAACTCATGCTGGTGACTCTTCACACCTGTTTACTGACCCGAAACTCATGCTGGCGACTTTTCACATCTGTGTTCTGACCCGCAACACATGCTGGTGACACTTCACATCTGTTTACTGACCCGCAACACATGCTGGTGACTCTTCACATGTTTTCTGACCCGCAACACATGCTGGTGACTCTTCACATCTGTGTTCTGACCCGCAACACATGCTGGTGACTCTTCACATCTGTGTTCTGACCCGCAACTCATGCTGGTGACTCTTCACATCTGTGTTCTGAACCGCAACACATGCTGGTGACTCTTCACACCTGTGTACTGACCCGCAACACATGCTGGTGACTCTTCACACCTGTGTACTGACCCGCAACACATGCTGGTGACTTTTCACATCTGTTTACTGACGCGCAACTCATGCTGGTGACTCTTCACATCTCTGTACTGACCCGCAACTCATGCTGGTGACTCTTCACATGTGTTCTCACCCGCAACTCATGCTGGTGACTCTTCACATCTGTGTTCTGAACCGCAACACATGCTGGTGACTCTTCACATCTCTGTACTGACCCGCAACACATGCTGGTGACTCTTCACATGTGTTCTGGCCCGCAACACATGCTGGTGACTTTTCAAATCTGTGTTCTGACCCGCAACTCATGCTGGTGACTCTTCACATCTGTGTTCTGACCCGCAAACCATGCTGGTGACTCTTCACATCTGTGTTCTGAACCGCAACACATGCTGGTGACTCTTCGCATCTGTGATCTGACCCGCAACACATGCTGGTGACTCTTCACACCTGTGTTCTGACCCGCAACACATGCTGGTGACTCTTCACATCTGTGTTCTGACCCGCAAACCATGCTGGTGACTCTTCACATCTGTGTTCTGACCTGCAACACATGCTGGTGACTCTTCACACCCGTGTTCTGACCTGCAACTCATGCTGGTGACTCTTTGACCCGCAACACATGCTGGTGACTCTTCACATCTGTGTTCTGACCCGCAACACATGCTGGTGACTCTTCACATCTGTGTTCTGACCCGCAACACAAGCTGGTGACTCTCCACACCTGTGTACTGACCCGCAACACATGCTGGTGACTTTTCACACCTGTGTACTGACCCGCAACACATGCTGGTGGCACGTCACACCTGTGTACTGACCCACAACACATGCTGGTGACTCTTCACATCTGTGTTCTGACCCGCAATACATGCTGGTGACTCTTTGACCCGCAACACATGCTGGTGACTCTTCACATCTGTGTTCTGACCCGCAACTCATGCTGGTGACTCTTCACATCTGTTAACTGACCCGCAACTCATGCTGGTGACGTTTCACATCTATATTCTGACCCGCAACACATGCTTGTGACTCTTCACATCTGTGTACTGACCCGCAACTCATGCTGGTGACTCTTCACACCTGTGTTCTGACCCGCAACACATGCTGGTGACTCTTCACACCTGTGTTCTGACCCGCAACACATGCTGGTGACTCTTCACACCTGTGTACTGACCCGCAACACATGCTGGTGACTCTTCACATCTGTGTTCTGACCCGCAAACCATGCTGGTGAATCTTCACATCTGTGTTCTGACCCGCAACACATGCTGGTGACTCTTTGACCCGCAGCACATGCTGGTGACTCTTCACACCTGTGTTCTGACCCGCAACACATGCTGGTGACATTTCACATCTGTGTTCTAACCCGAAACTCATGCTGGTGACTTTTCACACCTGTGTACTGACCCGCAACACATGCTGGTGGCACGTCACACCTGTGTACTGACCCACAACACATGCTGGTGACTCTTCACATCTGTGTTCTGACCCGCAATACATGCTGGTGACTCTTTGACCCGCAACACATGCTGGTGACTCTTCACATGTGTGTTCTGACCCGCAACACATGCTGGTGACTCTTCACATCTGCGTACTGACCCGCAACTCATGCTGGTGACTCTTCACACCTGTGTTCTGACCCGCAACACATGCTGGTGACATTTCACACCTGTGTTCTGACCCACAACACATGCTGGTGACTCTTCACACCTGTGTACTGACCCGCAACACATGCTGGTGACTCTTCACATCTGTGTTCTGACACGCAAACCATGCTGGTGACTCTTCACATCTGTGTTCTGACCCGCAACACATGCTGGTGACTCTTCACACCTGTGTTCTGACCCGCAACTCATGCTGGCGACTCTTTGACCCGCAACACATGCTGGTGACCCTTCACACCTGTGTACTGACCCGCAACACATGCTGGTGACTCTTCACACCTGTGTACTGACCCGCAACACATGCTGGTGACTCTTCACACCTGTGTTCTGACCCGCAACACATGCTGGTGACTCTTCACATGTTTACTGACCCGCAACTCATGCTGGTGACTCTTCACACCTGTGTACTGACCCGCAACACATGCTGGTGACTCTTCACACCAGTTCTCTGACCCGCAACACATGCTGGTGATTCTTCACACCTCTGTACTGACCCGCAACACATTCTGGTGACTCTTCACACCTGTGTACTGACCCAAAACTCATGCTGGTGACTCTTCACATCTGTTTACTGACCCGCAACTCATGCTGGTGACTCTTCACATGTGTTCTGACCCGCAACACATGCTGGTGACTCTTCACATCTGTTTACTGACCCGCAACACATGCTGGTGACTCTTCACATGTGTTCTGGCCCGCAAAACATGCTGGTGACTTTTCAAATCTGTGTTCTGACCCGCAACTCATGCTGGTGACTCTTCACATCTGTTTACTGACCCGCAACTCATGCTGGTGACTCTTCACATCTGTGTTCTGACCCGCAACACATGCTGGTGACTCTTCACACCTGTGTACTGACCCGCAACACATGCTGGTGACTCTTCACATCTGTGTTCTGACCCGCAACTCATGCTGGTGACTCTTCACACCTGTTTACTGACCCGAAACTCATTCTGGTGACTTTTCACATCTGTGTTCTGACCCGCAACACATGCTGGTGACACTTCACATCTGTTTACTGACCCGCAACAAACGCCGGTGACTCTTCACATGTGTTCTGACGCGCAACACATGCTGGAGATTCTTCAAATCTGTGTTCTGACCCGCAACACATGCTGGTGACTCTTCACATCTGTGTTCTGACCCGCAACTCATGCTGGGGACTCTTCACATCTGTGTTCTGAACCGCAACACATGCTGGTGACTCTTCACACCTGTGTACTGACCCGCAACACATGCTGGTGACTCTTCACACCTCTGTACTGACCCGCAACACATGCTGGTGACTTTTCACATCTGTTTACTGACGCGCAACTCATGCTGGTGACTCTTCACATCTCTGTACTGACCCGCAACTCATGCTGGTGACTCTTCACATGTGTTCTGACCAGCAACTCATGCTGGTGACTCTTCACATCTGTGTTCTGAACCGCAACACATGCTGGTGACTCTTCACATCTCTGTACTGACCCGCAACTCATGCTGGTGACTCTTCACACCTGTGTTCTGACCCACAACACATGCTGGTGACTCTTCACACCTGTGTTCTGACCCGCAACACATGCTGGTGACTCTTCACACCTGTGTTCTGAACCGCAACACATGCTGGCGACTCTTCACATCTGTGTTCTGACCCGCAACTCATGCTGGTGACTCTTCACATCTGTTTACTGACCCGCAACTCATGCTGGTGACTCTTCACATCTGTGTTCTGACCCGCAACACATGCTGGTGACTCTTCACATCTGTGTTCTGACCCGCAAACCATGCTGGTGACTCTTCACATCTGTGTTCTGAACCGCAACACATGCTGGTGACTCTTCGCATCTGTGATCTGACCCGCAACACATGCTGGTGACTCTTCACACCTGTGTTCTGACCCGCAACACATGCTGGTGACTCTTCACATCTGTGTTCTGACCCGCAAACCATGCTGGTGACTCTTCACATCTGTGTTCTGACCTGCAACACATGCTGGTGACTCTTCACACCTGTGTTCTGACCTGCAACTCATGCTGGTGACTCTTTGACCCGCAACACATGCTGGTGAGTCTTCACATCTGTGTTCTGACCCGCAACACATGCTGGTGACTCTTCACATCTGTGTTCTGACCCGCAACAGAAGCTGGTGACTCTCCACACCTGTGTACTGACCCGCAACACATGCTGGTGACTATTCACATCTGTGTTCTGACCCGCTTCACATGCTGGTGGCTCTTCACACCTGTGTACTGACCCGCAACTCATGCTGGTGACGCTTCACAACTGTGTACTGACCCGCAACACATGCTGGTGACTCTTCACACCTGTGATCTGACCCGCAACACATGCTGGTGACTTTTCACATCTGTGTTCTGACCCGAAACTCATGCTGGTGACTTTTCACATCTGTGTTCTGACCCGCAACACATGCTGGTGACTCTTCACATCAGTTTACTGACCTGCAACACATGCTGGTGACTCTTCACATGTGTTCTGACCCGCAACACATGCTGGTGATTCTTCACATCTGTGTTCTGACCTGCAACACATGCTGTTGACCCTTCACATCTGTGTTCTGACCCGCAAACCATGCTGGTGACTCTTCAAATCTTTGTTCTGACCCACAACACATGCTGGTGACTCTTCACACCTGTGTTCTGACCCGCAACTCATGCTGGTGACTCTTTGACCCGCAACACATGCTGGTGACTCTTCACATCTGTGTTCTGACCCGCAACACATGCTGGTGACTCTTCACACCTGTGTTCTGACCCGCAACACATGCTGGTGACTCTCCACACCTGTGTACTGACCTTCAACACATGCTGGTGAGTCTTCACATCTGTGTTCTGACCCGCAACTCATGCTGGTGACTCTTCACACCTGTTTACTGACCCGAAACTCATGCTGGTGACTTTTCACATCTGTGTTCTGACCCGCAACACATGCTGGTGACACTTCACATCTGTTTACTGACCCGCAACACATGCTGGTGACTCTTCACATGTTTTCTGACCCGCAACACATGCTGGTGACTCTTCACATCTGTGTTCTGACCCGCAACTCATGCTGGTGACTCTTCACATCTGTGTTCTGAACCGCAACACATGCTGGTGACTCTTCACACCTGTGTTCTGACCCGCAACACATGCTGGTGACTCTTCACACCTGTGTACTGACCCGCAACACATGCTGGTGATTTTTCACATCTGTTTACTGACGCGCAACTCATGCTGGTGACTCTTCACATCTCTGTACTGACCCGCAACTCATGCTGGTGACTCTTCACATGTGTTCTGACCCGCAACTCATGCTGGTGACTCTTCACATCTGTGTTCTGAACCGCAACACATGCTGGTGACTCTTCACATCTCTGTACTGACCCGCAACTCATGCTGGTGACTCTTCACACCTGTGTTCTGACCCACAACACATGCTGATGACTCTTCACACCTGTGTTCTGACCCGCAACACATGCTGGTGACTCTTCACACCTGTGTTCTGAACCGCAACACATGCTGGTGACTCTTCACATCTGTGTTCTGACCCGCAAACCATGCTGGTGATGCTTCACATCTGTTTTCTGACCCGCAACACATGCTGGTGACTTTTCACATCTGTGTTCTAACCCAAAACTCATGCTGGTCACTTTTCACATCTGTGTTCTGACCCGCAACGCATGCTGGTGACACTTCACATCTGTTTACTGACCCGCAACACATGCTGCTGACTCTTCACATGTTTTCTGACCCGCAACACATGCTGGTGATTCTTCACATCTGTGTTCTGACCCGCAACACATGCTGGTGACTCTTCACATCTGTGTTCTGTCCCGCAATACATGCTGGTGACTCTTAACATGTGTTCTGACCCGCAAGACATGCTGGTGACTCTTCACATCTGTTTACTGACCCGCAACACATGCTGGTGACTCTTCACATGTGTTCTGGCCCGCAAGACATGCTGGTGACTTTTCAAATCTGTGTTTTGACCCGCAACTCATGCTGGTGACTCTTCATATCTGTGTTCTGACCCGCAACTCATGCTGGTGACTCTTCACATCTGTTTACTGACCCGCAACTCATGCTGGTGACTCTTCACATCTGTGTTCTGACCCGCAACTCATGCTGGTGACTCTTCACACCTGTGTACTGACCCGCAACACATGCTGGTGACTCTTCACACCTGTGTACTGACCCGCAACACATGCTGGTGACTTTTCACATCTGTTTACTGACGCGCAACTCATGCTGGTGACTCTTCACATCTCTGTACTGACCCGCAACTCATGCTGGTGACTCTTCACATGTGTTCTGACCCGCAACTCATGCTGGTGACTCTTCACATCTGTGTTCTGAACCGCAACACATGCTGGTGACTCTTCACATCTCTGTATTGACCCGCAACTCATGCTGGTGACTCTTCACACCTGTGTTCTGACCCACAACACATGCTGGTGACTCTTCACACCTGTGTTCTGACCCGCAACACATGCTGGTGACTCTTCACACCTGTGTTCTGAACCGCAACACATGCTGGTGACTCTTCACATCTGTGTTCTGACCCGCAAACCATGCTGGTGATGCTTCACATCTGTTTTCTGACCCGCAACACATGCTGGTGACTTTTCACATCTGTGTTCTAACCCAAAACTCATGCTGGTCACTTTTCACATCTGTGTTCTGACCCGCAACACATGCTGGTGATTCTTCACATCTGTGTTCTGACCCGCAACACATGCTGGTGACTCTTCACATCTGTGTTCTGTCCCGCAATACATGCTGGTGACTCTTCACATGTGTTCTGACCCGCAACACATGCTGGTGACTCTTCACATCTGTTTACTGACCCGCAACACATGCTGGTGACTCTTCACATGTGTTCTGGCCCGCAACACATGCTGGTGACTTTTCAAATCTGTGTTCTGACCCGCAACTCATGCTGGTGACTCTTCACATCTGTGTTCTGACCCGCAACTCATGCTGGTGACTCTGCACATCTGTTTACTGACCCGCAACTCATGCTGGTGACTCTTCACATCTGTGTTCTGACCCGCAACTCATGCTGGTGACTCTTCACACCTGTGTACTGACCCGCAACACATGCTGGTAACTCTTCACATCTGTGTTCTGACCCGCAACTCATAATGGTGACTCTTCACACCTGTTTACTGACCCGAAACTCATTCTGGTGACTTTTCACATCTGTGTTCTGACCCGCAACACATGCTGGTGATTCTTCACATCTGTGTTCTGACCTGCAACACATGCTGGTGACCCTTCACATCTGTGTTCTGACCCGCAAACCATGCTGGTGACTCTTCACATCTTTGTTCTGACCCACAACACACGCTGGTGACTCTTCACACCTGTGTTCTGACCCGCAACTCATGCTGGTGACTCTTTGACCCGCAACACATGCTGGTGACTCTTCACATCTGTGTTCTGACCCGCAACACATGCTGGTGACTCTTCACACCTGTGTTCTGACCCGCAACACATGCTGGTGACTCTCCACACCTGTGTACTGACCCGCAACACATGCTGGTGAGTCTTCACATCTGTGTTCTGACCCGCAACTCATGCTGGTGACTCTTCACACCTGTTTACTGACCCGAAACACATGCTGGTGACTTTTCACATCTGTTTACTGACCCGCAACACATGCTGGTGACTCTTCACATGTTTTCTGACCCGCAACACATGCTGGTGATTCTTCACATCTGTGTTCTGACCCCCAACACATGCTGGTGACTCTTCACATCTGTGTTCTGACCCGCAACTCATGCTGGTGACTCTTCACATCTGTGTTCTGAACCGCAACACATGCTGGTGACTCTTCACACCTGTGTACTGACCCGCAACACATGCTGGTGACTCTTCACACCTGTGTACTGACCCGCAACACATGCTGGTGACTTTTCACATCTGTTTACTGACGCGCAACTCATGCTGGTGACTCTTCACATCTCTGTACTGACCCGCAACTCATGCTGGTGACTCTTCACATGTGTTCTGACCCGCAACTCATGCTGGTGACTCTTCACATCTGTGTTCTGAACCGCAACACTTGCTGGTGACTCTTCACATCTCTGTACTGACCCGCAACTCATGCTGGTGACTCTTCACACCTGTGTTCTGACCCACAACACATGCTGGTGACTCTTCACACCTGTGTTCTGACCCGCAACACATGCTGGTGACTCTTCACACCTGTGTTCTGAACCGCAACACATGCTGGTGACTCTTCACATCTGTGTTCTGACCCGCAAACCATGCTGGTGATGCTTCACATCTGTTTTCTGACCCGCAACACATGCTGGTGACTTTTCACATCTGTGTTCTAACCCAAAACTCATGCTGGTCACTTTTCACATCTGTGTTCTGACCCGCAACACATGCTGGTGACACTTCACATCTGTTTACTGACCCGCAACACATGCTGGTGACTCTTCACATGTGTTCTGACCCGCAACACATGCTGGTGATTCTTCACATCTGTGTTCTGACCCGCAACACATGCTGGTGACTCTTCACATCTGTGTTCTGTCCCGCAATACATGCTGGTGACTCTTCACATGTGTTCTGACCCGCAAGACATGCTGGTGACTCTTCACATCTGTTTACTGACCCGCAACACATGCTGGTGACTCTTCACATGTGTTCTGGCCCGCAACACATGCTGGTGACTTTTCAAATCTGTGTTCTGACCCGCAACTCATGCTGGTGACTCTTCATATCTGTGTTCTGACCCGCAACTCATGCTGGTGACTCTTCACATCTGTGTTCTGACCCGCAACTCATGCTGGTGACTCTTCACATCTGTTTACTGACCCGCAACTCATGCTGGTGACTCTTCACATCTGTGTTCTGACCCGCAACTCATGCTGGTGACTCTTCACACCTGTGTACTGACCCGCAACACATGCTGGTGACTCTTCACACCTGTGTACTGACCCGCAACACATGCTGGTGACTTTTCACATCTGTTTACTGACGCGCAACACATGCTGGTGACTCTTCACATCTCTGTACTGACCCGCAACTCATGCTGGTGACTCTTCACATGTGTTCTGACCCGCAACTCATGCTGGTGACTCTTCACATCTGTGTTCTGAACCGCAACACATGCTGGTGACTCTTCACATCTCTGTACTGACCCGCAACTCATGCTGGTGACTCTTCACACCTGTGTTCTGACCCACAACACATGCTGGTGACTCTTCACACCTGTGTTCTGACCCGCAACACATGCTGGTGACTCTTCACACCTGTGTTCTGAACCGCAACACATGCTGGTGACTCTTCACATCTGTGTTCTGACCCGCAAACCATGCTGGTGATGCTTCACATCTGTTTTCTGACCCGCAACACATGCTGGTGACTTTTCACATCTGTGTTCTAACCCAAAACTCATGCTGGTCACTTTTCACATCTGTGTTCTGACCCGCAACACATGCTGCTGACTCTTCACATGTGTTCTGACCCGCAACACATGCTGGTGATTCTTCACATCTGTGTTCTGACCCGCAACACATGCTGGTGACTCTTCACATCTGTGTTCTGTCCCGCAATACATGCTGGTGACTCTTCACACCTGTGTACTGACCCGCAACACATGCTGGTAACTCTTCACATCTGTGTTCTGACCCGCAACTCATGCTGGTGACTCTTCACACCTGTTTACTGACCCGAAACTCATTCTGGTGACTTTTCACATCTGTGTTCTGACCCGCAACACATGCTGGTGACACTTCACATCTGTTTACTGACCCGCAACACATGCTGGTGACTCTTCACATGTGTTCTGACCCGCAACACATGCTGGTGATTCTTCAAATCTGTGTTCTGACCCGCAACACATGCTGGTGACTCTTCACATCTGTGTTCTGACCCGCAACTCATGCTGGTGACTCTTCACATCTGTTTACTGACCCGCAACACATGCTGGTGACTCTTCACACCTGTGTACTGACCCGCAACACATGCTGGTGACTCTTCACACCTGTGTACTGACCCGCAACACATGCTGGTGACTTTTCACATCTGTTTACTGACGCGCAACTCATGCTGGTGACTCTTCACATCTCTGTACTGACCCGCAACTCATGCTGGTGACTCTTCACATGTGTTCTGACCCGCAACTCATGCTGGTGACTCTTCACATCTGTGTTCTGAACCGCAACACATGCTGGTGACTCTTCACATCTCTGTACTGACCCGCAACTCATGCTGGTAACTCTTCACACCTGTGTTCTGACCCACAACACATGCTGGTGACTCTTCACACCTGTGTTCTGACCCGCAACACATGCTGGTGACTCTTCACACCTGTGTTCTGAACCGCAACACATGCTGGCGACTCTTCACATCTGTGTTCTGACCCGCAACTCATGCTGGTGACTCTTCACATATGTTTACTGACCCGCAACTCATGCTGGTGACTCTTCACATCTGTGTTCTGACCCGCAACACATGCTGGTGACTCTTCACATCTGTGTTCTGACCCGCAAACCATGCTGGTGACTCTTCACATCTGTGTTCTGAACCGCAACACATGCTGGTGACTCTTCGCATCTGTGATCTGACCCGCAACACATGCTGGTGACTCTTCACACCTGTGTTCTGACCCGCAACACATGCTGGTGACTCTTCACATCTGTGTTCTGACCTGCAACACATGCTGGTGACTCTTCACACCTGTGTTCTGACCTGCAACTCATGCTGGTGACTCTTGACCCGCAACACATGCTGGTGAGTCTTCACATCTGTGTTCTGACCCGCAACACATGCTGGTGACTCTTCACATGTGTTCTGACCCGCAACACATGCTGATGATTCTTCAAATCTGTGTTCTGACCCGCAACACATGCTGGTGACTCTTCACATCTGTGATCTGACCCGCAACTCATGCTGGTGACTCTTCACATATCTGTACTGACCCGCAACTCATGCTGGTGACTCTTCACATGTGTTCTGACCCGCAACTCATGCTGGTGACTCTTCACATCTGTGTTCTGAACCGCAACACATGCTGGTGACTCTTCACATCTCTGTACTGACCCGCAACTCATGCTGGTGACTCTTCACACCTGTGTTCTGACCCACAACACATGCTGGTGACTCTTCACACCTGTGTTCTGACCCGCAACACATGCTGGTGACTCTTCACACCTGTGTTCTGAACCGCAACACATGCTGGCGACTCTTCACATCTGTGTTCTGACCCGCAACTCATGCTGGTGACTCTTCACATCTCTGTACTGACCCGCAACTCATGCTGGTGACTCTTCACATCTGTGTTCTGTCCCGCAATACATGCTGGTGACTCTTCACACCTGTGTACTGACCCGCAACACATGCTGGTAACTCTTCACATCTGTGTTCTGACCCGCAACTCATGCTGGTGACTCTTCACACCTGTTTACTGACCCGAAACTCATTCTGGTGACTTTTCACATCTGTGTTCTGACCCGCAATACATGCTGGCGACTCTTCACACCTGTGTACTGACCCGCAACTCATGCTGGTGACTCTTCACATCTGTGTTCTGAACCGCAACACATGCTGGTGACTCTTCACATCTGTGTTCTGTCCCGCAATACATGCTGGTGACTCTTCACACCTGTGTACTGACCCGCAACACATGCTGGTAACTCTTCACATCTGTGTTCTGACCCGCAACTCATGCTGGTGACTCTTCACACCTGTTTACTGACCCGAAACTCATTCTGGTGACTTTTCACATCTGTGTTCTGACCCGCAACACATGCTGGTGACACTTCACATCTGTTTACTGACCCGCAACACATGCTGGTGACTCTTCACATGTGTTCTGACCCGCAACACATGCTGGTGATTCTTCAAATCTGTGTTCTGACCCACAACACATGCTGGTGACTCTTCACATCTGTGTTCTGACCCGCAACTCATGCTGGTGACGCTTCACATCTGTGTTCTGAACCGCAACACATGCTGGTGACTCTTCACACCTGTGTACTGACCCGCAACACATGCTGGTGACTCTTCACACCTGTGTACTGACCCGCAACACATGCTGGTGACTTTTCACATCTGTTTACTGACGCGCAACTCATGCTGGTGACTCTTCACATCTCTGTACTGACCCGCAACTCATGCTGGTGACTCTTCACATGTGTTCTGAACCGCAACTCATGCTGGTGACTCTTCACATCTGTGTTCTGAACCGCAACACATGCTGGTGACTCTTCACATCTCTGTACTGACCCGCAACTCATGCTGGTAACTCTTCACACCTGTGTTCTGACCCACAACACATGCTGGTGACTCTTCACACCTGTGTTCTGACCCGCAACACATGCTGGTGACTCTTCACACCTGTGTTCAGAACCGCAACACATGCTGGCGACTCTTCACATCTGTGTTCTGACCCGCAACTCATGCTGGTGACTCTTCACATCTGTTTACTGACCCGCAACTCATGCTGGTGACTCTTCACATCTGTGTTCTGACCCGCAACACATGCTGGTGACTCTTCACATCTGTGTTCTGACCCGCAAACCATGCTGGTGACTCTTCACATCTGTGTTCTGAACCGCAACACATGCTGGTGACTCTTCGCATCTGTGATCTGACCCGCAACACATGCTGGTGACTCTTCACACCTGTGTTCTGACCCGCAACACATGCTGGTGACTCTTCACATCTGTGTTCTGACCTGCAACACATGCTGGTGACTCTTCACACCTGTGTTCTGACCTGCAACTCATGCTGGTGACTCTTTGACCCGCAACACATGCTGGTGAGTCTTCACATCTGTGTTCTGACCCGCAACACATGCTGGTGACTCTTCACATGTGTTCTGACCCGCAACACATGCTGATGATTCTTCAAATCTGTGTTCTGACCCGCAACACATGCTGGTGACTCTTCACATCTGTGTTCTGACCCGCAACTCATGCTGGTGACTCTTCACATCTCTGTACTGACCCGCAACTCATGCTGGTGACTCTTCACATGTGTTCTGACCCGCAACTCATGCTGGTGACTCTTCACATCTGTGTTCTGAACCGCAACACATGCTGGTGACTCTTCACATCTCTGTACTGACCCGCAACTCATGCTGGTGACTCTTCACACCTGTGTTCTGACCCACAACACATGCTGGTGACTCTTCACACCTGTGTTCTGACCCGCAACACATGCTGGTGACTCTTCACACCTGTGTTCTGAACCGCAACACATGCTGGCGACTCTTCACATCTGTGTTCTGACCCGCAACTCATGCTGGTGACTCTTCACATCTGTTTACTGACCCGCATCTCATGCTGGTGACTCTTCATATCTGTGTTCTGACCCGCAACACATGCTGATGACTCTTCACATCTGTGTTCTGACCCGCAAACCATGCTGGTGACTCTTCACATCTGTGTTCTGAACCGCAACACATGCTGGTGACTCTTCGCATCTGTGATCTGACCCGCAACACATGCTGGTGACTCTTCACACCTGTGTTCTGACCCGCAACACATGCTGGTGACTCTTCACATCTGTGTTCTGACCTGCAACACATGCTGGTGACTCTTCACACCTGTGTTCTGACCTGCAACTCATGCTGGTGACTCTTTGACCCGCAACACATGCTGGTGAGTCTTCACATCTGTGTTCTGACCCGCAACACATGCTGGTGACTCTTCACATCTGTGTTCTGACCCGCAACACAAGCTGGTGACTCTCCACACCTGTGTACTGACCCGCAACACATGCTGGTGACTCTTCACATCTGTGTTCTGACCCGCTTCACATGCTGGTGGCTCTTCACACCTGTGTACTGACCCGCAACTCATGCTGGTGACGCTTCACAACTGTGTACTGACCCGCAACACATGCTGGTGACTCTTCACACCTGTGTTCTGACCCGCAACACATGCTGGTGACTTTTCACATCTGTGTTCTGACCCGAAACTCATGCTGGTGACTTTTCACATCTGTGTTCTGACCCGCAACACATGCTGGTGACTCTTCACATCAGTTTACTGACCTGCAACACATGCTGGTGACTCTTCAAATGTGTTCTGACCCTCAACACATGCTGGTGATTCTTCACATCTGTGTTCTGACCTGCAACACATGCTGATGACCCTTCACATCTGTGTTCTGACCCGCAAACCATGCTGGTGACTCTTCACATCTTTGTTCTGACCCACAACACACGCTGGTGACTCTTCACACCTGTGTTCTGACCCGCAACTCATGCTGGTGACTCTTTGACCCGCAACACATGCTGGTGACTCTTCACATCTGTGTTCTGACCCGCAACACATGCTGGTGACTCTTCACACCTGTGTTCTGACCCGCAACACATGCTGGTGACTCTCCACACCTGTGTACTGACCCGCAACACATGCTGGTGAGTCTTCACATCTGTGTTCTGACCCGCAACTCATGCTGGTGACTCTTCACACCTGTTTACTGACCCGAAACTCATGCTGGTGACTTTTCACATCTGTTTACTGACCCGCAACACATGCTGGTGACTCTTCACATGTTTTCTGACCCGCAACACATGCTGGTGATTCTTCACATCTGTGTTCTGACCCGCAACACATGCTGGTGACTCTTCACATCTGTGTTCTGACCCGCAACTCATGCTGGTGACTCTTCACATCTGTGTTCTGAACCGCAACACATGCTGGTGACTCTTCACACCTGTGTACTGACCCGCAACACATGCTGGTGACTCTTCACACCTGTGTACTGACCCGCAACACATGCTGGTGACTTTTCACATCTGTTTACTGACGCGCAACTCATGCTGGTGACTCTTCACATCTCTGTACTGACCCGCAACTCATGCTGGTGACTCTTCACATGTGTTCTGACCCGCAACTCATGCTGGTGACTCTTCACATCTGTGTTCTGAACCGCAACACTTGCTGGTGACTCTTCACATCTCTGTACTGACCCGCAACTCATGCTGGTGACTCTTCACACCTGTGTTCTGACCCACAACACATGCTGGTGACTCTTCACACCTGTGTTCTGAACCGCAACACATGCTGGTGACTCTTCACATCTGTGTTCTGACCCGCAAACCATGCTGGTGATGCTTCACATCTGTTTTCTGACCCGCAACACATGCTGGTGACTTTTCACATCTGTGTTCTAACCCAAAACTCATGCTGGTCACTTTTCACATCTGTGTTCTGACCCGCAACACATGCTGGTGACACTTCACATCTGTTTACTGACCCGCAACACATGCTGGTGACTCTTCACATGTGTTCTGACCCGCAACACATGCTGGTGATTCTTCACATCTGTGTTCTGACCCGCAACACATGCTGGTGACTCTTCACATCTGTGTTCTGACCCGTAACTCATGCTGGTGACTCTTCACATCTGTGTTCTGAACCGCAACACATGCTGGTGACTCTTCACATCTGTGTACTGACCCGCAACTCATGCTGGTGACACTTTACACCTGTGTTCTGACCCGCAACTCATGCTGGTGACTCTTCACACCTGTGTTCTGACCCACAACACCTGCTGGTGACTCTTCACATCTGTGTTCTGACCCGCAACTCAAGCTGGTGACTCTTTGACCCGCAACACATGCTGGTGACTCTTCAAACCTGTGTTCTGACCCGCAACACATGCTGGTGACTCTTCACATCTGTGTACTGACCCGCAACACATGCTGGTGACTTTTCACACCTGTGTAATGACCCGCAACACATGCTGGTGACTCTTCACACCTGTGTACTGACCCGCAACACATGCTGGTGAGTCTTCACACTTGTGTTCTGACCCGCAACTCATGCTAGTGACTTTTCACACCCGTGTACTGACCCGCAACACATGCTGCTGACTCTTCACACTTGTGTTCTGACCCGCAACACATGCTGGTGACTCTTCACACCTGTGTACTGACTTGAAACTCATGCTGGTGACTCTTCGCATCTGTGATCTGACCCGCAACACATGCTGGTGACTCTTCACACCTGTGTTCTGACCCGCAACACATGCTGGTGACTCTTCACATCTGTGTTCTGACCCGCAAACCATGCTGGTGACTCTTCACATCTGTGTTCTGACCCGCAACACATGCTGGTGACTCTTCACACCTGTGTTCTGACCTGCAACTCATGCTGGTGACTCTTTGACCCGCAACACATGCTGGTGAGTCTTCACATCTGTGTTCTGACCCGCAACACATGCTGGTGACTCTTCACATCTGTGTTCTGACCCGCAACACAAGCTGGTGACTCTCCACACCTGTGTACTGACCCGCAACACATGCTGGTGACTCTTCACATCTGTGTTCTGACCCGCTTCACATGCTGGTGGCTCTTCACACCTGTGTACTGACACGCAACTCATGCTGGTGACGCTTCACAACTGTGTACTGACCCGCAACACATGCTGGTGACTCTTCACACCTGTGTTCTGACCCGCAACACATGCTGGTGACTTTTCACATCTGTGTTCTGACCCGAAACTCATGCTGGTGACTTTTCACATCTGTGTTCTGACCCGCAACACATGCTGGTGACACTTCACATCAGTTTACTGACCTGCAACACATGCTGGTGACTCTTCACATGTGTTCTGACCCGCAACACATGCTGGTGATTCTTCACATCTGTGTTCTGACCTGCAACACATGCTGGTGACCCTTCACATCTGTGTTCTGACCCGCAAACCATGCTGGTGACTCTGCACATCTTTGTTCTGACCCACAACACATGCTGGTGAGTCTTCACACCTGTGTTCTGACCCGCAACTCATGCTGGTGACTCTTTGACCTGCAACACATGCTGGTGACTCTTCACATCTGTGTTCTGACCCGCAACACATGCTGGTGACTCTTCACACCTGTGTTCTGACCCGCAACACATGCTGGTGACTCTCCACACCTGTGTACTGACCCGCAACACATGCTGGTGAGTCTTCACATCTGTGTTCTGACCCGCAACTCATGCTGGTGACTCTTCACACCTGTTTACTGACCCGAAACTCATGCTGGTGACTTTTCACATCTGTGTTCTGACCCGCAACACATGCTGGTGACACTTCACATCTGTTTACTGACCCGCAACACATGCTGGTGACTCTTCACATGTTTTCTGACCCGCAACACATGCTGGTGATTCTTCACATCTGTGTTCTGACCTGCAACACATGCTGGTGACTCTTCACATCTGTGTTCTGACCCGCAACTCATGCTGGTGACTCTTCACATCTGTGTTCTGAACCGCAACACATGCTGGTGACTCTTCACACCTGTGTACTGACCCGCAACACATGCTGGTGACTCTTCACACCTGTGTACTGACCCGCAACACATGCTGGTGACTTTTCACATCTGTTTACTGACGCGCAACTCATGCTGGTGACTCTTCACATCTCTGTACTGACCCGCAACTCATGCTGGTGACTCTTCACATGTGTTCTGACCCGCAACTCATGCTGGTGACTCTTCACATCTGTGTTCTGAACCGCAACACATGCTGGTGACTCTTCACATCTCTGTACTCACCCGCAACTCATGCTGGTGACTCTTCACACCTGTGTTCTGACCCACAACACATGCTGGTGACTCTTCACACCTGTGTTCTGACCCGCAACACATGCTGGTGACTCTTCACACCTGTGTTCTGAACCGCAACACATGCTGGTGACTCTTCACATCTGTGTTCTGACCCGCAAACCATGCTGGTGACTCTTCACATCTGTGTTCTGACCCGCAACACATGCTGGTGACTTTTCACATCTGTGTTCTAACCCAAAACTCATGCTGGTCACTTTTCACATCTGTGTTCTGACCCGCAACACATGCTGGTGACACTTCACATCTGTTTACTGACCCGCAACACATGCTGGTGACTCTTCACATGTGTTCTGACCCGCAACACATGCTGGTGATTCTTCACATCTGTGTTCTGACCCGCAACACATGCTGGTGACTCTTCACATCTGTGTTCTGACCCGCAACTCATGCTGGTGACTCTTCACATCTGTGTTCTGAACCGCAACACATGCTGGTGACTCTTCACATCTGTGTACTGACCCGCAACTCATGCTGGTGACACTTTACACCTGTGTTCTGACCCGCAACTCATGCTGGTGACTCTTCACACCTGTGTTCTGACTCACAACACATGCTGGTGACTCTTCACATCTGTGTTCTGACCCGCAACTCAAGCTGGTGACTCTTTGACCCGCAACACATGCTGGTGACTCTTCACATCTGTGTTCTGACCTCCAACTCAGGCTGGTGACTCTTCACTCCTGTGTACTGACCCGCAACACATGCTGGTGACTCTTCACACCTGTGTACTGACCCGCAACACATGCTGGTGACTCTTCACACCTGTGTACTGACCCGCAACACATGCTGGTGACTTTTCACATCTGTTTACTGACGCGCAACTCATGCTGGTGACTCTTCACATCTCTGTACTGACCCGCAACTCATGCAGGTGACTCTTCACATGTGTTCTGACCCGCAACTCATGCTGGTGGCTCTTCACATCTGTGTTCTGAACCGCAACACATGCTGGTGACTCTTCACATCTCTGTACTGACCCGCAACTCATGCTGGTGACTCTTCACACCTGTGTTCTGACCCACAACACATGCTGGTGACTCTTCACACCTGTGTTCTGACCCGCAACACATGCTGGTGACTCTTCACACCTGTTTTCTGAACCGCAACACATGCTGGTGACTCTTCACATCTGTGTTCTGACCCGCAAACCATGCTGGTGATGCTTCACATCTGTTTTCTGACCCGCAACACATGCTGGTGACTTTTCACATCTGTGTTCTAACCCAAACTCATGCTGGTCACTTTTCACATTTGTGTTCTGACCCGCAACACATGCTGGTGACTCTTCACACCTGTGTTCTGAACCGCAACTCATGCTGGTGACTCTTCACACCTGTGTTCTGACCCACAACACATGCTGGTGACTTTTCACATCTGTGTTCTAACCCAAAACTCATGCTGGTCACTTTTCACATCTGTGTTCTGACCCGCAACACATGCTGGTGACACTTCACATCTGTTTACTGACCCGCAACACATGCTGGTGAATCTTCACATGTGTTCTGACCCGCAACACATGCTGGTGATTCTTCACATCTGTGTTCTGACCCGCAACACATGCTGGTGACTCTTCACATGTATTCTGACCCGCAACTCATGCTGGTGACTCTTCACATCTGTGTTCTGAACCGCAACACATGCTGGTGACTCTTCACATCTGTGTACTGACCCGCAACTCATGCTGGTGACACTTTACACCTGTGTTCTGACCCGCAACTCATGCTGGTGACTCTTCACACCTGTGTTCTGACCCACAACACATGCTGGTGACTCTTCACATCTGTGTTCTGACCCGCAACTCAAGCTGGTGACTCTTTGACCCGCAACACATGCTGGTGACTCTTCACATCTGTGTTCTGACCTCCAACTCAGGCTGGTGACTCTTCACTCCTGTGTACTGACCCGCAACACATGCTGGTGACTCTTCACACCTGTGTACTGACCCGCAACTCATGCTGGTGACTCTTCACACCTGTGTTCTGACCCGCAACAAATGCTGGTGACTCTTCACACCTGTGTTCTGACCCGCAACACATGCTGTTGACTCTTCACATCTGTGTACTGACCCGCAACACATGCTGGTGACTTTTCACACCTGTGTAATGACCCGCAACACATGCTGGTGACTCTTCACACCTGTGTACTGACCCGCAACACATGCTGGTGAGTCTTCACACCTGTGTTCTGACCCGCAACTCATGCTAGTGACTTTTCACACCCAAGTACTGACCCGCAACACATGCTGCTGACTCTTCACACTTGTGTTCTGACCCGCAACACATGCTGGTGACTCTTCACACCTGTGTACTGACATGAAACTCATGCTGGTGACTCTTCACATCTGTTTACTGACCCGCAACTCATGCTGGTGACTCTACACATTTGTTTACTGACCCGCAACACATGCTGGTGACTCTTCACATCTGTTTACTGACCCGCAACACATGCTGGTGACTCTTCACATGTGTTCTGACCCGCAACACATGCTGGTGACTCTTCACATCTGTGATCTGACCCGCAACTCATGCTGGCGACTCTTCACATCTGTGTTCTGACCCGCATCTCATGCTGGTGACTCTTCACATCTGTTTACTGACCCGCAACTCATGCTGGTGACTCTTCACATCTGTGTTCTGACCCGCAACACATGCTGGTGACTCTTCACATCTTTGTACTGACCCGCAACTCATGCTGGTGTCTCTTCACACCTGTGTTCTGACCCGCAACACATGCTGGCGACTCTTCACACCTGTGTTCTGACCCGCAACACATGCTGGTGACTCTCCACACCTGTGTACTGACCCGCAACACATGCTGGTGACTCTTCACATCTGTGTTCTGACCCGCTTCACATGCTGGTGACTCTTCACACCTGTGTACTGACCCGCAACTCATGCTGGTGACGCTTCACAACTGTGTACTGACCCGCAACACATGCTGGTGACTCTTCACACCTGTGTTCTGACCCGCAACACATGCTGGTGACTTTTCACATCTGGGTTCTGACCCGAAACTCATGCTGGTGACTTTTCACATCTGTGTTCTGACCCGCAACACATGCTGGTGACTCTTCACATCAGTTTACTGACCTGCAACACATGCTGGTGACTCTTCACATGTGTTCTGACCCGCAACACATGCTGGTGATTCTTCACATCTGTGTTCTGACCTGCAACACATGCTGGTGACCCTTCACATCTGTGTTCTGACCCGCAAACCATGCTGGTGACTCTTCACATCTTTGTTCTGACCCACAACACATGCATGTGACTCTTCACACCTGTGTTCTGACCCGCAACTCATGCTGGTGACTCTTTGACCCGCAACACATGCTGGTGACTCTTCACATCTGTGTTCTGACCCGCAACACATGCTGGTGACTATTCACACCTGTGTTCTGACCCGCAACACATGCTGGTGACTCTCCACACCTGTGTACTGACCCGCAACACATGCTGGTGAGTCTTCACATCTGTGTTCTGACCCGCAACTCATGCTGGTGACTCTTCACACCTGTTTACTGACCCGAAACTCATGCTGGTGACTTTTCACATCTGTTTACTGACCCGCAACACATGCTGGTGATTCTTCACATCTGTGTTCTGACCCGCAACACATGCTGGTGACTCTTCACATCTGTGTTCTGACCCGCAACACATGCTGGTGACTCTTCACACCTGTGTACTGACCCGCAACACATGCTGGTGACTCTTCACACCTGTGTACTGACCCGCAACTCATGCTGGTGACTCTTCACACCTGTGTTCTGACCCACAACACATGCTGGTGACTCTTCACACCTGTGTTCTGACCCGCAACACATGCTGGTGACTCTTCACACCTGTGTTCTGAACAGCAACACATGCTGATGACTCTTCACATCTGTGTTCTGACCCGCAAACCATGCTGGTGATGCTTCACATCTGTTTTCTGACCCGCAACACATGCTGGTGACTTTTCACATCTGTGTTCTAACCCAAAACTCATGCTGGTCACTTTTCACATCTGTGTTCTGACCCGCAACACATGCTGGTGACACTTCACATCTGTTTACTGACCCGCAACACATGCTGGTGACTCTTCACATGTGTTCTGACCCGCAACACATGCTGGTGATTCTTCACATCTGTGTTCTGACCCGCAACACATGCTGGTGACTCTTCACATCTGTGTTCTGACCCGCAACTCATGCTGGTGACTCTTCACATCTGTGTTCTGAACCGCAACACATGCTGGTGACTCTTCACATCTGTGTACTGACCCGCAACTCATGCTGGTGACACTTTACACCTGTGTTCTGACCCGCAACTCATGCTGGTGACTCTTCACACCTGTGTTCTGACCCACAACACATGCTGGTGACTCTTCACATCTGTGTTCTGACCCGCAACTCAAGCTGGTGACTCTTTGACCCGCAACACATGCTGGTGACTCTTCACACCTGTGTTCTGACCCGCAACACATGCTGGTGACTCTTCACATCTGTGTACTGACCCGCAACACATGCTGGTGACTTTTCACACCTGTGTAATGACCCGCAACACATGCTGGTGACTCTTCACACCTGTGTACTGACCCGCAACACATGCTGGTGAGTCTTCACACTTGTGTTCTGACCCGCAACTCATGCTAGTGACTTTTCACACCCGTGTACTGACCCGCAACACATGCTGCTGACTCTTCACACCTGTGTTCTGACCCGCAACACATGCTGGTGACTCTTCACATCTGTGTTCTGACCTGCAACACATGCTGGTGACTCTTCACACCTGTGTTCTGACCTGCAACTCATGCTGGTGACTCTTTGACCCGCAACACATGCTGGTGAGTCTTCACATCTGTGTTCTGACCCGCAACACATGCTGGTGACTCTTCACATGTGTTCTGACCCGCAACACATGCTGATGATTCTTCAAATCTGTGTTCTGACCCGCAACACATGCTGGTGACTCTTCACATCTGTGTTCTGACCCGCAACTCATGCTGGTGACTCTTCACATCTCTGTACTGACCCGCAACTCATGCTGGTGACTCCTCACATGTGTTCTGACCCGCAACTCATGCTGGTGACTCTTCACATCTGTGTTCTGAACCGCAACACATGCTGGTGACTCTTCACATCTCTGTACTGACCCGCAACTCATGCTGGTGACTCTTCACACCTGTGTTCTGACCCACAACACATGCTGGTGACTCTTCAAACCTGTGTTCTGACCCGCAACACATGCTGGTGACTCTTCACACCTGTGTTCTGAACCGCAACACATGCTGGCGACTCTTCACATCTGTGTTCTGACCCGCAACTCATGCTGGTGACTCTTCACATCTGTTTACTGACCCGCAACTCATGCTGGTGACTCTTCATATCTGTGTTCTGACCCGCAACACATGCTGGTGAGTCTTCACATCTGTGTTCTGACCCGCAAACCATGCTGGTGACTCTTCACATCTGTGTTCTGAACCGCAACACATGCTGGTGACTCTTCGCATCTGTGATCTGACCCGCAACACATGCTGGTGACTCTTCACACCTGTGTTCTGACCCGCAACACATGCTGGTGACTCTTCACATCTGTGTTCTGACCTGCAACACATGCTGGTGACTCTTCACACCTGTGTTCTGACCCGCAACTCATGCTGGTGACTCTTTGACCCGCAACACATGCTGGTGACTCTTCACATCTATGTTCTGACCCGCAACACATGCTGGTGACTCTCCACACCTGTGTACTGACCCGCAACTCATGCTGGTGACTCTTCACATCTGTGTACTGACCCGCAACACATGCTGGTGACTCTCCACACCTGTGTACTGACCTGCAACACATGCTGGTGACTCTTCACACCTGTGTTCTGACCCGCAACACATGCTGGTGACTCTTAACACCTGTGTTCTGACCCGCAAACCATGCTTGTGACTCTTCACATCTGTGTTCTGACCCGCAACACATGCTGGTGACTTTTCACATCTGTGTTCTGACCCGCAACTCATGCTGGTGACTCTTTGACCCGCAACTCATGCTGGTGACTCTTCACATCTGTGTTCTGACCCGCAACACATGCTGGTGACTCTTCACATCTTTGTACTGACCCGCAACTCATGCTGGTGTCTCTTCACACCTGTGTTCTGACCCGCAACACATGCTGGCGACTCTTCACACCTGTGTTCTGACCCGCAACACATGCTGGTGACTCTCCACACCTGTGTACTGACCCGCAACACATGCTGGTGACTCTTCACATCTGTGTTCTGACCCGCTTCACATGCTGGTGACTCTTCACACCTGTGTACTGACCCGCAACTCATGCTGGTGACGCTTCACAACTGTGTACTGACCCGCAACACATGCTGGTGACTCTTCACACCTGTGTTCTGACCCGCAACACATGCTGGTGACTTTTCACATCTGTGTTCTGACCCGAAACTCATGCTGGTGACTTTTCACATCTGTGTTCTGACCCGCAACACATGCTGGTGACTCTTCACATCAGTTTACTGACCTGCAACACATGCTGGTGACTCTTCACATGTGTTCTGACCCGCAACACATGCTGGTGATTCTTCACATCTGTGTTCTGACCTGCAACACATGCTGGTGACCCTTCACATCTGTGTTCTGACCCGCAAACCATGCTGGTGACTCTTCACATCTTTGTTCTGACCCACAACACATGCTTGTGACTCTTCACACCTGTGTTCTGACCCGCAACTCATGCTGGTGACTCTTTGACCCGCAACACATGCTGGTGACTCTTCACATCTGTGTTCTGACCCGCAACACATGCTGGTGACTATTCACACCTGTGTTCTGACCCGCAACACATGCTGGTGACTCTCCACACCTGTGTACTGACCCGCAACACATGCTGGTGAGTCTTCACATCTGTGTTCTGACCCGCAACTCATGCTGGTGACTCTTCACACCTGTTTACTGACCCGAAACTCATGCTGGTGACTTTTCACATCTGTTTACTGACCCGCAACACATGCTGGTGATTCTTCACATCTGTGTTCTGACCCGCAACACATGCTGGTGACTCTTCACATCTGTGTTCTGACCCGCAACACATGCTGGTGACTCTTCACACCTGTGTACTGACCCGCAACACATGCTGGTGACTCTTCACACCTGTGTACTGACCCGCAACTCATGCTGGTGACTCTTCACACCTGTGTTCTGACCCACAACACATGCTGGTGACTCTTCACACCTGTGTTCTGACCCGCAACACATGCTGGTGACTCTTCACACCTGTGTTCTGAACAGCAACACATGCTGATGACTCTTCACATCTGTGTTCTGACCCGCAAACCATGCTGGTGATGCTTCACATCTGTTTTCTGACCCGCAACACATGCTGGTGACTTTTCACATCTGTGTTCTAACCCAAAACTCATGCTGGTCACTTTTCACATCTGTGTTCTGACCCGCAACACATGCTGGTGACACTTCACATCTGTTTACTGACCCGCAACACATGCTGGTGACTCTTCACATGTGTTCTGACCCGCAACACATGCTGGTGATTCTTCACATCTGTGTTCTGACCCGCAACACATGCTGGTGACTCTTCACATCTGTGTTCTGACCCGCAACTCATGCTGGTGACTCTTCACATCTGTGTTCTGAACCGCAACACATGCTGGTGACTCTTCACATCTGTGTACTGACCCGCAACTCATGCTGGTGACACTTTACACCTGTGTTCTGACCCGCAACTCATGCTGGTGACTCTTCACACCTGTGTTCTGACCCACAACACATGCTGGTGACTCTTCACATCTGTGTTCTGACCCGCAACTCAAGCTGGTGACTCTTTGACCCGCAACACATGCTGGTGACTCTTCACACCTGTGTTCTGACCCGCAACACATGCTGGTGACTCTTCACATCTGTGTACTGACCCGCAACACATGCTGGTGACTTTTCACACCTGTGTAATGACCCGCAACACATGCTGGTGACTCTTCACACCTGTGTACTGACCCGCAACACATGCTGGTGAGTCTTCACACTTGTGTTCTGACCCGCAACTCATGCTAGTGACTTTTCACACCCGTGTACTGACCCGCAACACATGCTGTTGACTCTTCACACCTGTGTTCTGACCCGCAACACATGCTGGTGACTCTTCACATCTGTGTTCTGACCTGCAACACATGCTGGTGACTCTTCACACCTGTGTTCTGACCTGCAACTCATGCTGGTGACTCTTTGACCCGCAACACATGCTGGTGAGTCTTCACATCTGTGTTCTGACCCGCAACACATGCTGGTGACTCTTCACATGTGTTCTGACCCGCAACTCATGCTGGTGACTCTTCACATCTCTGTACTGACCCGCAACTCATGCTGGTGACTCCTCACATGTGTTCTGACCCGCAACTCATGCTGGTGACTCTTCACATCTGTGTTCTGAACCGCAACACATGCTGGTGACTCTTCACATCTCTGTACTGACCCGCAACTCATGCTGGTGACTCTTCACACCTGTGTTCTGACCCACAACACATGCTGGTGACTCTTCAAACCTGTGTTCTGACCCGCAACACATGCTGGTGACTCTTCACACCTGTGTTCTGAACCGCAACACATGCTGGCGACTCTTCACATCTGTGTTCTGACCCGCAACTCATGCTGGTGACTCTTCACATCTGTTTACTGACCCGCAACTCATGCTGGTGACTCTTCATATCTGTGTTCTGACCCGCAACACATGCTGGTGAGTCTTCACATCTGTGTTCTGACCCGCAAACCATGCTGGTGACTCTTCACATCTGTGTTCTGAACCGCAACACATGCTGGTGACTCTTCGCATCTGTGATCTGACCCGCAACACATGCTGGTGACTCTTCACACCTGTGTTCTGACCCGCAACACATGCTGGTGACTCTTCACATCTGTGTTCTGACCTGCAACACATGCTGGTGACTCTTCACACCTGTGTTCTGACCCGCAACTCATGCTGGTGACTCTTTGACCCGCAACACATGCTGGTGACTCTTCACATCTATGTTCTGACCCGCAACACATGCTGGTGACTCTCCACACCTGTGTACTGACCCGCAACTCATGCTGGTGACTCTTCACATCTGTGTACTGACCCGCAACACATGCTGGTGACTCTCCACACCTGTGTACTGACCTGCAACACATGCTGGTGACTCTTCACACCTGTGTTCTGACCCGCAACACATGCTGGTGACTCTTAACATCTGTGTTCTGACCCGCAAACCATGCTTGTGACTCTTCACATCTGTGTTCTGACCCGCAACACATGCTGGTGACTTTTCACATCTGTGTTCTGACCCGCAACTCATGCTGGTGACTCTTTGACCCGCAACACATGCTGGTGAGTCTTCTCATCTATGTTCTGACCCGCAACACATGCTGGTGACTCTTCACACCTGTGTACTGACCCGCAACACATGCTGGTGACTCTTCACATCTGTGTTCTGACCCACTTCACATGCTGGTGGCTCTTCACACCTGTGTACTGACCCGCAACTCATGCTGGTGACGCTTCACAACTGTGTACTGACCCGCAACACATGCTGGTGACTCTTCACACCTGTGTTCTGACCCGCAACACATGCTGGTGACTTTTCACATCTGTGTTCTGACCCGAAACTCATGCTGGTGACTTTTCACATCTGTGTTCTGACCCGCAACACCTGCTGGTGACTCTTCACATCAGTTTACTGACCTGCAACACATGCTGGTGACTCTTCACATGTGTTCTGACCCGCAACACATGCTGGTGATTCTTCACATCTGTGTTCTGAACTGCAACACATGCTGGTGACCCTTCACATCTGTGTTCTGACCCGCAAACCATGCTGGTGACTCTTCACATCTTTGTTCTGACCCACAACACACGCTGGTGACTCTTCACACCTGTGTTCTGACCCGCAACTCATGCTGGTGACTCTTTGACCCGCAACACATGCTGGTGACTCTTCACATCTGTGTTCTGACCCGCAACACATGCTGGTGACTCTTCACACCTGTGTTCTGACCCGCAACACATGCTGGTGACTCTCCACACCTGTGTACTGACCCGCAACACATGCTGGTGAGTCTTCACATCTGTGTTCTGACCCGCAACTCATGCTGGTGACTCTTCACACCTGTTTACTGACCCGAAACTCATGCTGGTGACTTTTCACATCTGTTTACTGACCCGCAACACATGCTGGTGACTCTTCACATGTTTTCTGACCCGCAACACATGCTGGTGATTCTTCACATCTGTGTTTTGACCCGCAACACATGCTGGTGACTCTTCACATCTGTGTTCTGACCCGCAACTCATGCTGGTGACTCTTCACATCTGTGTTCTGAACCGCAACACATGCTGGTGACTCTTCACACCTGTGTACTGACCCGCAACACATGCTGGTGACTCTTCACACCTGTGTACTGACCCGCAACACATGCTGGTGACTTTTCACATCTGTTTACTGACGCGCAACTCATGCTGGTGACTCTTCACATCTCTGTACTGACCCGCAACTCATGCTGGTGACTCTTCACATGTGTTCTGACCCGCAACTCATGCTGGTGACTCTTCACATCTGTGTTCTGAACCGCAACACTTGCTGGTGACTCTTCACATCTCTGTACTGACCCGCAACTCATGCTGGTGACTCTTCACACCTGTGTTCTGACCCACAACACATGCTGGTGACTCTTCACACCTGTGTTCTGACCCGCAACACATGCTGGTGACTCTTTGACCCGCAACACATGCTGGTGAGTCTTCACATCTGTGTTCTGACCCGCAACACATGCTGGTGACTCTTCACATGTGTTCTGACCCGCAACACATGCTGATGATTCTTCAAATCTGTGTTCTGACCCGCAACACATGCTGGTGACTCTTCACATCTGTGTTCTGACCCGCAACTCATGCTGGTGACTCTTCACATCTCTGTACTGACCCGCAACTCATGCTGGTGACTCCTCACATGTGTTCTGACCCGCAACTCATGCTGGTGACTCTTCACATCTGTGTTCTGAACCGCAACACATGCTGGTGACTCTTCACATCTCTGTACTGACCCGCAACTCATGCTGGTGACTCTTCACACCTGTGTTCTGACCCACAACACATGCTGGTGACTCTTCAAACCTGTGTTCTGACCCGCAACACATGCTGGTGACTCTTCACACCTGTGTTCTGAACCGCAACACATGCTGGCGACTCTTCACATCTGTGTTCTGACCCGCAACTCATGCTGGTGACTCTTCACATCTGTTTACTGACCCGCAACTCATGCTGGTGACTCTTCATATCTGTGTTCTGACCCGCAACACATGCTGGTGAGTCTTCACATCTGTGTTCTGACCCGCAAACCATGCTGGTGACTCTTCACATCTGTGTTCTGAACCGCAACACATGCTGGTGACTCTTCGCATCTGTGATCTGACCCGCAACACATGCTGGTGACTCTTCACACCTGTGTTCTGACCCGCAACACATGCTGGTGACTCTTCACATCTGTGTTCTGACCTGCAACACATGCTGGTGACTCTTCACACCTGTGTTCTGACCCGCAACTCATGCTGGTGACTCTTTGACCCGCAACACATGCTGGTGACTCTTCACATCTATGTTCTGACCCGCAACACATGCTGGTGACTCTCCACACCTGTGTACTGACCCGCAACTCATGCTGGTGACTCTTCACATCTGTGTACTGACCCGCAACACATGCTGGTGACTCTCCACACCTGTGTACTGACCTGCAACACATGCTGGTGACTCTTCACACCTGTGTTCTGACCCGCAACACATGCTGGTGACTCTTAACATCTGTGTTCTGACCCGCAAACCATGCTTGTGACTCTTCACATCTGTGTTCTGACCCGCAACACATGCTGGTGACTTTTCACATCTGTGTTCTGACCCGCAACTCATGCTGGTGACTCTTTGACCCGCAACACATGCTGGTGAGTCTTCACATCTATGTTCTGACCCGCAACACATGCTGGTGACTCTTCACACCTGTGTACTGACCCGCAACACATGCTGGTGACTCTTCACATCTGTGTTCTGACCCACTTCACATGCTGGTGGCTCTTCACACCTGTGTACTGACCCGCAACTCATGCTGGTGACGCTTCACAACTGTGTACTGACCCGCAACACATGCTGGTGACTCTTCACACCTGTGTTCTGACCCGCAACACATGCTGGTGACTTTTCACATCTGTGTTCTGACCCGAAACTCATGCTGGTGACTTTTCACATCTGTGTTCTGACCCGCAACACCTGCTGGTGACTCTTCACATCAGTTTACTGACCTGCAACACATGCTGGTGACTCTTCACATGTGTTCTGACCCGCAACACATGCTGGTGATTCTTCACATCTGTGTTCTGAACTGCAACACATGCTGGTGACCCTTCACATCTGTGTTCTGACCCGCAAACCATGCTGGTGACTCTTCACATCTTTGTTCTGACCCACAACACACGCTGGTGACTCTTCACACCTGTGTTCTGACCCGCAACTCATGCTGGTGACTCTTTGACCCGCAACACATGCTGGTGACTCTTCACATCTGTGTTCTGACCCGCAACACATGCTGGTGACTCTTCACACCTGTGTTCTGACCCGCAACACATGCTGGTGACTCTCCACACCTGTGTACTGACCCGCAACACATGCTGGTGAGTCTTCACATCTGTGTTCTGACCCGCAACTCATGCTGGTGACTCTTCACACCTGTTTACTGACCCGAAACTCATGCTGGTGACTTTTCACATCTGTTTACTGACCCGCAACACATGCTGGTGACTCTTCACATGTTTTCTGACCCGCAACACATGCTGGTGATTCTTCACATCTGTGTTTTGACCCGCAACACATGCTGGTGACTCTTCACATCTGTGTTCTGACCCGCAACTCATGCTGGTGACTCTTCACATCTGTGTTCTGAACCGCAACACATGCTGGTGACTCTTCACACCTGTGTACTGACCCGCAACACATGCTGGTGACTCTTCACACCTGTGTACTGACCCGCAACACATGCTGGTGACTTTTCACATCTGTTTACTGACGCGCAACTCATGCTGGTGACTCTTCACATCTCTGTACTGACCCGCAACTCATGCTGGTGACTCTTCACATGTGTTCTGACCCGCAACTCATGCTGGTGACTCTTCACATCTGTGTTCTGAACCGCAACACTTGCTGGTGACTCTTCACATCTCTGTACTGACCCGCAACTCATGCTGGTGACTCTTCACACCTGTGTTCTGACCCACAACACATGCTGGTGACTCTTCACACCTGTGTTCTGACCCGCAACACATGCTGGTGACTCTTCACACCTGTGTTCTGAACCGCAACACATGCTGGTGACTCTTCACATCTGTGTTCTGACCCGCAAACCATGCTGGTGATGCTTCACATCTGTTTTCTGACCCGCAACACATGCTGGTGACTTTTCACATCTGTGTTCTAACCCAAAACTCATGCTGGTCACTTTTCACATCTGTGTTCTGACCCGCAACACATGCTGGTGACACTTCACATCTGTTTACTGACCCGCAACACATGCTGGTGACTCTTCACATGTGTTCTGACCCGCAACACATGCTGGTGATTCTTCACATCTGTGTTCTGACCCGCAACACATGCTGGTGACTCTTCACATCTGTTTACTGACGCGCAACTCATGCTGGTGACTCTTCACATCTCTGTACTGACCCGCAACTCATGCTGGTGACTCTTCACATGTGTTCTGACCCGCAACTCATGCTGGTGACTCTTCACATCTGTGTTCTGAACCGCAACACATGCTGGTGACTCTTCACATCTCTGTACTGACCCGCAACTCATGCTGGTGACTCTTCACACCTGTGTTCTGACCCACAACACATGCTGGTGACTCTTCACACCTGTGTTCTGACCCGCAACACATGCTGGTGACTCTTCAAACCTGTGTTCTGAACCGCAACACATGCTGGTGACTCTTCACATCTGTGTTCTGACCCGCAAACCATGCTGGTGATGCTTCACATCTGTTTTCTGACCCGCAACACATGCTGGTGACTTTTCACATCTGTGTTCTAACCCAAAACTCATGCTGGTCACTTTTCACATCTGTGTTCTGACCCGCAACACATGCTGGTGACACTTCACATCTGTTTACTGACCCGCAACACATGCTGCTGACTCTTCACATGTGTTCTGACCCGCAACACATGCTGGTGATTCTTCACATCTGTGTTCTGACCCGCAACACATGCTGGTGACTCTCCACACCTGAGTACTGACCCGCAACACATGCTGGTGACTCTTTACATCTGTGTTCTGACCCGCAACTCATGCTGGTGACTCTTCACACCTGTTTACTACTACTACTACTTTCGGCTGCTCCCGTTAGGGGTCGCCACAGCGGATCATCCGTTTCCATTTCTTCCTGTCTTCTGCGTCTTCCTCTGTCACACCAGCCACCTGCATGTCTTCCCTCACCACATCCATAAACCTCCTCTTTGGCCTTCCTCTTCTCCTCTTCCCTGGCAGCTCCATATTCAGCATCCTTCTCCCAATATACTCAGCATCTCTCCTCCACACATGTCCAAGCCATCTCAATCTTGCCTCTCTTGCTTTGTCTCCAAACCGTCCAACCTGAGCGGTCCCTCTAATATAATCGTTCCTAATCCTGTCCTTCTTCGTTACTCCCAGTGAAAATCTTAGCATCTTCAACTCTGCCACCTCCAGCTCCGCCTCCTGTCTTTTCGTCAGTGCCACTGTCTCCAAACCATATAACATAGCTGGTCTCACAACCATCTTGTAAACTTTCCCTTTAACTCTTGCTGGTACCCTTCTGTCGCAAATCACTCCTGACACACTTCTCCACCCACTCCACCCTGCCTGCACTCTCTTTTTCACCTCTCTACTGCACTCCCCGTTACTTTGGACAGTTGACCCCAAGTATTTAAACTCAGATGCCTTTGTCACCTCCACTCCTTGCATCCTGACCATTCCACTGTCCTCTCTCTCATTCACGCATAGGTATTCCGTCTTGCTCCTACTGACTTTCATTCCTCTTCTCTCTAGTGCATACCTCCACCTCTCCAGGCTCTCCTCGACCTGCACCCTACTCTCGCTACAGATCACAATGTCATCCGCGAACATCATCGTCCATGGAGACTCCTGCCTGATCTTGTCCGTCAACCTGTCCATCACCATTGCAAACAAGAAAGGGCTAAGAGCCGATCCTTGATGTAATCCCACCTCCACCTTGAACCCATCTGTCATTCCAACCGCACACCTCACCATTGTCACACTTCCCTCATACGTATCCTGCACCACTCCTACATACTTCTCTGCAACTCCTGACTTCCTCATACAATACCACACCTCCTCTCTCGGCACTCTGTCATAAGCTTTCTCTAAATCTACAAAGACACAATGCAACTCTTTCTGGCCTTCTCTATACTTCTCAATCAACATTCTCAAAGCAAACATCGCATCTGTGGTGCTCTTTCGTGGCATGAAACCATACTGCTGCTCGCTGATCGTCACCTCTCCTCTTAACCTAGCTTCTATTACTCTTTCCCAAATCTTCATGCTGTGGCTGATCAACTTTATACCTCTGTAGTTGTTACAGTTCTGCACATCGCCCTTGTTCTTGAAAATCGGTACCAGTATGCTTCTTCTCCACTCCTCAGGCATCCTCTCACTTTCCAGGATTGTGTTAAACAATCTAGTTAGAAACTCCACTGCCATCTCTCCTAAACATCTCCATGCCTCCACAGGTATGTCATCAGGACCAACTGCCTTTCCATTCTTCATCCTCTTCATAGCTGCCCTCACTTCCTCCTTGCTAATCCGCTGAACTTCCTGATTCACTATCCCTACATCATCCAACCTTCTCTCTCTCTCATTTTCTTCATTCATCAGCCCCTCAAAGTATTCCTTCCACCTTCTTAGCACACTCTCCTCGCTTGTCAGCACATTTCCATCTCTATCCTTGATCGCCCTAACTTGCTGCACATCCTTTGCAGCTTGGTCCCTCTGTCTAGCCAATCGGTACAAGTCCTTTTCTCCTTCCTTAGTGTCTAACCTGTCATACAACTCACCATACGCCTTTTCCTTTGCCTTTGCCACCTCTCTCTTTGCTTTACGCTGCATCTCCTTGTACTCCTGTCTACTTTCTTCATCTCTCTGACTATCCCACTTCTTCTTTGCCAACCTTTTCCTCTGTATAATTTGCTGTACTTCCTCATTCCACCACCAAGTCTCCTTGTCTTCCTTCCTCTGTCCTGATGACATACCAAGTACCTTCCTAGCTGTCTCCCTCACTATTTCTGCAGTGGTTTTCCAGCCATCTGGCAACTCTTCACTACCACCCAGTGCCTGTCTTAACTCCTGCCTGAACTCCACACAACAGTCTTCCTTCTTCAACTTCCACCATTTAATCTTCGGCTGTGTCTTCACTCGCTTCCTCTTCTTGGTCTCCAAAGTCATCCTACAGACCACCATCCGATGCTGCCTGGCTACGCTCTCCCCTGTCACCACCTTGCAGTCTCCAATCCCTTTTAGATGGTGCCTTCTACATAAGATATAGTCCACCTGTGTGCACTTTCCTCCACTCTTGTACGTCACCCTGTGTTCCTCCCTCTTCTTGAAATATGTATTCACCACAGCCATTTCCATCCTTTTCGCAAAATCGACCACCATCTGTCCTTCCACATTTCTCTTCTTGACTCCATACTTTCCCATCACCTCCTCATCACCTCTGTTCCCTTCACCAACATGTCCATTGAAGTCCGCTCCAATCACCACTCTCTCCTCCTTGGGTACCCTCTCCACCATGTCGTCCAACTCATTCCAGAATTCTTCTTTTTCATCCATCTCACACCCAACTTGCGGGGCATATGCGCTGATAACATTCAGCAATAAACCTTCAATTTCCAGCTTCATACTCATCACTCTGTCTGACACTCTCTTCACCTCCAGCACGCCCTTGACATACTCTTCCTTCAGAATTACCCCTACCCCATTTCTCCTCCCATTCACACCATGGTAGAAGAGTTTGAACCCACCTCCGATACTCCTGGCCTTACTCCCCTTCCACCTGGTCTCTTGCACACACAGTATGCCTACCGTTCTTCTTTCCATCATGTCAGCCAGCTCTCTCCCTTTACCAGTCATAGTGCCAACATTCAAAGTTCCAACTCTCACCTCCACATGCCTACCCTTCCTCCTCTCTAGCTGCCTCTGGACATGCTTTCCTCCTCTCCTTCTCCTTCGCCCAACAGTAGCATAGTTTCCACCGACACCCTGCTGGTTAATAGTACCGGTGGCGGTCGTTGGTAACCCGGGCCTCGACCGATCCGGTATGTAAGTCTTATTTATGATCCGCATATTTGATTTGGCAAAGATTTTACGCCGGATGCCCTTCCTGACGCAACCCTCCCCATTTGTCCGGGCTTGGGACCGGCACTAAGGATGCACTGGCTTGTGCATCCTCAGTGGCTGGGTTAAACTCTTCACACCTGTTTACTGACCCGAAACTCATGCTGGTGACTTTTCGCATCTGTGTTCTGACCCGCAACACATGCTGGTGACACTTCACATCTGTTTACTGACCCGCAACACATGCTGGTGACTCTTCACATGTGTTCTGACCCGCAACTCATGCTGGTGACTCTTCACACCTGTGTTCTGACCCACAACACATGCTGGTGACTCTTCACATCTGTGTTCTGACTCGCAACTCATGCTGGTGACTCTTCACATCTGTGTTCTGACCCGCAACTCATGCTGGTGACTCTTCACATCTGTTTACTGACCCGCAACTCATGCTGGTGACTCTTCATATCTGTGTTCTGACCCGCAACACATGCTGGTGACTCTTCACATCTGTGTTCTGACCCGCAAACCATGCTGGTGACTCTTCACATCTGTGTTCTGAACCGCAACACATGCTGGTGACTCTTCGCATCTGTGATCTGACCCGCAACACATGCTGGTGACTCTTCACACCTGTGTTCTGACCCGCAACACATGCTGGTGACTCTTCACATCTGTGTTCTGACCTGCAACACATGCTGGTGACTCTTCACACCTGTGTTCTGACCCGCAACTCATGCTGGTGACTCTTTGACCCGCAACACATGCTGGTGACTCTTCACATCTATGTTCTGACCCGCAACACATGCTGGTGACTCTCCACACCTGTGTACTGACCCGCAACTCATGCTGGTGACTCTTCACATCTGTGTTCTGACCCGCAACACATGCTGGTGACTCTCCACACCTGTGTACTGACCTGCAACACATGCTGGTGACTCTTCACACCTGTGTTCTGACCCGCAACACATGCTGGTGACTCTTAACATCTGTGTTCTGACCCGCAAACCATGCTTGTGACTCTTCACATCTGTGTTCTGACCCGCAACACATGCTGGTGACTTTTCACATCTGTGTTCTGACCCGCAACTCATGCTGGTGACTCTTTGACCCGCAACACATGCTGGTGAGTCTTCACATCTGTGTTCTGACCCGCAACACATGCTGGTGACTCTTCACATCTGTGTTCTGACCCGCAACACAAGCTGGTGACTCTCCACACCTGTGTACTGACCCGCAACACATGCTGGTGACTCTTCACATCTGTGTTCTGACCCACTTCACATGCTGGTGGCTCTTCACACCTGTGTACTGACCCGCAACTCATGCTGGTGACGCTTCACAACTGTGTACTGACCCGCAACACATGCTGGTGACTCTTCACACCTGTGTTCTGACCCGCAACACATGCTGGTGACTTTTCACATCTGTGTTCTGACCCGAAACTCATGCTGGTGACTTTTCACATCTGTGTTCTGACCCGCAACACCTGCTGGTGACTCTTCACATCAGTTTACTGACCTGCAACACATGCTGGTGATTCTTCACATCTGTGTTCTGAACTGCAACACATGCTGGTGACCCTTCACATCTGTGTTCTGACCCGCAAACCATGCTGGTGACTCTTCACATCTTTGTTCTGACCCACAACACACGCTGGTGACTCTTCACACCTGTGTTCTGACCCGCAACTCATGCTGGTGACTCTTTGACCCGCAACACATGCTGGTGACTCTTCACATCTGTGTTCTGACCCGCAACACATGCTGGTGACTCTTCACACCTGTGTTCTGACCCGCAACACATGCTGGTGACTCTCCACACCTGTGTACTGACCCGCAACACATGCTGGTGAGTCTTCACATCTGTGTTCTGACCCGCAACTCATGCTGGTGACTCTTCACACCTGTTTACTGACCCGAAACTCATGCTGGTGACTTTTCACATCTGTTTACTGACCCGCAACACATGCTGGTGACTCTTCACATGTTTTCTGACCCGCAACACATGCTGGTGATTCTTCACATCTGTGTTCTGACCCGCAACACATGCTGGTGACTCTTCACATCTGTGTTCTGACCCGCAACACATGCTGGTGACTCTTCACATCTGTGTTCTGACCCGCAACTCATGCTGGTGACTCTTCACATCTGTGTTCTGAACCGCAACACATGCTGGTGACTCTTCACACCTGTGTACTGACCCGCAACACATGCTGGTGACTCTTCACACCTGTGTACTGACCCGCAACACATGCTGGTGACTTTTCACATCTGTTTACTGACGCGCAACTCATGCTGGTGACTCTTCACATCTCTGTACTGACCCGCAACTCATGCTGGTGACTCTTCACATGTGTTCTGACCCGCAACTCATGCTGGTGACTCTTCACATCTGTGTTCTGAACCGCAACACTTGCTGGTGACTCTTCACATCTCTGTACTGACCCGCAACTCATGCTGGTGACTCTTCACACCTGTGTTCTGACCCACAACACATGCTGGTGACTCTTCACACCTGTGTTCTGACCCGCAACACATGCTGGTGACTCTTCACACCTGTGTTCTGAACCGCAACACATGCTGGTGACTCTTCACATCTGTGTTCTGACCCGCAAACCATGCTGGTGATGCTTCACATCTGTTTTCTGACCCGCAACACATGCTGGTGACTTTTCACATCTGTGTTCTAACCCAAAACTCATGCTGGTCACTTTTCACATCTGTGTTCTGACCCGCAACACATGCTGGTGACACTTCACATCTGTTTACTGACCCGCAACACATGCTGGTGACTCTTCACATGTGTTCTGACCCGCAACACAAGCTGGTGATTCTTCACATCTGTGTTCTGACCCGCAACACATGCTGGTGACTCTTCACATCTGTTTACTGACGCGCAACTCATGCTGGTGACTCTTCACATCTCTGTACTGACCCGCAACTCATGCTGGTGACTCTTCACATGTGTTCTGACCCGCAACTCATGCTGGTGACTCTTCACATCTGTGTTCTGAACCGCAACACATGCTGGTGACTCTTCACATCTCTGTACTGACCCGCAACTCATGCTGGTGACTCTTCACACCTGTGTTCTGACCCACAACACATGCTGGTGACTCTTCACACCTGTGTTCTGACCCGCAACACATGCTGGTGACTCTTCAAACCTGTGTTCTGAACCGCAACACATGCTGGTGACTCTTCACATCTGTGTTCTGACCCGCAAACCATGCTGGTGATGCTTCACATCTGTTTTCTGACCCGCAACACATGCTGGTGACTTTTCACATCTGTGTTCTAACCCAAAACTCATGCTGGTCACTTTTCACATCTGTGTTCTGACCCGCAACACATGCTGGTGACACTTCACATCTGTTTACTGACCCGCAACACATGCTGCTGACTCTTCACATGTGTTCTGACCCGCAACACATGCTGGTGATTCTTCACATCTGTGTTCTGACCCGCAACACATGCTGGTGACTCTTCACATCTGTGTTCTGTCCCGCAATACATGCTGGTGACTCTTCACATGTGTTCTGACCCGCAAGACATGCTGGTGACTCTTCACATCTGTTTACTGACCCGCAACACATGCTGGTGACTCTTCACATGTGTTCTGGCCCGCAACACATGCTGGTGACTTTTCAAATCTGTGTTCTGACCCGCAACTCATGCTGGTGACTCTTCATATCTGTGTTCTGACCCGCAACTCATGCTGGTGACTCTTCACATCTGTTTACTGACCCGCAACTCATGCTGGTGACTCTTCACATCTGTGTTCTGACCCGCAACTCATGCTGGTGACTCTTCACACCTGTGTACTGACCCGCAACACATGCTGGTGACTCTTCACACCTGTGTACTGACCCGCAACACATGCTGGTGACTTTTCACATCTGTTTACTGACGCGCAACTCATGCTGGTGACTCTTCACATCTCTGTACTGACCCGCAACTCATGCTGGTGACTCTTCACATGTGTTCTGACCCGCAACTCATGCTGGTGACTTTTCACATCTGTTTACTGACGCGCAACTCATGCTGGTGACTCTTCACATCTCTGTACTGACCCGCAACTCATGCTGGTGACTCTTCACACCTGTGTTCTGACCCGCAACACATGCTGGTGACTCTTCACACCTGTGTTCTGAACCGCAACACATGCTGGTGACTCTTCACATCTGTGTTCTGACCCGCAAACCATGCTGGTGATGCTTCACATCTGTTTTCTGACCCGCAACACATGCTGGTGACTTTTCACATCTGTGTTCTAACCCAAAACTCATGCTGGTCACTTTTCACATCTGTGTTCTGACCCGCAACACATGCTGCTGACTCTTCACATGTGTTCTGACCCGCAACACATGCTGGTGATTCTTCACATCTGTGTACTGACCCGCAACACATGCTGGTGAGTCTTCACATCTGTGTTCTGACCCGCAACTCATGCTGGTGACTCTTCACACCTGTTTACTGACCCGAAACTCATGCTGGTGACTTTTCACATCTGTTTACTGACCCGCAACACATGCTGGTGACTCTTCACATGTTTTCTGACCCGCAACACATGCTGGTGATTCTTCACATCTGTGTTCTGACCCGCAACACATGCTGGTGACTCTTCACATCTGTGTTCTGACCCGCAACTCATGCTGGTGACTCTTCACATCTGTGTTCTGAACCGCAACACATGCTGGTGACTCTTCACACCTGTGTACTGACCCGCAACACATGCTGGTGACTCTTCACACCTGTGTACTGACCCGCAACACATGCTGGTGACTTTTCACATCTGTTTACTGACGCGCAACTCATGCTGGTGACTCTTCACATCTCTGTACTGACCCGCAACTCATGCTGGTGACTCTTCACATGTGTTCTGACCCGCAACTCATGCTGGTGACTCTTCACATCTGTGTTCTGAACCGCAACACATGCTGGTGACTCTTCACATCTCTGTACTGACCCGCAACTCATGCTGGTGACTCTTCACACCTGTGTTCTGACCCACAACACATGCTGGTGACTCTTCACACCTGTGTTCTGACCCGCAACACATGCTGGTGACTCTTCACACCTGTGTTCTGAACCGCAACACATGCTGGTGACTCTTCACATCTGTGTTCTGACCCGCAAACCATGCTGGTGATGCTTCACATCTGTTTTCTGACCCGCAACACATGCTGGTGACTTTTCACATCTGTGTTCTAACCCAAAACTCATGCTGGTCACTTTTCACATCTGTGTTCTGACCCGCAACACATGCTGGTGACACTTCACATCTGTTTACTGACCCGCAACACATGCTGGTGACTCTTCACATGTGTTCTGACCCGCAACACATGCTGGTGATTCTTCACATCTGTGTTCTGACCCGCAACACATGCTGGTGACTCTTCACATCTGTTTACTGACGCGCAACTCATGCTGGTGACTCTTCACATCTCTGTACTGACCCGCAACTCATGCTGGTGACTCTTCACATGTGTTCTGACCCGCAACTCATGCTGGTGACTCTTCACATCTGTGTTCTGAACCGCAACACATGCTGGTGACTCTTCACATCTCTGTACTGACCCGCAACTCATGCTGGTGACTCTTCACACCTGTGTTCTGACCCACAACACATGCTGGTGACTCTTCACACCTGTGTTCTGACCCGCAACACATGCTGGTGACTCTTCAAACCTGTGTTCTGAACCGCAACACATGCTGGTGACTCTTCACATCTGTGTTCTGACCCGCAAACCATGCTGGTGATGCTTCACATCTGTTTTCTGACCCGCAACACATGCTGGTGACTTTTCACATCTGTGTTCTAACCCAAAACTCATGCTGGTCACTTTTCACATCTGTGTTCTGACCCGCAACACATGCTGGTGACACTTCACATCTGTTTACTGACCCGCAACACATGCTGCTGACTCTTCACATGTGTTCTGACCCGCAACACATGCTGGTGATTCTTCACATCTGTGTTCTGACCCGCAACACATGCTGGTGACTCTTCACATCTGTGTTCTGTCCCGCAATACATGCTGGTGACTCTTCACATGTGTTCTGACCCGCAAGACATGCTGGTGACTCTTCACATCTGTTTACTGACCCGCAACACATGCTGGTGACTCTTCACATGTGTTCTGGCCCGCAAAACATGCTGGTGACTTTTCAAATCTGTGTTCTGACCCGCAACTCATGCTGGTGACTCTTCATATCTGTGTTCTGACCCGCAACTCATGCTGGTGACTCTTCACATCTGTGTTCTGACCCGCAACTCATGCTGGTGACTCTTCACACCTGTGTACTGACCCGCAACACATGCTGGTGACTCTTCACACCTGTGTACTGACCCGCAACACATGCTGGTGACTTTTCACATCTGTTTACTGACGCGCAACTCATGCTGGTGACTCTTCACATCTCTGTACTGACCCGCAACTCATGCTGGTGACTCTTCACATGTGTTCTGACCCGCAACTCATGCTGGTGACTCTTCACATCTGTGTTCTGAACCGCAACACATGCTGGTGACTCTTCACATCTCTGTACTGACCCGCAACTCATGCTGGTGACTCTTCACACCTGTGTTCTGACCCACAACACATGCTGGTGACTCTTCACACCTGTGTTCTGACCCGCAACACATGCTGGTGACTCTTCACACCTGTGTTCTGAACCGCAACACATGCTGGTGACTCTTCACATCTGTGTTCTGACCCGCAAACCATGCTGGTGATGCTTCACATCTGTTTTCTGACCCGCAACACATGCTGGTGACTTTTCACATCTGTGTTCTAACCCAAAACTCATGCTGGTCACTTTTCACATCTGTGTTCTGACCCGCAACACATGCTGCTGACTCTTCACATGTGTTCTGACCCGCAACACATGCTGGTGATTCTTCACATCTGTGTTCTGACCCGCAACACATGCTGGTGACTCTTCACATCTGTGTTCTGTCCCGCAATACATGCTGGTGACTCTTCACACCTGTGTACTGACCCGCAACACATGCTGGTAACTCTTCACATCTGTGTTCTGACCCGCAACTCATGCTGGTGACTCTTCACACCTGTTTACTGACCCGAAACTCATTCTGGTGACTTTTCACATCTGTGTTCTGACCCGCAACACATGCTGGTGACACTTCACATCTGTTTACTGACCCGCAACACATGCTGGTGACTCTTCACATGTGTTCTGACCCGCAACACATGCTGGTGATTCTTCAAATCTGTGTTCTGACCCGCAACACATGCTGGTGACTCTTCACATCTGTGTTCTGAACCGCAACACATGCTGGTGACTCTTCACACCTGTGTACTGACCCGCAACACATGCTGGTGACTCTTCACACCTGTGTACTGACCCGCAACACATGCTGGTGACTTTTCACATCTGTTTACTGACGTGCAACTCATGCTGGTGACTCTTCACATCTCTGTACTGACCCGCAACTCATGCTGGTGACTCTTCACATGTGTTCTGACCCGCAACTCATGCTGGTGACTCTTCACATCTGTGTTCTGAACCGCAACACATGCTGGTGACTCTTCACATCTCTGTACTGACCCGCAACTCATGCTGGTAACTCTTCACACCTGTGTTCTGACCCACAACACATGCTGGTGACTCTTCACACCTGTGTTCTGACCCGCAACACATGCTGGTGACTCTTCACACCTGTGTTCTGAACCGCAACACATGCTGGCGACTCTTCACATCTGTGTTCTGACCCGCAACTCATGCTGGTGACTCTTCACATATGTTTACTGACCCGCAACTCATGCTGGTGACTCTTCACATCTGTGTTCTGACCCGCAACACATGCTGGTGACTCTTCACATCTGTGTTCTGACCCGCAAACCATGCTGGTGACTCTTCACATCTGTGTTCTGAACCGCAACACATGCTGGTGACTCTTCGCATCTGTGATCTGACCCGCAACACATGCTGGTGACTCTTCACACCTGTGTTCTGACCCGCAACACATGCTGGTGACTCTTCACATCTGTGTTCTGACCTGCAACACATGCTGGTGACTCTTCACACCTGTGTTCTGACCTGCAACTCATGCTGGTGACTCTTTGACCCGCAACACATGCTGGTGAGTCTTCACATCTGTGTTCTGACCCGCAACACATGCTGGTGACTCTTCACATGTGTTCTGACCCGCAACACATGCTGATGATTCTTCAAATCTGTGTTCTGACCCGCAACACATGCTGGTGACTCTTCACATCTGTGTTCTGACCCGCAACTCATGCTGGTGACTCTTCACATATCTGTACTGACCCGCAACTCATGCTGGTGACTCTTCACATGTGTTCTGACCCGCAACTCATGCTGGTGACTCTTCACATCTGTGTTCTGAACCGCAACACATGCTGGTGACTCTTCACATCTCTGTACTGACCCGCAACTCATGCTGGTGACTCTTCACACCTGTGTTCTGACCCACAACACATGCTGGTGACTCTTCACACCAGTGTTCTGACCCGCAACACATGCTGGTGACTCTTCACACCTGTGTTCTGAACCGCAACACATGCTGGCGACTCTTCACATCTGTGTTCTGACCCGCAACTCATGCTGGTGACTCTTCACATCTCTGTACTGACCCGCAACTCATGCTGGTGACTCTTCACATCTGTGTTCTGTCCCGCAATACATGCTGGTGACTCTTCACACCTGTGTACTGACCCGCAACACATGCTGGTAACTCTTCACATCTGTGTTCTGACCCGCAACTCATGCTGGTGACTCTTCACACCTGTTTACTGACCCGAAACTCATTCTGGTGACTCTTCACATCTGTGTTCTGACCCGCAACACATGCTGGTGACTCTTCACATCTGTGTTCTGACCCGCAAACCATGCTGGTGACTCTTCACATCTGTGTTCTGAACCGCAACACATGCTGGTGACTCTTCGCATCTGTGATCTGACCCGCAACACATGCTGGTGACTCTTCACACCTGTGTTCTGACCCGCAACACATGCTGGTGACTCTTCACATCTGTGTTCTGACCTGCAACACATGCTGGTGACTCTTCACACCTGTGTTCTGACCTGCAACTCATGCTGGTGACTCTTTGACCCGCAACACATGCTGGTGAGTCTTCACATCTGTGTTCTGACCCGCAACACATGCTGGTGACTCTTCACATGTGTTCTGACCCGCAACACATGCTGATGATTCTTCAAATCTGTGTTCTGACCCGCAACACATGCTGGTGACTCTTCACATCTGTGTTCTGACCCGCAACTCATGCTGGTGACTCTTCACATATCTGTACTGACCCGCAACTCATGCTGGTGACTCTTCACATGTGTTCTGACCCGCAACTCATGCTGGTGACTCTTCACATCTGTGTTCTGAACCGCAACACATGCTGGTGACTCTTCACATCTCTGTACTGACCCGCAACTCATGCTGGTGACTCTTCACACCTGTGTTCTGACCCACAACACATGCTGGTGACTCTTCACACCTGTGTTCTGACCCGCAACACATGCTGGTGACTCTTCACACCTGTGTTCTGAACCGCAACACATGCTGGCGACTCTTCACATCTGTGTTCTGACCCGCAACTCATGCTGGTGACTCTTCACATCTCTGTACTGACCCGCAACTCATGCTGGTGACTCTTCACATCTGTGTTCTGTCCCGCAATACATGCTGGTGACTCTTCACACCTGTGTACTGACCCGCAACACATGCTGGTAACTCTTCACATCTGTGTTCTGACCCGCAACTCATGCTGGTGACTCTTCACACCTGTTTACTGACCCGAAACTCATTCTGGTGACTTTTCACATCTGTGTTCTGACCCGCAATACATGCTGGCGACTCTTCACACCTGTGTACTGACCCGCAACTCATGCTGGTGACTCTTCACATCTGTGTTCTGAACCGCAACACATGCTGGTGACTCTTCACATCTGTGTTCTGTCCCGCAATACATGCTGGTGACTCTTCACACCTGTGTACTGACCCGCAACACATGCTGGTAACTCTTCACATCTGTGTTCTGACCCGCAACTCATGCTGGTGACTCTTCACACCTGTTTACTGACCCGAAACTCATTCTGGTGACTTTTCACATCTGTGTTCTGACCCGCAACACATGCTGGTGACACTTCACATCTGTTTACTGACCCGCAACACATGCTGGTGACTCTTCACATGTGTTCTGACCCGCAACACATGCTGGTGATTCTTCAAATCTGTGTTCTGACCCGCAACACATGCTGGTGACTCTTCACATCTGTGTTCTGACCCGCAACTCATGCTGGTGACTCTTCACATCTGTGTTCTGAACCGCAACACATGCTGGTGACTCTTCACACCTGTGTACTGACCCGCAACACATGCTGGTGACTCTTCACACCTGTGTACTGACCCGCAACACATGCTGGTGACTTTTCACATCTGTTTACTGACGTGCAACTCATGCTGGTGACTCTTCACATCTCTGTACTGACCCGCAACACATGCTGGTGACTCTTCACATGTGTTCTGAACCGCAACTCATGCTGGTGACTCTTCACATCTGTGTTCTGAACCGCAACACATGCTGGTGACTCTTCACATCTCTGTACTGACCCGCAACTCATGCTGGTAACTCTTCACACCTGTGTTCTGACCCACAACACATGCTGGTGACTCTTCACACCTGTGTTCTGACCCGCAACACATGCTGGTGACTCTTCACACCTGTGTTCTGAACCGCAACACATGCTGGCGACTCTTCACATCTGTGTTCTGACCCGCAACTCATGCTGGTGACTCTTCACATCTGTTTACTGACCCGCAACTCATGCTGGTGACTCTTCACATCTGTGTTCTGACCCGCAACACATGCTGGTGACTCTTCACATCTGTGTTCTGACCCGCAAACCATGCTGGTGACTCTTCACATCTGTGTTCTGAACCGCAACACATGCTGGTGACTCTTCGCATCTGTGATCTGACCCGCAACACATGCTGGTGACTCTTCACACCTGTGTTCTGACCCGCAACACATGCTGGTGACTCTTCACATCTGTGTTCTGACCTGCAACACATGCTGGTGACTCTTCACACCTGTGTTCTGACCTGCAACTCATGCTGGTGACTCTTTGACCCGCAACACATGCTGGTGAGTCTTCACATCTGTGTTCTGACCCGCAACATATGCTGGTGACTCTTCACATGTGTTCTGACCCGCAACACATGCTGATGATTCTTCAAATCTGTGTTCTGACCCGCAACACATGCTGGTGACTCTTCACATCTGTGTTCTGACCCGCAACTCATGCTGGTGACTCTTCACATCTCTGTACTGACCCGCAACTCATGCTGGTGACTCTTCACATGTGTTCTGACCCGCAACTCATGCTGGTGACTCTTCACATCTGTGTTCTGAACCGCAACACATGCTGGTGACTCTTCACATCTCTGTACTGACCCGCAACTCATGCTGGTGACTCTTCACACCTGTGTTCTGACCCACAACACATGCTGGTGACTCTTCACACCTGTGTTCTGACCCGCAACACATGCTGGTGACTCTTCACACCTGTGTTCTGAACCGCAACACATGCTGGCGACTCTTCACATCTGTGTTCTGACCCGCAACTCATGCTGGTGACTCTTCACATCTGTTTACTGACCCGCAACTCATGCTGGTGACTCTTCATATCTGTGTTCTGACCCGCAACACATGCTGGTGACTCTTCACATCTGTGTTCTGACCCGCAAACCATGCTGGTGACTCTTCACATCTGTGTTCTGAACCGCAACACATGCTGGTGACTCTTCGCATCTGTGATCTGACCCGCAACACATGCTGGTGACTCTTCACACCTGTGTTCTGACCCGCAACACATGCTGGTGACTCTTCACATCTGTGTTCTGACCTGCAACACATGCTGGTGACTCTTCACACCTGTGTTCTGACCTGCAACTCATGCTGGTGACTCTTTGACCCGCAACACATGCTGGTGAGTTTTCACATCTGTGTTCTGACCCGCAACACATGCTGGTGACTCTTCACATCTGTGTTCTGACCCGCAACACAAGCTGGTGACTCTCCACACCTGTGTACTGACCCGCAACACATGCTGGTGACTCTTCACATCTGTGTTCTGACCCGCTTCACATGCTGGTGGCTCTTCACACCTGTGTACTGACCCGCAACTCATGCTGGTGACGCTTCACAACTGTGTACTGACCCGCAACACATGCTGGTGACTCTTCACACCTGTGTTCTGACCCGCAACACATGCTGGTGACTTTTCACATCTGTGTTCTGACCCGAAACTCATGCTGGTGACTTTTCACATCTGTGTTCTGACCCGCAACACATGCTGGTGACTCTTCACATCAGTTTACTGACCTGCAACACATGCTGGTGACTCTTCACATGTGTTCTGACCCTCAACACATGCTGGTGATTCTTCACATCTGTGTTCTGACCTGCAACACATGCTGGTGACCCTTCACATCTGTGTTCTGACCCGCAAACCATGCTGGTGACTCTTCACATCTTTGTTCTGACCCACAACACACGCTGGTGACTCTTCACACCTGTGTTCTGACCCGCAACTCATGCTGGTGACTCTTTGACCCGCAACACATGCTGGTGACTCTTCACATCTGTGTTCTGACCCGCAACACATGCTGGTGACTCTTCACACCTGTGTTCTGACCCGCAACACATGCTGGTGACTCTCCACACCTGTGTACTGACCCGCAACACATGCTGGTGAGTCTTCACATCTGTGTTCTGACCCGCAACTCATGCTGGTGACTTTTCACATCTGTTTACTGACCCGCAACACATGCTGGTGACTTTTCACATCTGTTTACTGACCCGCAACACATGCTGGTGACTCTTCACATGTTTTCTGACCCGCAACACATGCTGGTGATTCTTCACATCTGTGTTCTGACCCGCAACACATGCTGGTGACTCTTCACATCTGTGTTCTGACCCGCAACTCATGCTGGTGACTCTTCACATCTGTGTTCTGAACCGCAACACATGCTGGTGACTCTTCACACCTGTGTACTGACCCGCAACACATGCTGGTGACTCTTCACACCTGTGTACTGACCCGCAACACATGCTGGTGACTTTTCACATCTGTTTACTGACGCGCAACTCATGCTGGTGACTCTTCACATCTCTGTACTGACCCGCAACTCATGCTGGTGACTCTTCACATGTGTTCTGACCCGCAACTCATGCTGGTGACTCTTCACATCTGTGTTCTGAACCGCAACACTTGGTGGTGACTCTTCACATCTCTGTACTGACCCGCAACTCATGCTGGTGACTCTTCACACCTGTGTTCTGACCCACAACACATGCTGGTGACTCTTCACACCTGTGTTCTGAACCGCAACACATGCTGGTGACTCTTCACATCTGTGTTCTGACCCGCAAACCATGCTGGTGATGCTTCACATCTGTTTTCTGACCCGCAACACATGCTGGTGACTTTTCACATCTGTGTTCTAACCCAAAACTCATGCTGGTCACTTTTCACATCTGTGTTCTGACCCGCAACACATGCTGGTGACACTTCACATCTGTTTACTGACTCGCAACACATGCTGGTGACTCTTCACATGTGTTCTGACCCGCAACACATGCTGGTGATTCTTCACATCTGTGTTCTGACCCGCAACACATGCTGGTGACTCTTCACATCTGTGTTCTGACCCGTAACTCATGCTGGTGACTCTTCACATCTGTGTTCTGAACCGCAACACATGCTGGTGACTCTTCACATCTGTGTACTGACCCGCAACTCATGCTGGTGACACTTTACACCTGTGTTCTGACCCGCAACTCATGCTGGTGACTCTTCACACCTGTGTTCTGACCCACAACACCTGCTGGTGACTCTTCACATCTGTGTTCTGACCCGCAACTCAAGCTGGTGACTCTTTGACCCGCAACACATGCTGGTGACTCTTCAAACCTGTGTTCTGACCCGCAACACATGCTGGTGACTCTTCACATCTGTGTACTGACCCGCAACACATGCTGGTGACTTTTCACACCTGTGTAATGACCCGCAACACATGCTGGTGACTCTTCACACCTGTGTACTGACCCGCAACACATGCTGGTGAGTCTTCACACTTGTGTTCTGACCCGCAACTCATGCTAGTGACTTTTCACACCCGTGTACTGACCCGCAACACATGCTGCTGACTCTTCACACTTGTGTTCTGACCCGCAACACATGCTGGTGACTCTTCACACCTGTGTACTGACTTGAAACTCATGCTGGTGACTCTTCGCATCTGTGATCTGACCCGCAACACATGCTGGTGACTCTTCACACCTGTGTTCTGACCCGCAACACATGCTGGTGACTCTTCACATCTGTGTTCTGACCCGCAAACCATGCTGGTGACTCTTCACATCTGTGTTCTGACCTGCAACACATGCTGGTGACTCTTCACACCTGTGTTCTGACCTGCAACTCATGCTGGTGACTCTTTGACCCGCAACACATGCTGGTGAGTCTTCACATCTGTGTTCTGACCCGCAACACATGCTGGTGACTCTTCACATCTGTGTTCTGACCCGCAACACAAGCTGGTGACTCTCCACACCTGTGTACTGACCCGCAACACATGCTGGTGACTCTTCACATCTGTGTTCTGACCCGCTTCACATGCTGGTGGCTCTTCACACCTGTGTACTGACACGCAACTCATGCTGGTGACGCTTCACAACTGTGTACTGACCCGCAACACATGCTGGTGACTCTTCACACCTGTGTTCTGACCCGCAACACATGCTGGTGACTTTTCACATCTGTGTTCTGACCCGAAACTCATGCTGGTGACTTTTCACATCTGTGTTCTGACCCGCAACACATGCTGGTGACACTTCACATCAGTTTACTGACCTGCAACACATGCTGGTGACTCTTCACATGTGTTCTGACCCGCAACACATGCTGGTGATTCTTCACATCTGTGTTCTGACCTGCAACACATGCTGGTGACCCTTCACATCTGTGTTCTGACCCGCAAACCATGCTGGTGACTCTGCACATCTTTGTTCTGACCCACAACACATGCTGGTGAGTCTTCACACCTGTGTTCTGACCCGCAACTCATGCTGGTGACTCTTTGACCTGCAACACATGCTGGTGACTCTTCACATCTGTGTTCTGACCCGCAACACATGCTGGTGACTCTTCACACCTGTGTTCTGACCCGCAACACATGCTGGTGACTCTTCACACCTGTGTACTGACCCGCAACACATGCTGGTGAGTCTTCACATCTGTGTTATGACCCGCAACTCATGCTGGTGACTCTTCACACCTGTTTACTGACCCGAAACTCATGCTGGTGACTTTTCACATCTGTGTTCTGACCCGCAACACATGCTGGTGACACTTCACATCTGTTTACTGACCCGCAACACATGCTGGTGACTCTTCACATGTTTTCTGACCCGCAACACATGCTGGTGATTCTTCACATCTGTGTTCTGACCTGCAACACATGCTGGTGACTCTTCACATCTGTGTTCTGACCCGCAACTCATGCTGGTGACTCTTCACATCTGTGTTCTGAACCGCAACACATGCTGGTGACTCTTCACACCTGTGTACTGACCCGCAACACATGCTGGTGACTCTTCACACCTGTGTACTGACCCGCAACACATGCTGGTGACTTTTCACATCTGTTTACTGACGCGCAACTCATGCTGGTGACTCTTCACATCTCTGTACTGACCCGCAACTCATGCTGGTGACTCTTCACATGTGTTCTGACCCGCAACTCATGCTGGTGACTCTTCACATCTGTGTTCTGAACCGCAACACATGCTGGTGACTCTTCACATCTCTGTACTCACCCGCAACTCATGCTGGTGACTCTTCACACCTGTGTTCTGACCCACAACACATGCTGGTGACTCTTCACACCTGTGTTCTGACCCGCAACACATGCTGGTGACTCTTCACACCTGTGTTCTGAACCGCAACACATGCTGGTGACTCTTCACATCTGTGTTCTGACCCGCAAACCATGCTGGTGACTCTTCACATCTGTGTTCTGACCCGCAACACATGCTGGTGACTTTTCACATCTGTGTTCTAACCCAAAACTCATGCTGGTCACTTTTCACATCTGTGTTCTGACCCGCAACACATGCTGGTGACACTTCACATCTGTTTACTGACCCGCAACACATGCTGGTGACTCTTCACATGTGTTCTGACCCGCAACACATGCTGGTGATTCTTCACATCTGTGTTCTGACCCGCAACACATGCTGGTGACTCTTCACATCTGTGTTCTGACCCGCAACTCATGCTGGTGACTCTTCACATCTGTGTTCTGAACCGCAACACATGCTGGTGACTCTTCACATCTGTGTACTGACCCGCAACTCATGCTGGTGACACTTTACACCTGTGTTCTGACCCGCAACTCATGCTGGTGACTCTTCACACCTGTGTTCTGACTCACAACACATGCTGGTGACTCTTCACATCTGTGTTCTGACCCGCAACTCAAGCTGGTGACTCTTTGACCCGCAACACATGCTGGTGACTCTTCACATCTGTGTTCTGACCTCCAACTCAGGCTGGTGACTCTTCACTCCTGTGTACTGACCCGCAACACATGCTGGTGACTCTTCACACCTGTGTACTGACCCGCAACACATGCTGGTGAGTCTTCACAATTGTGTTCTGACCCGCAACTCATGCTAGTGACTTTTCACACCCGTGTACTGACCCGCAACACATGCTGCTGACTCTTCACACTTGTGTTCTGACCCGCAACACATGCTGGTGACTCTTCACACCTGTGTACTGACTTGAAACTCATGCTGGTGACTCTTCGCATCTGTGATCTGACCCGCAACACATGCTGGTGACTCTTCACACCTGTGTTCTGACCCGCAACACATGCTGGTGACTCTTCACATCTGTGTTCTGACCCGCAAACCATGCTGGTGACTCTTCACATCTGTGTTCTGACCTGCAACACATGCTGGTGACTCTTCACACCTGTGTTCTGACCTGCAACTCATGCTGGTGACTCTTTGACCCGCAACACATGCTGGTGAGTCTTCACATCTGTGTTCTGACCCGCAACACATGCTGGTGACTCTTCACATCTGTGTTCTGACCCGCAACACAAGCTGGTGACTCTCCACACCTGTGTACTGACCCGCAACACATGCTGGTGACTCTTCACATCTGTGTTCTGACCCGCTTCACATGCTGGTGGCTCTTCACACCTGTGTACTGACACGCAACTCATGCTGGTGACGCTTCACAACTGTGTACTGACCCGCAACACATGCTGGTGACTCTTCACACCTGTGTTCTGACCCGCAACACATGCTGGTGACTTTTCACATCTGTGTTCTGACCCGAAACTCATGCTGGTGACTTTTCACATCTGTGTTCTGACCCGCAACACATGCTGGTGACACTTCACATCAGTTTACTGACCTGCAACACATGCTGGTGACTCTTCACATGTGTTCTGACCCTCAACACATGCTGGTGATTCTTCACATCTGTGTTCTGACCTGCAACACATGCTGGTGACCCTTCACATCTGTGTTCTGACCCGCAAACCATGCTGGTGACTCTTCACATCTTTGTTCTGACCCACAACACACGCTGGTGACTCTTCACACCTGTGTTCTGACCCGCAACTCATGCTGGTGACTCTTTGACCCGCAACACATGCTGGTGACTCTTCACATCTGTGTTCTGACCCGCAACACATGCTGGTGACTCTTCACACCTGTGTTCTGACCCGCAACACATGCTGGTGACTCTCCACACCTGTGTACTGACCCGCAACACATGCTGGTGAGTCTTCACATCTGTGTTCTGACCCGCAACTCATGCTGGTGACTTTTCACATCTGTTTACTGACCCGCAACACATGCTGGTGACTTTTCACATCTGTTTACTGACCCGCAACACATGCTGGTGACTCTTCACATGTTTTCTGACCCGCAACACATGCTGGTGATTCTTCACATCTGTGTTCTGACCCGCAACACATGCTGGTGACTCTTCACATCTGTGTTCTGACCCGCAACTCATGCTGGTGACTCTTCACATCTGTGTTCTGAACCGCAACACATGCTGGTGACTCTTCACACCTGTGTACTGACCCGCAACACATGCTGGTGACTCTTCACACCTGTGTACTGACCCGCAACACATGCTGGTGACTTTTCACATCTGTTTACTGACGCGCAACTCATGCTGGTGACTCTTCACATCTCTGTACTGACCCGCAACTCATGCTGGTGACTCTTCACATGTGTTCTGACCCGCAACTCATGCTGGTGACTCTTCACATCTGTGTTCTGAACCGCAACACTTGGTGGTGACTCTTCACATCTCTGTACTGACCCGCAACTCATGCTGGTGACTCTTCACACCTGTGTTCTGACCCACAACACTTGCTGGTGACTCTTCACACCTGTGTTCTGAACCGCAACACATGCTGGTGACTCTTCACATCTGTGTTCTGACCCGCAAACCATGCTGGTGATGCTTCACATCTGTTTTCTGACCCGCAACACATGCTGGTGACTTTTCACATCTGTGTTCTAACCCAAAACTCATGCTGGTCACTTTTCACATCTGTGTTCTGACCCGCAACACATGCTGGTGACACTTCACATCTGTTTACTGACTCGCAACACATGCTGGTGACTCTTCACATGTGTTCTGACCCGCAACACATGCTGGTGATTCTTCACATCTGTGTTCTGACCCGCAACACATGCTGGTGACTCTTCACATCTGTGTTCTGACCCGTAACTCATGCTGGTGACTCTTCACATCTGTGTTCTGAACCGCAACACATGCTGGTGACTCTTCACATCTGTGTACTGACCCGCAACTCATGCTGGTGACACTTTACACCTGTGTTCTGACCCGCAACTCATGCTGGTGACTCTTCACACCTGTGTTCTGACCCACAACACCTGCTGGTGACTCTTCACATCTGTGTTCTGACCCGCAACTCAAGCTGGTGACTCTTTGACCCGCAACACATGCTGGTGACTCTTCAAACCTGTGTTCTGACCCGCAACACATGCTGGTGACTCTTCACATCTGTGTACTGACCCGCAACACATGCTGGTGACTTTTCACACCTGTGTAATGACCCGCAACACATGCTGGTGACTCTTCACACCTGTGTACTGACCCGCAACACATGCTGGTGAGTCTTCACACTTGTGTTCTGACCCGCAACTCATGCTAGTGACTTTTCACACCCGTGTACTGACCCGCAACACATGCTGCTGACTCTTCACACTTGTGTTCTGACCCGCAACACATGCTGGTGACTCTTCACACCTGTGTACTGACTTGAAACTCATGCTGGTGACTCTTCGCATCTGTGATCTGACCCGCAACACATGCTGGTGACTCTTCACACCTGTGTTCTGACCCGCAACACATGCTGGTGACTCTTCACATCTGTGTTCTGACCCGCAAACCATGCTGGTGACTCTTCACATCTGTGTTCTGACCTGCAACACATGCTGGTGACTCTTCACACCTGTGTTCTGACCTGCAACTCATGCTGGTGACTCTTTGACCCGCAACACATGCTGGTGAGTCTTCACATCTGTGTTCTGACCCGCAACACATGCTGGTGACTCTTCACATCTGTGTTCTGACCCGCAACACAAGCTGGTGACTCTCCACACCTGTGTACTGACCCGCAACACATGCTGGTGACTCTTCACATCTGTGTTCTGACCCGCTTCACATGCTGGTGGCTCTTCACACCTGTGTACTGACACGCAACTCATGCTGGTGACGCTTCACAACTGTGTACTGACCCGCAACACATGCTGGTGACTCTTCACACCTGTGTTCTGACCCGCAACACATGCTGGTGACTTTTCACATCTGTGTTCTGACCCGAAACTCATGCTGGTGACTTTTCACATCTGTGTTCTGACCCGCAACACATGCTGGTGACACTTCACATCAGTTTACTGACCTGCAACACATGCTGGTGACTCTTCACATGTGTTCTGACCCGCAACACATGCTGGTGATTCTTCACATCTGTGTTCTGACCTGCAACACATGCTGGTGACCCTTCACATCTGTGTTCTGACCCGCAAACCATGCTGGTGACTCTGCACATCTTTGTTCTGACCCACAACACATGCTGGTGAGTCTTCACACCTGTGTTCTGACCCGCAACTCATGCTGGTGACTCTTTGACCTGCAACACATGCTGGTGACTCTTCACATCTGTGTTCTGACCCGCAACACATGCTGGTGACTCTTCACACCTGTGTTCTGACCCGCAACACATGCTGGTGACTCTCCACACCTGTGTACTGACCCGCAACACATGCTGGTGAGTCTTCACATCTGTGTTATGACCCGCAACTCATGCTGGTGACTCTTCACACCTGTTTACTGACCCGAAACTCATGCTGGTGACTTTTCACATCTGTGTTCTGACCCGCAACACATGCTGGTGACACTTCACATCTGTTTACTGACCCGCAACACATGCTGGTGACTCTTCACATGTTTTCTGACCCGCAACACATGCTGGTGATTCTTCACATCTGTGTTCTGACCTGCAACACATGCTGGTGACTCTTCACATCTGTGTTCTGACCCGCAACTCATGCTGGTGACTCTTCACATCTGTGTTCTGAACCGCAACACATGCTGGTGACTCTTCACACCTGTGTACTGACCCGCAACACATGCTGGTGACTCTTCACACCTGTGTACTGACCCGCAACACATGCTGGTGACTTTTCACATCTGTTTACTGACGCGCAACTCATGCTGGTGACTCTTCACATCTCTGTACTGACCCGCAACTCATGCTGGTGACTCTTCACATGTGTTCTGACCCGCAACTCATGCTGGTGACTCTTCACATCTGTGTTCTGAACCGCAACACATGCTGGTGACTCTTCACATCTCTGTACTCACCCGCAACTCATGCTGGTGACTCTTCACACCTGTGTTCTGACCCACAACACATGCTGGTGACTCTTCACACCTGTGTTCTGACCCGCAACACATGCTGGTGACTCTTCACACCTGTGTTCTGAACCGCAACACATGCTGGTGACTCTTCACATCTGTGTTCTGACCCGCAAACCATGCTGGTGACTCTTCACATCTGTGTTCTGACCCGCAACACATGCTGGTGACTTTTCACATCTGTGTTCTAACCCAAAACTCATGCTGGTCACTTTTCACATCTGTGTTCTGACCCGCAACACATGCTGGTGACACTTCACATCTGTTTACTGACCCGCAACACATGCTGGTGACTCTTCACATGTGTTCTGACCCGCAACACATGCTGGTGATTCTTCACATCTGTGTTCTGACCCGCAACACATGCTGGTGACTCTTCACATCTGTGTTCTGACCCGCAACTCATGCTGGTGACTCTTCACATCTGTGTTCTGAACCGCAACACATGCTGGTGACTCTTCACATCTGTGTACTGACCCGCAACTCATGCTGGTGACACTTTACACCTGTGTTCTGACCCGCAACTCATGCTGGTGACTCTTCACACCTGTGTTCTGACTCACAACACATGCTGGTGACTCTTCACATCTGTGTTCTGACCCGCAACTCAAGCTGGTGACTCTTTGACCCGCAACACATGCTGGTGACTCTTCACATCTGTGTTCTGACCTCCAACTCAGGCTGGTGACTCTTCACTCCTGTGTACTGACCCGCAACACATGCTGGTGACTCTTCACACCTGTGTACTGACCCGCAACACATGCTGGTGAGTCTTCACAATTGTGTTCTGACCCGCAACTCATGCTAGTGACTTTTCACACCCGTGTACTGACCCGCAACACATGCTGCTGACTCTTCACACTTGTGTTCTGACCCGCAACACATGCTGGTGACTCTTCACACCTGTGTACTGACTTGAAACTCATGCTGGTGACTCTTCGCATCTGTGATCTGACCCGCAACACATGCTGGTGACTCTTCACACCTGTGTTCTGACCCGCAACACATGCTGGTGACTCTTCACATCTGTGTTCTGACCCGCAAACCATGCTGGTGACTCTTCACATCTGTGTTCTGACCTGCAACACATGCTGGTGACTCTTCACACCTGTGTTCTGACCTGCAACTCATGCTGGTGACTCTTTGACCCGCAACACATGCTGGTGAGTCTTCACATCTGTGTTCTGACCCGCAACACATGCTGGTGACTCTTCACATCTGTGTTCTGACCCGCAACACAAGCTGGTGACTCTCCACACCTGTGTACTGACCCGCAACACATGCTGGTGACTCTTCACATCTGTGTTCTGACCCGCTTCACATGCTGGTGGCTCTTCACACCTGTGTACTGACACGCAACTCATGCTGGTGACGCTTCACAACTGTGTACTGACCCGCAACACATGCTGGTGACTCTTCACACCTGTGTTCTGACCCGCAACACATGCTGGTGACTTTTCACATCTGTGTTCTGACCCGAAACTCTTGCTGGTGACTTTTCACATCTGTGTTCTGACCCGCAACACATGCTGGTGACACTTCACATCAGTTTACTGACCTGCAACACATGCTGGTGACTCTTCACATGTGTTCTGACCCGCAACACATGCTGGTGATTCTTCACATCTGTGTTCTGACCTGCAACACATGCTGGTGACCCTTCACATCTGTGTTCTGACCCGCAAACCATGCTGGTGACTCTGCACATCTTTGTTCTGACCCACAACACATGCTGGTGAGTCTTCACACCTGTGTTCTGACCCGCAACTCATGCTGGTGACTCGTTGACCTGCAACACATGCTGGTGACTCTTCACATCTGTGTTCTGACCCGCAACACATGCTGGTGACTCTTCACACCTGTGTTCTGACCCGCAACACATGCTGGTGACTATCCACACCTGTGTACTGACCCGCAACACATGCTGGTGAGTCTTCACATCTGTGTTCTGACCCGCAACTCATGCTGGTGACTCTTCACACCTGTTTACTGACCCGAAACTCATGCTGGTGACTTTTCACATCTGTGTTCTGACCCGCAACACATGCTGGTGACACTTCACATCTGTTTACTGACCCGCAACACATGCTGGTGACTCTTCACATGTTTTCTGACCCGCAACACATGCTGGTGATTCTTCACATCTGTGTTCTGACCTGCAACACATGCTGGTGACTCTTCACATCTGTGTTCTGACCCGCAACTCATGCTGGTGACTCTTCACATCTGTGTTCTGAACCGCAACACATGCTGGTGACTCTTCACACCTGTGTACTGACCCGCAACACATGCTGGTGACTCTTCACACCTGTGTACTGACCCGCAACACATGCTGGTGACTTTTCACATCTGTTTACTGACGCGCAACTCATGCTGGTGACTCTTCACATCTCTGTACTGACCCGCAACTCATGCTGGTGACTCTTCACATGTGTTCTGACCCGCAACTCATGCTGGTGACTCTTCACATCTGTGTTCTGAACCGCAACACATGCTGGTGACTCTTCACATCTCTGTACTCACCCGCAACTCATGCTGGTGACTCTTCACACCTGTGTTCTGACCCACAACACATGCTGGTGACTCTTCACACCTGTGTTCTGACCCGCAACACATGCTGGTGACTCTTCACACCTGTGTTCTGAACCGCAACACATGCTGGTGACTCTTCACATCTGTGTTCTGACCCGCAAACCATGCTGGTGACTCTTCACATCTGTGTTCTGACCCGCAACACATGCTGGTGACTTTTCACATCTGTGTTCTAACCCAAAACTCATGCTGGTCACTTTTCACATCTGTGTTCTGACCCGCAACACATGCTGGTGACTCTTCACATGTGTTCTGACCCGCAACACATGCTGGTGATTCTTCACATCTGTGTTCTGACCCGCAACACATGCTGGTGACTCTTCACATCTGTGTTCTGACCCGCAACTCATGCTGGTGACTCTTCACATCTGTGTTCTGAACCGCAAAACATGCTGGTGACTCTTCACATCTGTGTACTGACCCGCAACTCATGCTGGTGACACTTTACACCTGTGTTCTGACCCGCAACTCATGCTGGTGACTCTTCACACCTGTGTTCTGACTCACAACACATGCTGGTGACTCTTCACATCTGTGTTCTGACCCGCAACTCAAGCTGGTGACTCTTTGACCCGCAACACATGCTGGTGACTCTTCACATCTGTGTTCTGACCTCCAACTCAGGCTGGTGACTCTTCACTCCTGTGTACTGACCCGCAACACATGCTGGTGACTCTTCACACCTGTGTACTGACCCGCAACACATGCTGGTGACTCTTCACACTTGTGTACTGACCCGCAACACATGCTGGTGACTTTTCACATCTGTTTACTGACGCGCAACTCATGCTGGTGACTCTTCACATCTCTGTACTGACCCGCAACTCATGCAGGTGACTCTTCACATGTGTTCTGACCCGCAACTCATGCTGGTGACTCTTCACATCTGTGTTCTGAACCGCAACACATGCTGGTGACTCTTCACATCTCTGTACTGACCCGCAACTCATGCTGGTGACTCTTCACACCTGTGTTCTGACCCACAACACATGCTGGTGACTCTTCACACCTGTGTTCTGACCCGCAACACATGCTGGTGACTCTTCACACCTGTTTTCTGAACCGCAACACATGCTGGTGACTCTTCACATCTGTGTTCTGACCCGCAAACCATGCTGGTGATGCTTCACATCTGTTTTCTGACCCGCAACACATGCTGGTGACTTTTCACATCTGTGTTCTAACCCAAACTCATGCTGGTCACTTTTCACATTTGTGTTCTGACCCGCAACACATGCTGGTGACTCTTCACACCTGTGTTCTGACCCGAAACTCATGCTGGTGACTTTTCACATCTGTGTTCTGACCCGCAACACATGCTGGTGACACTTCACATCTGTTTACTGACCCGCAACACATGCTGGTGACTCTTCACATGTTTTCTGACCCGCAACACATGCTGGTGATTCTTCACATCTGTGTTCTGACCTGCAACACATGCTGGTGACTCTTCACATCTGTGTTCTGACCCGCAACTCATGCTGGTGACTCTTCACATCTGTGTTCTGAACCGCAACACATGCTGGTGACTCTTCACACCTGTGTACTGACCCGCAACACATGCTGGTGACTCTTCACACCTGTGTACTGACCCGCAACACATGCTGGTGACTTTTCACATCTGTTTACTGACGCGCAACTCATGCTGGTGACTCTTCACATCTCTGTACTGACCCGCAACTCATGCTGGTGACTCTTCACATGTGTTCTGACCCGCAACTCATGCTGGTGACTCTTCACATCTGTGTTCTGAACCGCAACACATGCTGGTGACTCTTCACATCTCTGTACTCACCCGCAACTCATGCTGGTGACTCTTCACACCTGTGTTCTGACCCACAACACATGCTGGTGACTCTTCACACCTGTGTTCTGACCCGCAACACATGCTGGTGACTCTTCACACCTGTGTTCTGAACCGCAACACATGCTGGTGACTCTTCACATCTGTGTTCTGACCCGCAAACCATGCTGGTGACTCTTCACATCTGTGTTCTGACCCGCAACACATGCTGGTGACTTTTCACATCTGTGTTCTAACCCAAAACTCATGCTGGTCACTTTTCACATCTGTGTTCTGACCCGCAACACATGCTGGTGACTCTTCACATGTGTTCTGACCCGCAACACATGCTGGTGATTCTTCACATCTGTGTTCTGACCCGCAACACATGCTGGTGACTCTTCACATCTGTGTTCTGACCCGCAACTCATGCTGGTGACTCTTCACATCTGTGTTCTGAACCGCAAAACATGCTGGTGACTCTTCACATCTGTGTACTGACCCGCAACTCATGCTGGTGACACTTTACACCTGTGTTCTGACCCGCAACTCATGCTGGTGACTCTTCACACCTGTGTTCTGACTCACAACACATGCTGGTGACTCTTCACATCTGTGTTCTGACCCGCAACTCAAGCTGGTGACTCTTTGACCCGCAACACATGCTGGTGACTCTTCACATCTGTGTTCTGACCTCCAACTCAGGCTGGTGACTCTTCACTCCTGTGTACTGACCCGCAACACATGCTGGTGACTCTTCACACCTGTGTACTGACCCGCAACACATGCTGGTGACTCTTCACACTTGTGTACTGACCCGCAACACATGCTGGTGACTTTTCACATCTGTTTACTGACGCGCAACTCATGCTGGTGACTCTTCACATCTCTGTACTGACCCGCAACTCATGCAGGTGACTCTTCACATGTGTTCTGACCCGCAACTCATGCTGGTGACTCTTCACATCTGTGTTCTGAACCGCAACACATGCTGGTGACTCTTCACATCTCTGTACTGACCCGCAACTCATGCTGGTGACTCTTCACACCTGTGTTCTGACCCACAACACATGCTGGTGACTCTTCACACCTGTGTTCTGACCCGCAACACATGCTGGTGACTCTTCACACCTGTTTTCTGAACCGCAACACATGCTGGTGACTCTTCACATCTGTGTTCTGACCCGCAAACCATGCTGGTGATGCTTCACATCTGTTTTCTGACCCGCAACACATGCTGGTGACTTTTCACATCTGTGTTCTAACCCAAACTCATGCTGGTCACTTTTCACATTTGTGTTCTGACCCGCAACACATGCTGGTGACTCTTCACACCTGTGTTCTGAACCGCAACTCATGCTGGTGACTCTTCACATCTGTTTACTGACCCGCAACTCATGCTGGTGACTCTTCACATCTGTGTTCTGACCCGCAACACATGCTGGTGACTCTTCACATCTTTGTACTGACCCGCAACTCATGCTGGTGTCTCTTCACACCTGTGTTCTGACCCGCAACACATGCTGGTGACTCTTCACACCTGTGTTCTGACCCGCAACACATGCTGGTGACTCTCCACACCTGTGTACTGACCCGCAACACATGCTGGTGACTCTTCACATCTGTGTTCTGACCCGCTTCACATGCTGGTGGCTCTTCACACCTGTGTACTGACCCGCAACTCATGCTGGTGACGCTTCACAACTGTGTACTGACCCGCAACACATGCTGGTGACTCTTCACACCTGTGTTCTGACCCGCAACACATGCTGGTGACTTTTCACATCTGTGTTCTGACCCGAAACTCATGCTGGTGACTTTTCACATCTGTGTTCTGACCCGCAACACATGCTGGTGACTCTTCACATCAGTTTACTGACCTGCAACACATGCTGGTGACTCTTCACATGTGTTCTGACCCGCAACACATGCTGGTGATTCTTCACATCTGTGTTCTGACCTGCAACACATGCTGGTGACCCTTCACATCTGTGTTCTGACCCGCAAACCATGCTGGTGACTCTTCACATCTTTGTTCTGACCCACAACACATGCTTGTGACTCTTCACACCTGTGTTCTGACCCGCAACTCATGCTGGTGACTCTTTGACCCGCAACACATGCTGGTGACTCTTCACATCTGTGTTCTGACCCGCAACACATGCTGGTGACTCTTCACACCTGTGTTCTGACCCGCAACACATGCTGGTGACTCTCCACACCTGTGTACTGACCCGCAACACATGCTGGTGAGTCTTCACATCTGTGTTCTGACCCGCAACTCATGCTGGTGACTCTTCACACCTGTTTACTGACCCGAAACTCATGCTGGTGACTTTTCACATCTGTTTACTGACCCGCAACACATGCTGGGGACTCTTCACATGTTTTCTGACCCGCAACACATGCTGGTGATTCTTCACATCTGTGTTCTGACCCGCAACACATGCTGGTGACTCTTCACATCTGTGTTCTGACCCGCAACTCATGCTGGTGACTCTTCACATCTGTGTTCTGAACCGCAACACATGCTGGTGACTCTTCACACCTGTGTACTGACCGGCAACACATGCTGGTGACTCTTCACACCTGTGTACTGACCCGCAACTCATGCTGGTGACTCTTCACACCTGTGTTCTGACCCACAACACATGCTGGTGACTCTTCACACCTGTGTTCTGACCCGCAACACATGCTGGTGACTCTTCACACCTGTGTTCTGAACAGCAACACATGCTGATGACTCTTCACATCTGTGTTCTGACCCGCAAACCATGCTGGTGATGCTTCACATCTGTTTTCTGAACCGCAACACATGCTGGTGACTCTTCACATCTGTGTTCTAACCCAAAACTCATGCTGGTCACTTTTCACATCTGTGTTCTGACCCGCAACACATGCTGGTGACACTTCACATCTGTTTACTGACCCGCAACACATGCTGGTGACTCTTCACATGTGTTCTGACCCGCAACACATGCTGGTGATTCTTCACATCTGTGTTCTGACCCGCAACACATGCTGGTGACTCTTCACATCTGTGTTCTGACCCGCAACTCATGCTGGTGACTCTTCACATCTGTGTTCTGAACCGCAACACATGCTGGTGACTCTTCACATCTGTGTACTGACCCGCAACTCATGCTGGTGACACTTTACACCTGTGTTCTGACCCGCAACTCATGCTGGTGACTCTTCACACCTGTGTTCTGACCCACAACACATGCTGGTGACTCTTCACATCTGTGTTCTGACCCGCAACTCAAGCTGGTGACTCTTTGACCCGCAACACATGCTGGTGACTCTTCACACCTGTGTTCTGACCCGCAACACATGCTGGTGACTCTTCACATCTGTGTACTGACCCGCAACACATGCTGGTGACTTTTCACACCTGTGTAATGACCCGCAACACATGCTGGTGACTCTTCACACCTGTGTACTGACCCGCAACACATGCTGGTGAGTCTTCACACTTGTGTTCTGACCCGCAACTCATGCTAGTGACTTTTCACACCCGTGTACTGACCCGCAACACATGCTGCTGACTCTTCACACTTGTGTTCTGACCCGCAACACATGCTGGTGAATCTTCACACCTGTGTACTGAAATGAAACTCATGCTGGTGACTCTTCGCATCTGTGATCTGACCCGCAACACATGCTGGTGACTCTTCACACCTGTGTTCTGACCCGCAACACATGCTGGTGAGTCTTCACATCTGTGTTCTGACCCGCAAACCATGCTGGTGAGTCTTCACATCTGTGTTCTGACCCGCAACACATGCTGGTGACTCTTCACATCTGTGTTCTGACCCACAACACACGCTGGTGACTCTCCACACCTGTGTACTGACCCGCAACACATGCTGGTGACTCTTCACATCTGTGTTCTGACCCGCTTCACATGCTGGTGGCTCTTCATACCTGTGTACTGACCCGCAACTCATGCTGGCGACGCTTCACAACTGTGTACTGACCCGCAACACATGCTGGTGACTCTTCACACCTGTGTTCTGACCCGCAACACATGCTGGTGACTTTTCACATCTGTGTTCTGACCCGAAACTCATGCTGGTGACTTTTCACATCTGTGTTCTGACCCGCAACACATGCTGGTGACACTTCACATCAGTTTACTGACCTGCAACACATGCTGGTGACTCTTCACATGTGTTCTGACCCGCAACACATGCTGGTGATTCTTCACATCTGTGTTCTGACCTGCAACACATGCTGGTGACCCTTCACATCTGTGTTCTGACCCGCAAACCATGCTGGTAACTCTTCACATCTTTGTTCTGACCCACAACACATGCTGGTGACTCTTCACACCTGTGTTCTGACCCGCAACTCATGCTGGGGACTCTTTGACCCGCAACACATGCTGGTGACTCTTCACATCTGTGTTCTGACCCGCAACACATGCTGGTGACACTTCACATCTGTTTACTGACCCGCAACACATGCTGGTGACTCTTCACATGTTTTCTGACCCGCAACACATGCTGGTGATTCTTCACATCTGTGTTCTGACCCGCAACACATGCTGGTGACTCTTCACATCTGTGTTCTGACCCGCAACTCATGCTGGTGACTCTTCACATCTGTGTTCTGAACCGCAACACATGCTGGTGAGTCTTCACACCTGTGTACTGACCCGCAACACATGCTGGTGACTCTTCACACCTGTGTACTGACCTGCAACACATGCTGGTGACTTTTCACATCTGTTTACTGACGCGCAACTCATGCTGGTGACTCTTCACATCTCTGTACTGACCCGCAACTCATGCTGGTGACTCTTCACATGTGTTCTGACCCGCAACTCATGCTGGTGACTCTTCACATCTGTGTTCTGAACCGCAACTCATGCTGGTGACTCTTCACACCTGTGTTCTGACCCACAACACATGCTGGTGACTCTTCACACCTGTGTTCTGACCCGCAACACATGCTGGTGACTCTTCACACCTGTGTTCTGAACCGCAACACATGCTGGTGACTCTTCACATCTGTGTTCTGACCCGCAAACCATGCTGGTGACTCTTCACATCTGTGTTCTGACCCGCAACACATGCTGGTGACTTTTCACATCTGTGTTCTAACCCAAAACTCATGCTGGTCACTTTTCACATCTGTGTTCTGACCCGCAACACATGCTGGTGATTCTTCACATCTGCGTACTGACCCGCAACTCATGCTGGTGACTCTTCACATCTGTTTACTGACCCGCAACTCATGCTGGTGACTCTTCACACCTGTGTTCTGACCCGCAACACATGCTGGTGATTCTTCACACCTGTGTTCTGAACCGCAACACATGCTGGTGACTCTTCACATCTTTGTTCTGACCCGCAACACATGCTGGTGACTCTTCACATCTGTGATCTGACCCGCAACTCACGCTGGCGACTCTTCACATCTGTGTTCTGACCCGCAACTCATGCTGGTGACTCTTCACATCTGTTTACTGACCCGCAACTCATGCTGGTGACTCTTCACATCTGTGTTCTGACCCGCAACACATGCTGGTGACTCTTCACATCTTTGTACTGACCCGCAACACATGCTGGTGACTCTTCACATCTGTGTTCTGACCCGCAACTCATGCTGGTGACTCTTCACATCTGTGTTCTGAACCGCAACACATGCTGGTGACTCTTCACATCTGTGTACTGACCCGCAACTCATGCTGGTGACACTTTACACCTGTGTTCTGACCCGCAACTCATGCTGGTGACTCTTCACACCTGTGTTCTGACCCACAACACATGCTGGTGACTCTTCACATCTGTGTTCTGACCCGCAACTCAAGCTGGTGACTCTTTGACCCGCAACACATGCTGGTGACTCTTCACATCTGTGTTCTGACCTCCAACTCAGGCTGGTGACTCTTCACTCCTGTGTACTGACCCGCAACACATGCTGGTGACTCTTCACACCTGTGTACTGACCCGCAACACATGCTGGTGACTCTTCACACCTGTGTTCTGACCCGCAACACATGCTGGTGACTCTTCACACCTGTGTTCTGACCCGCAACACATGCTGTTGACTCTTCACATCTGTGTACTGACCCGCAACACATGCTGGTGACTTTTCACACCTGTGTAATGACCCGCAACACATGCTGGTGACCCTTCACACCTGTGTACTGACCCGCAACACATGCTGGTGAGTCTTCACACTTGTGTTCTGACCCGCAACTCATGCTAGTGACTTTTCACACCCGTGTACTGACCCGCAACACATGCTGCTGACTCTTCACACCTGTGTACTGACATGAAACTCATGCTGGTGACTCTTCACATCTGTTTACTGACCCGCAACTCATGCTGGTGACTCTTCACATCTGTTTACTGACCCGCAACACATGCTGGTGACTCTTCACATCTGTTTACTGACCCGCAACACATGCTGGTGACTCTTCACATGTGTTCTGACCCGCAACACATGCTGGTGACTCTTCACATCTGTGATCTGACCCGCAACTCATGCTGGCGACTCTTCACATCTGTGTTCTGACCCGCAACTCATGCTGGTGACTCTTCACATCTGTTTACTGACCCGCAACTCATGCTGGTGACTCTTCACATCTGTGTTCTGACCCGCAACACATGCTGGTGACTCTTCACATCTTTGTACTGACCCGCAACTCATGCTGGTGTCTCTTCACACCTGTGTTCTGACCCGCAACACATGCTGGTGACTCTTCACACCTGTGTTCTGACCCGCAACACATGCTGGTGACTCTCCACACCTGTGTACTGACCCGCAACACATGCTGGTGACTCTTCACACCTGTGTTCTGACCTGCAACTCATGCTGGTGACTCTTTGACCCGCAACACATGCTGGTGAGTCTTCACATCTGTGTTCTGACCCGCAACACATGCTGGTGACTCTTCACATCTGTGTTCTGACCCGCAACACAAGCTGGTGACTCTCCACACCTGTGTACTGACCCGCAACACATGCTGGTGACTCTTCACATCTGTGTTCTGACCCGCTTCACATGCTGGTGGCTCTTCACACCTGTGTACTGACACGCAACTCATGCTGGTGACGCTTCACAACTGTGTACTGACCCGCAACACATGCTGGTGACTCTTCACACCTGTGTTCTGACCCGCAACACATGCTGGTGACTTTTCACATCTGTGTTCTGACCCGAAACTCATGCTGGTGACTTTTCACATCTGTGTTCTGACCCGCAACACATGCTGGTGACACTTCACATCAGTTTACTGACCTGCAACACATGCTGGTGACTCTTCACATGTGTTCTGACCCGCAACACATGCTGGTGATTCTTCACATCTGTGTTCTGACCTGCAACACATGCTGGTGACCCTTCACATCTGTGTTCTGACCCGCAAACCATGCTGGTGACTCTGCACATCTTTGTTCTGACCCACAACACATGCTGGTGAGTCTTCACACCTGTGTTCTGACCCGCAACTCATGCTGGTGACTCTTTGACCTGCAACACATGCTGGTGACTCTTCACATCTGTGTTCTGACCCGCAACACATGCTGGTGTCTCTTCACACCTGTGTTCTGACCCGCAACACATGCTGGTGACTCTCCACACCTGTGTACTGACCCGCAACACATGCTGGTGAGTCTTCACATCTGTGTTCTGACCCGCAACTCATGCTGGTGACTCTTCACACCTGTTTACTGACCCGAAACTCATGCTGGTGACTTTTCACATCTGTGTTCTGACCCGCAACACATGCTGGTGACACTTCACATCTGTTTACTGACCCGCAACACATGCTGGTGACTCTTCACATGTTTTCTGACCCGCAACACATGCTGGTGATTCTTCACATCTGTGTTCTGACCTGCAACACATGCTGGTGACTCTTCACATCTGTGTTCTGACCCGCAACTCATGCTGGTGACTCTTCACATCTGTGTTCTGAACCGCAACACATGCTGGTGACTCTTCACACCTGTGTACTGACCCGCAACACATGCTGGTGACTCTTCACACCTGTGTACTGACCCGCAACACATGCTGGTGACTTTTCACATCTGTTTACTGACGCGCAACTCATGCTGGTGACTCTTCACATCTCTGTACTGACCCGCAACTCATGCTGGTTACTCTTCACATGTGTTCTGACCCGCAACTCATGCTGGTGACTCTTCACATCTGTGTTCTGAACCGCAACACATGCTGGTGACTCTTCACATCTCTGTACTCACCCGCAACTCTTGCTGGTGACTCTTCACACCTGTGTTCTGACCCACAACACATGCTGGTGACTCTTCACACCTGTGTTCTGACCCGCAACACATGCTGGTGACTCTTCACACCTGTGTTCTGAACCGCAACACATGCTGGTGACTCTTCACATCTGTGTTCTGACCCGCAAACCATGCTGGTGACTCTTCACATCTGTGTTCTGACCCGCAACACATGCTGGTGACTTTTCACATCTGTGTTCTAACCCAAAACTCATGCTGGTCACTTTTCACATCTGTGTTCTGACCCGCAACACATGCTGGTGACACTTCACATCTGTTTACTGACCCGCAACACATGCTGGTGACTCTTCACATGTGTTCTGACCCGCAACACATGCTGGTGATTCTTCACATCTGTGTTCTGAACCGCAACACATGCTGGTGACTCTTCACATCTGTGTTCTGACCCGCAACACATGCTGGTGACTCTTCACATCTGTGTTCTGACCCGCAACTCATGCTGGTGACTCTTCATATCTGTGTTCTGAACCGCAACACATGCTGGTGACTCTTCACATCTGTGTACTGACCCGCAACTCATGCTGGTGACACTTTACACCTGTGTTCTGACCCACAACACATGCTGGTGACTCTTCACATCTGTGTTCTGACCCGCAACTCAAGCTGGTGACTCTTTGACCCGCAACACATGCTGGTGACTCTTCACATCTGTGTTCTGACCTCCAACTCAGGCTGGTGACTCTTCACTCCTGTGTACTGACCCGCAACACATGCTGGTGACTCTTCACACCTGTGTACTGACCCACAACACATGCTGGTGACTCTTCACACCTGTGTTCTGACCCGCAACACATGCTGGTGACTCTTCACACCTGTGTTCTGACCCGCAACACATGCTGTTGACTCTTCACATCTGTGTACTGACCCGCAACACATGCTGGTGACTTTTCACACCTGTGTAATGACCCGCAACACATGCTGGTGACCCTTCACACCTGTGTACTTACCCGCAACACATGCTGGTGAGTCTTCACACTTGTGTTCTGACCCGCAACTCATGCTAGTGACTTTTCACACCCGTGTACTGACCCGCAACACATGCTGCTGACTCTTCACACCTGTGTACTGACATGAAACTCATGCTGGTGACTCTTCACATCTGTTTACTGACCCGCAACTCATGCTGGTGACTCTTCACATCTGTTTACTGACCCGCAACACATGCTGGTGACTCTTCACATGTGTTCTGACCTGCAACACATGCTGGTGACTCTTCACATCTGTGATCTGACCCGCAACTCATGCTGGCGACTCTTCACATCTGTGTTCTGACCCGCAACTCATGCTGGTGACTCTTCACATCTGTTTACTGACCCGCAACTCATGCTGGTGACTCTTCACATCTGTGTTCTGACCCGCAACACATGCTGGTGACTCTTTACATCTTTGTACTGACCCGCAACTCATGCTGGTGTCTCTTCACACCTGTGTTCTGACCCGCAACACATGCTGGTGACTCTTCACACCTGTGTTCTGACCCGCAACACATGCTGGTGACTCTCCACACCTGTGTACTGACCCGCAACACATGCTGGTGACTCTTCACACCTGTGTTCTGACCTGCAACTCATGCTGGTGACTCTTTGACTCGCAACACATGCTGGTGAGTCTTCACATCTGTGTTCTGACCCGCAACACATGCTGGTGACTCTTCACATCTGTGTTCTGACCCGCAACACAAGCTGGTGACTCTCCACACCTGTGTACTGACCCGCAACACATGCTGGTGACTCTTCACATCTGTGTTCTGACCCGCTTCACATGCTGGTGGCTCTTCACACCTGTGTACTGACACGCAACTCATGCTGGTGACGCTTCACAACTGTGTACTGACCCGCAACACATGCTGGTGACTCTTCACACCTGTGTTCTGACCCGCAACACATGCTGGTGACTTTTCACATCTGTGTTCTGACCCGAAACTCATGCTGGTGACTTTTCACATCTGTGTTCTGACCCGCAACACATGCTGGTGACACTTCACATCAGTTTACTGACCTGCAACACATGCTGGTGACTCTTCACATGTGTTCTGACCCGCAACACATGCTGGTGATTCTTCACATCTGTGTTCTGACCTGCAACACATGCTGGTGACCCTTCACATCTGTGTTCTGACCCGCAAACCATGCTGGTGACTCTGCACATCTTTGTTCTGACCCACAACACATGCTGGTGAGTCTTCACACCTGTGTTCTGACCCGCAACTCATGCTGGTGACTCTTTGACCTGCAACACATGCTGGTGACTCTTCACATCTGTGTTCTGACCCGCAACACATGCTGGTGACTCTTCACACCTGTGTTCTGACCCGCAACACATGCTGGTGACTCTCCACACCTGTGTACTGACCCGCAACACATGCTGGTGAGTCTTCACATCTGTGTTCTGACCCGCAACTCATGCTGGTGACTCTTCACACCTGTTTACTGACCCGAAACTCATGCTGGTGACTTTTCACATCTGTGTTCTGACCCGCAACACATGCTGGTGACACTTCACATCTGTTTACTGACCCGCAACACATGCTGGTGACTCTTCACATGTTTTCTGACCCGCAACACATGCTGGTGATTCTTCATATCTGTGTTCTGACCTGCAACACATGCTGGTGACTCTTCACATCTGTGTTCAGAACCGCAACACATGCTGGTGACTCTTCACACCTGTGTACTGACCCGCAACACATGCTGGTGACTCTTCACACCTGTGTACTGACCCGCAACACATGCTGGTGACTTTTCACATGTGTTCTGACCCGCAACTCATGCTGGTGACTCTTCACATCTGTGTTCTGAACCGCAACACATGCTGGTGACTCTTCACATCTCTGTACTCACCCGCAACTCATGCTGGTGACTCTTCACACCTGTGTTCTGACCCACAACACATGCTGGTGACTCTTCACACCTGTGTTCTGACCCGCAACACATGCTGGTGACTCTTCACACCTGTGTTCTGAACCGCAACACATGCTGGTGACTCTTCACATCTGTGTTCTGACCCGCAAACCATGCTGGTGACTCTTCACATCTGTGTTCTGACCCGCAACACATGCTGGTGACTTTTCACATCTGTGTTCTAACCCAAAACTCATGCTGGTCACTTTTCACATCTGTGTTCTGACCCGCAACACATGCTGGTGACACTTCACATCTGTTTACTGACCCGCAACACATGCTGGTGACTCTTCACATGTGTTCTGACCCGCAACACATGCTGGTGATTCTTCACATCTGTGTTCTGACCCGCAACACATGCTGGTTACTCTTCACATCTGTGTTCTGACCCGCAACACATGCTGGTGACTCTTCACATCTGTGTTCTGACCCGCAACTCATGCTGGTGACTCTTCACATCTGTGTTCTGAACCGCAACACATGCTGGTGACTCTTCACATCTGTGTACTGACCCGCAACTCATGCTGGTGACACTTTACACCTGTGTTCTGACCCGCAACTCATGCTGGTGACTCTTCACACCTGTGTTCTGACTCACAACACATGCTGGTGACTCTTCACATCTGTGTTCTGACCCGCAACTCAAGCTGGTGACTCTTTGACCCGCAACACATGCTGGTGACTCTTCACATCTGTGTTCTGACCTCCAACTCAGGCTGGTGACTCTTCACTCCTGTGTACTGACCCGCAACACATGCTGGTGACTCTTCACACCTGTGTACTGACCCGCAACACATGCTGGTGACTCTTCACACCTGTGTACTGACCCGCAACACATGCTGGTGACTTTTCACATCTGTTTACTGACGCGCAACTCATGCTGGTGACTCTTCACATCTCTGTACTGACCCGCAACTCATGCTGGTGACTCTTCACATGTGTTCTGACCCGCAACTCATGCTGGTGACTCTTCACATCTGTGTTCTGAACCGCAACACATGCTGGTGACTCTTCACATCTCTGTACTGACCCGCAACTCATGCTGGTGACTCTTCACACCTGTGTTCTGACCCACAACACATGCTGGTGACTCTTCACACCTGTGTTCTGACCCGCAACACATGCTGGTGACTCTTCACACCTGTTTTCTGAACCGCAACACATGCTGGTGACTCTTCACATCTGTGTTCTGACCCGCAAACCATGCTGGTGATGCTTCACATCTGTTTTCTGACCCGCAACACATGCTGGTGACTTTTCACATCTGTGTTCTAACCCAAACTCATGCTGGTCACTTTTCACATTTGTGTTCTGACCCGCAACACATGCTGGTGACACTTCACATCTGTTTACTGACCCGCAACACATGCTGGTGAATCTTCACATGTGTTCTGACCCGCAACACATGCTGGTGATTCTTCACATCTGTGTTCTGACCCGCAACACATGCTGGTGACTCTTCACATGTGTTCTGACCCGCAACTCATGCTGGTGACTCTTCACATCTGTGTTCTGAACCGCAACACATGCTGGTGACTCTTCACATCTGTGTACTGACCCGCAACTCATGCTGGTGACACTTTACACCTGTGTTCTGACCCGCAACTCATGCTGGTGACTCTTCACACCTGTGTTCTGACCCACAACACATGCTGGTGACTCTTCACATCTGTGTTCTGACCCGCAACTCAAGCTGGTGACTCTTTGACCCGCAACACATGCTGGTGACTCTTCACATCTGTGTTCTGACCTCCAACTCAGGCTGGTGACTCTTCACTCCTGTGTACTGACCCGCAACACATGCTGGTGACTCTTCACACCTGTGTACTGACCCGCAACACATGCTGGTGACTCTTCACACCTGTGTTCTGACCCGCAACAAATGCTGGTGACTCTTCACACCTGTGTTCTGACCCGCAACACATGCTGTTGACTCTTCACATCTGTGTACTGACCCGCAACACATGCTGGTGACTTTTCACACCTGTGTAATGACCCGCAACACATGCTGGTGACTCTTCACACCTGTGTACTGACCCGCAACACATGCTGGTGAGTCTTCACACTTGTGTTCTGACCCGCAACTCATGCTAGTGACTTTTCACACCCGTGTACTGACCCGCAACACATGCTGCTGACTCTTCACACTTGTGTTCTGACCCGCAACACATGCTGGTGACTCTTCACACCTGTGTACTGACATGAAACTCATGCTGGTGACTCTTCACATCTGTTTACTGACCCGCAACTCATGCTGGTGACTCTACACATTTGTTTACTGACCCGCAACACATGCTGGTGACTCTTCACATCTGTTTACTGACCCGCAACACATGCTGGTGACTCTTCACATGTGTTCTGACCCGCAACACATGCTGGTGACTCTTCACATCTGTGATCTGACCCGCAACTCATGCTGGCGACTCTTCACATCTGTGTTCTGACCCGCAACTCATGCTGGTGACTCTTCACATCTGTTTACTGACCCGCAACTCATGCTGGCGACTCTTCACATCTGTGTTCTGACCCGCAACACATGCTGGTGACTCTTCACATCTTTGTACTGACCCGCAACTCATGCTGGTGTCTCTTCACACCTGTGTTCTGACCCGCAACACATGCTGGTGACTCTTCACACCTGTGTTCTGACCCGCAACACATGCTGGTGACTCTCCACACCTGTGTACTGACCTGCAACACATGCTGGTGACTCTTCACATCTGTGTTCTGACCCGCTTCACATGCTGGTGGCTCTTCACACCTGTGTACTGACCCGCAACTCATGCTGGTGACGCTTCACAACTGTGTACTGACCCGCAACACATGCTGGTGACTCTTCACACCTGTGTTCTGACCCGCAACACATGCTGGTGACTTTTCACATCTGTGTTCTGACCCGAAACTCATGCTGGTGACTTTTCACATCTGTGTTCTGACCCGCAACACATGCTGGTGACTCTTCACATCAGTTTACTGACCTGCAACACATGCTGGTGACTCTTCACATGTGTTCTGACCCGCAACACATGCTGGTGATTCTTCACATCTGTGTTCTGACCTGCAACACATGCTGGTGACCCTTCACATCTGTGTTCTGACCCGCAAACCATGCTGGTGACTCTTCACATCTTTGTTCTGACCCACAACACATGCTTGTGACTCTTCACACCTGTGTTCTGACCCGCAACTCATGCTGGTGACTCTTTGACCCGCAACACATGCTGGTGACTCTTCACATCTGTGTTCTGACCCGCAACACATGCTGGTGACTTTTCACATCTGTTTACTGACCCGCAACACATGCTGGTGATTCTTCACACCTGTGTTCTGACCCGCAACACATGCTGGTGACTCTTCACATCTGTGTTCTGACCCGCAACTCATGCTGGTGACTCTTCACATCTGTGTTCTGAACCGCAACACATGCTGGTGACTCTTCACACCTGTGTACTGACCCGCAACACATGCTGGTGACTCTTCACACCTGTGTACTGACCCGCAACTCATGCTGGTGACTCTTCACACCTGTGTTCTGACCCACAACACATGCTGGTGACTCTTCACACCTGTGTTCTGACCGGCAACACATGCTGGTGACTCTTCACACCTGTGTTCTGAACAGCAACACATGCTGATGACTCTTCACATCTGTGTTCTGACCCGCAAACCATGCTGGTGATGCTTCACATCTGTTTTCTGACCCGCAACACATGCTGGTGACTCTCCACACCTGTGTACTGACCCAAAACTCATGCTGGTCACTTTTCACATCTGTGTTCTGACCCGCAACACATGCTGGTGACACTTCACATCTGTTTACTGACCCGCAACACATGCTGGTGAGTCTTCACATGTGTTCTGACCCGCAACACATGCTGGTGATTCTTCACATCTGTGTTCTGACCCGCAACACATGCTGGTGACTCTTCACATCTGTGTTCTGACCCGCAACTCATGCTGGTGACTCTTCACATCTGTGTTCTGACCCGCTTCACATGCTGGTGGCTCTTCACACCTGTGTACTGACACGCAACTCATGCTGGTGACGCTTCACAACTGTGTACTGACCCGCAACACATGCTGGTGACTCTTCACACCTGTGTTCTGACCCGCAACACATGCTGGTGACTTTTCACATCTGTGTTCTGACCCGAAACTCATGCTGGTGACTTTTCACATCTGTGTTCTGACCCGCAACACATGCTGGTGACACTTCACATCAGTTTACTGACCTGCAACACATGCTGGTGACTCTTCACATGTGTTCTGACCCGCAACACATGCTGGTGATTCTTCACATCTGTGTTCTGACCTGCAACACATGCTGGTGACCCTTCACATCTGTGTTCTGACCCGCAAACCATGCTGGTGACTCTGCACATCTTTGTTCTGACCCACAACACATGCTGGTGAGTCTTCACACCTGTGTTCTGACCCGCAACTCATGCTGGTGACTCTTTGACCTGCAACACATGCTGGTGACTCTTCACATCTGTGTTCTGACCCGCAACACATGCTGGTGACTCTTCACACCTGTGTTCTGACCCGCAACACATGCTGGTGACTCTCCACACCTGTGTACTGACCCGCAACACATGCTGGTGAGTCTTCACATCTGTGTTCTGACCCGCAACTCATGCTGGTGACTCTTCACACCTGTTTACTGACCCGAAACTCATGCTGGTGACTTTTCACATCTGTGTTCTGACCCGCAACACATGCTGGTGACACTTCACATCTGTTTACTGAACCGCAACACATGCTGGTGACTCTTCACATGTTTTCTGACCCGCAACACATGCTGGTGATTCTTCACATCTGTGTTCTGACCTGCAACACATGCTGGTGACTCTTCACATCTGTGTTCTGACCCGCAACTCATGCTGGTGACTCTTCACATCTGTGTTCTGAACCGCAACACATGCTGGTGACTCTTCACACCTGTGTACTGACCCGCAACACATGCTGGTGACTCTTCACACCTGTGTACTGACCCGCAACACATGCTGGTGACTTTTCACATCTTTGTACGGACGCGCAACTCATGCTGGTGACTCTTCACATCTCTGTACTGACCCGCAACTCATGCTGGTGACTCTTCACATGTGTTCTGACCCGCAACTCATGCTGGTGACTCTTCACATCTGTGTTCTGAACCGCAACACATGCTGGTGACTCTTCACATCTCTGTACTCACCCGCAACTCATGCTGGTGACTCTTCACACCTGTGTTCTGACCCACAACACATGCTGGTGACTCTTCACACCTGTGTTCTGACCCGCAACACATGCTGGTGACTCTTCACACCTGTGTTCTGAACCGCAACACATGCTGGTGACTCTTCACATCTGTGTTCTGACCCGCAAACCATGCTGGTGACTCTTCACATCTGTGTTCTGACCCGCAACACATGCTGGTGACTTTTCACATCTGTGTTCTAACCCAAAACTCATGCTGGTCACTTTTCACATCTGTGTTCTGACCCGCAACACATGCTGGTGACACTTCACATGTGTTCTGACCCGCAACACATGCTGGTGATTCTTCACATCTGTGTTCTGACCCGCAACACATGCTGGTGACTCTTCACATCTGTGTTCTGACCCGCAACACATGCTGGTGACTCTTCACATCTGTGTTCTGACCCGCAACTCATGCTGGTGACTCTTCACATCTGTGTTCTGAACCGCAACACATGCTGGTGACTCTTCACATCTGTGTACTGACCCGCAACTCATGCTGGTGACACTTTACACCTGTGTTCTGACCCGCAACTCATGCTGGTGACTCTTCACACCTGTGTTCTGACTCACAACACATGCTGGTGACTCTTCACATCTGTGTTCTGACCCGCAACTCAAGCTGGTGACTCTTTGACCGGCAACACATGCTGGTGACTCTTCACATCTGTGTTCTGACCTCCAACTCAGGCTGGTGACTCTTCACTCCTGTGTACTGACCCGCAACACATGCTGGTGACTCTTCACACCTGTGTACTGACCCGCAACACATGCTGGTGACTCTTCACACCTGTGTACTGACCCGCAACACATGCTGGTGACTTTTCACATCTGTTTACTGACGCGCAACTCATGCTGGTGACTCTTCACATCTCTGTACTGACCCGCAACTCATGCTGGTGACTCTTCACATGTGTTCTGACCCGCAACTCATGCTGGTGACTCTTCACATCTGCGTTCTGAACCGCAACACATGCTGGTGACTCTTCACATCTCTGTACTGACCCGCAACTCATGCTGGTGACTCTTCACACCTGTGTTCTGACCCACAACACATGCTGGTGACTCTTCACACCTGTGTTCTGACCCGCAACACATGCTGGTGACTCTTCACACCTGTTTTCTGAACCGCAACACATGCTGGTGACTCTTCACATCTGTGTTCTGACCCGCAAACCATGCTGGTGATGCTTCACATCAGTTTTCTGACCCGCAACACATGCTGGTGACTTTTCACATCTGTGTTCTAACCCAAACTCATGCTGGTCACTTTTCACATTTGTGTTCTGACCCGCAACACATGCTGGTGACTCTTCACACCTGTGTTCTGAACCGCAACTCATGCTGGTGACTCTTCACACCTGTGTTCTGACCCACAACACATGCTGGTGACTTTTCACATCTGTGTTCTAACCCAAAACTCATGCTGGTCACTTTTCACATCTGTGTTCTGACCCGCAACACATGCTGGTGACACTTCACATCTGTTTACTGACCCGCAACACATGCTGGTGAATCTTCACATGTGTTCTGACCCGCAACACATGCTGGTGATTCTTCACATCTGTGTTCTGACCCGCAACACATACTGGTGACTCTTCACATGTGATCTGACCCGCAACTCATGCTGGTGACTCTTCACATCTGTGTTCTGAACCGCAACACATGCTGGTGACTCTTCACATCTGTGTACTGACCCGCAACTCATGCTGGTGACACTTTACACCTGTGTTCTGACCCGCAACTCATGCTGGTGACTCTTCACACCTGTGTTCTGACCCACAACACATGCTGGTGACTCTTCACACCTGTGTTCTGACCCGCAACACATGCTGGTGACTCTTCACACCTGTGTTCTGAACCGCAACACATGCTGGTGACTCTTCACATCTGTGTTCTGACCCGCAAACCATGCTGGTGACTCTTCACATCTGTGTTCTGACCCGCAACACATGCTGGTGACTTTTCACATCTGTGTTCTAACCCAAAACTCATGCTGGTCACTTTTCACATCTGTGTTCTGACCCGCAACACATGCTGGTGACACTTCACATCTGTTTACTGACCCGCAACACATGCTGGTGACTCTTCACATGTGTTCTGACCCGCAACACATGCTGGTGATTCTTCACATCTGTGTTCTGACCCGCAACACATGCTGGTGACTCTTCACATCTGTGTTCTGACCCGCAACACATGCTGGTGACTCTTCACATCTGTGTTCTGACCCGCAACTCATGCTGGTGACTCTTCACATCTGTGTTCTGAACCGCAACACATGCTGGTGACTCTTCACATCTGTTTACTGACCCGCAACTCATGCTGGTGACACTTTACACCTGCGTTCTGACCCGCAACTCATGCTGGTGACTCTTCACACCTGTGTTCTGACTCACAACACATGCTGGTGACTCTTCACATCTGTGTTCTGACCCGCAACTCAAGCTGGTGACTCTTTGACCCGCAACACATGCTGGTGACTCTTCACATCTGTGTTCTGACCTCCAACTCAGGCTGGTGACTCTTCACTCCTGTGTACTGACCCGCAACACATGCTGGTGACTCTTCACACCTGTGTACTGACCCGCAACACATGCTGGTGACTCTTCACACCTGTGTACTGACCCGCAACACATGCTGGTGACTTTTCACATCTGTTTACTGACGCGCAACTCATGCTGGTGACTCTTCACATCTCTGTACTGACCCGCAACTCATGCTGGTGACTCTTCACATGTGTTCTGACCCGCAACTCATGCTGGTGACTCTTCACATCTGTGTTCTGAACCGCAACACATGCTGGTGACTCTTCACATCTCTGTACTGACCCGCAACTCATGCTGGTGACTCTTCACACCTGTGTTCTGACCCACAACACATGCTGGTGACTCTTCACACCTGTGTTCTGACCCGCAACACATGCTGGTGACTCTTCACACCTGTTTTCTGAACCGCAACACATGCTGGTGACTCTTCACATCTGTGTTCTGACCCGCAAACCATGCTGGTGATGCTTCACATCTGTTTTCTGACCCGCAACACATGCTGGTGACTTTTCACATCTGTGTTCTAACCCAAACTCATGCTGGTCACTTTTCACATTTGTGTTCTGACCCGCAACACATGCTGGTGACTCTTCACACCTGTGTTCTGAACCGCAACTCATGCTGGTGACTCTTCACACCTGTGTTCTGACCCACAACACATGCTGGTGACTTTTCACATCTGTGTTCTAACCCAAAACTCATGCTGGTCACTTTTCACATCTGTTTACTGACCCGCAACACATGCTGGTGAATCTTCACATGTGTTCTGACCCGCAACACATGCTGGTGATTCTTCACATCTGTGTTCTGACCCGCAACACATACTGGTGACTCTTCACATGTGTTCTGACCCGCAACTCATGCTGGTGACTCTTCACATCTGTGTTCTGAACCGCAACACATGCTGGTGACTCTTCACATCTGTGTACTGACCCGCAACTCATGCTGGTGACACTTTACACCTGTGTTCTGACCCGCAACTCATGCTGGTGACTCTTCACACCTGTGTTCTGACCCACAACACATGCTGGTGACTCTTCACATCTGTGTTCTGACCCGCAACTCAAGCTGGTGACTCTTTGACCCGCAACACATGCTGGTGACTCTTCACATCTGTGTTCTGACCTCCAACTCAGGCTGGTGACTCTTCACTCCTGTGTACTGACCCGCAACACATGCTGGTGACTCTTCACACCTGTGTACTGACCCGCAACACATGCTGGTGACTCTTCACACCTGTGTTCTGACCCGCAACAAATGCTGGTGACTCTTCACACCTGTGTTCTGACCCGCAACACATGCTGTTGACTCTTCACATCTGTGTACTGACCCGCAACACATGCTGGTGACTTTTCACACCTGTGTAATGACCCGCAACACATGCTGGTGACTCTTCACACCTGTGTACTGACCCGCAACACATGCTGGTGAGTCTTCACACTTGTGTTCTGACCCGCAACTCATGCTAGTGACTTTTCACACCCGTGTACTGACCCGCAACACATGCTGCTGACTCTTCACACTTGTGTTCTGACCCGCAACACATGCTGGTGACTCTTCACATCTGTTTACTGACCCGCAACTCATGCTGGTGACTCTACACATTTGTTTACTGACCCGCAACACATGCTGGTGACTCTTCACATCTGTTTACTGACCCGCAACACATGCTGGTGACTCTTCACATGTGTTCTGACCCGCAACACATGCTGGTGACTCTTCACATCTGTGATCTGACCCGCAACTCATGCTGGCGACTCTTCACATCTGTGTTCTGACCCGCAACTCATGCTGGTGACTCTTCACATCTGTGTTCTGACCCGCAAACCATGCTGGTGATGCTTCACATCTGTTTTCTGACCCGCAACACATGCTGGTGACTCTCCACACCTGTGTACTGACCCAAAACTCATGCTGGTCACTTTTCACATCTGTGTTCTGACCCGCAACACATGCTGGTGACACTTCACATCTGTTTACTGACCCGCAACACATGCTGGTGAGTCTTCACATGTGTTCTGACCCGCAACACATGCTGGTGATTCTTCACATCTGTGTTCTGACCCGCAACACATGCTGGTGACTCTTCACATCTGTGTTCTGACCCGCAACTCATGCTGGTGACTCTTCACATCTGTGTTCTGACCCGCTTCACATGCTGGTGGCTCTTCACACCTGTGTACTGACACGCAACTCATGCTGGTGACGCTTCACAACTGTGTACTGACCCGCAACACATGCTGGTGACTCTTCACACCTGTGTTCTGACCCGCAACACATGCTGGTGACTTTTCACATCTGTGTTCTGACCCGAAACTCATGCTGGTGACTTTTCACATCTGTGTTCTGACCCGCAACACATGCTGGTGACACTTCACATCAGTTTACTGACCTGCAACACATGCTGGTGACTCTTCACATGTGTTCTGACCCGCAACACATGCTGGTGATTCTTCACATCTGTGTTCTGACCTGCAACACATGCTGGTGACCCTTCACATCTGTGTTCTGACCCGCAAACCATGCTGGTGACTCTGCACATCTTTGTTCTGACCCACAACACATGCTGGTGAGTCTTCACACCTGTGTTCTGACCCGCAACTCATGCTGGTGACTCTTTGACCTGCAACACATGCTGGTGACTCTTCACATCTGTGTTCTGACCCGCAACACATGCTGGTGACTCTTCACACCTGTGTTCTGACCCGCAACACATGCTGGTGACTCTCCACACCTGTGTACTGACCCGCAACACATGCTGGTGAGTCTTCACATCTGTGTTCTGACCCGCAACTCATGCTGGTGACTCTTCACACCTGTTTACTGACCCGAAACTCATGCTGGTGACTTTTCACATCTGTGTTCTGACCCGCAACACATGCTGGTGACACTTCACATCTGTTTACTGACCCGCAACACATGGTGGTGACTCTTCACATGTTTTCTGACCCGCAACACATGCTGGTGATTCTTCACATCTGTGTTCTGACCTGCAACACATGCTGGTGACTCTTCACATCTGTGTTCTGACCCGCAACTCATGCTGGTGACTCTTCACATCTGTGTTCTGAACCGCAACACATGCTGGTGACTCTTCACACCTGTGTACTGACCCGCAACACATGCTGGTGACTCTTCACACCTGTGTACTGACCCGCAACACATGCTGGTGACTTTTCACATCTTTGTACGGACGCGCAACTCATGCTGGTGACTCTTCACATCTCTGTACTGACCCGCAACTCATGCTGGTGACTCTTCACATGTGTTCTGACCCGCAACTCATGCTGGTGACTCTTCACATCTGTGTTCTGAACCGCAACACATGCTGGTGACTCTTCACATCTCTGTACTCACCCGCAACTCATGCTGGTGACTCTTCACACCTGTGTTCTGACCCACAACACATGCTGGTGACTCTTCACACCTGTGTTCTGACCCGCAACACATGCTGGTGACTCTTCACACCTGTGTTCTGAACCGCAACACATGCTGGTGACTCTTCACATCTGTGTTCTGACCCGCAAACCATGCTGGTGACTCTTCACATCTGTGTTCTGACCCGCAACACATGCTGGTGACTTTTCACATCTGTGTTCTAACCCAAAACTCATGCTGGTCACTTTTCACATCTGTGTTCTGACCCGCAACACATGCTGGTGACACTTCACATCTGTTTACTGACCCGCAACACATGCTGGTGACTCTTCACATGTGTTCTGACCCGCAACACATGCTGGTGATTCTTCACATCTGTGTTCTGACCCGCAACACATGCTGGTGACTCTTCACATCTGTGTTCTGACCCGCAACACATGCTGGTGACTCTTCACATCTGTGTTCTGACCCGCAACTCATGCTGGTGACTCTTCACATCTGTGTTCTGAACCGCAACACATGCTGGTGACTCTTCACATCTGTTTACTGACCCGCAACTCATGCTGGTGACACTTTACACCTGTGTTCTGACCCGCAACTCATGCTGGTGACTCTTCACACCTGTGTTCTGACTCACAACACATGCTGGTGACTCTTCACATCTGTGTTCTGACCCGCAACTCAAGCTGGTGACTCTTTGACCGGCAACACATGCTGGTGACTCTTCACATCTGTGTTCTGACCTCCAACTCAGGCTGGTGACTCTTCACTCCTGTGTACTGACCCGCAACACATGCTGGTGACTCTTCACACCTGTGTACTGACCCGCAACACATGCTGGTGACTCTTCACACCTGTGTACTGACCCGCAACACATGCTGGTGACTTTTCACATCTGTTTACTGACGCGCAACTCATGCTGGTGACTCTTCACATCTCTGTACTGACCCGCAACTCATGCTGGTGACTCTTCACATGTGTTCTGACCCGCAACTCATGCTGGTGACTCTTCACATCTGTGTTCTGAACCGCAACACATGCTGGTGACTCTTCACATCTCTGTACTGACCCGCAACTCATGCTGGTGACTCTTCACACCTGTGTTCTGACCCACAACACATGCTGGTGACTCTTCACACCTGTGTTCTGACCCGCAACACATGCTGGTGACTCTTCACACCTGTTTTCTGAACCGCAACACATGCTGGTGACTCTTCACATCTGTGTTCTGACCCGCAAACCATGCTGGTGATGCTTCACATCTGTTTTCTGACCCGCAACACATGCTGGTGACTTTTCACATCTGTGTTCTAACCCAAACTCATGCTGGTCACTTTTCACATTTGTGTTCTGACCCGCAACACATGCTGGTGACTCTTCACACCTGTGTTCTGAACCGCAACTCATGCTGGTGACTCTTCACACCTGTGTTCTGACCCACAACACATGCTGGTGACTTTTCACATCTGTGTTCTAACCCAAAACTCATGCTGGTCACTTTTCACATCTGTGTTCTGACCCGCAACACATGCTGGTGACACTTCACATCTGTTTACTGACCCGCAACACATGCTGGTGAATCTTCACATGTGTTCTGACCCGCAACACATGCTGGTGATTCTTCACATCTGTGTTCTGACCCGCAACACATACTGGTGACTCTTCACATGTGTTCTGACCCGCAACTCATGCTGGTGACTCTTCACATCTGTGTTCTGAACCGCAACACATGCTGGTGACTCTTCACATCTGTGTACTGACCCGCAACTCATGCTGGTGACACTTTACACCTGTGTTCTGACCCGCAACTCATGCTGGTGACTCTTCACACCTGTGTTCTGACCCACAACACATGCTGGTGACTCTTCACACCTGTGTTCTGACCCGCAACACATGCTGGTGACTCTTCACACCTGTGTTCTGAACCGCAACACATGCTGGTGACTCTTCACATCTGTGTTCTGACCCGCAAACCATGCTGGTGACTCTTCACATCTGTGTTCTGACCCGCAACACATGCTGGTGACTTTTCACATCTGTGTTCTAACCCAAAACTCATGCTGGTCACTTTTCACATCTGTGTTCTGACCCGCAACACATGCTGGTGACACTTCACATCTGTTTACTGACCCGCAACACATGCTGGTGACTCTTCACATGTGTTCTGACCCGCAACACATGCTGGTGATTCTTCACATCTGTGTTCTGACCCGCAACACATGCTGGTGACTCTTCACATCTGTGTTCTGACCCGCAACACATGCTGGTGACTCTTCACATCTGTGTTCTGACCCGCAACTCATGCTGGTGACTCTTCACATCTGTGTTCTGAACCGCAACACATGCTGGTGACTCTTCACATCTGTTTACTGACCCGCAACTCATGCTGGTGACACTTTACACCTGCGTTCTGACCCGCAACTCATGCTGGTGACTCTTCACACCTGTGTTCTGACTCACAACACATGCTGGTGACTCTTCACATCTGTGTTCTGACCCGCAACTCAAGCTGGTGACTCTTTGACCCGCAACACATGCTGGTGACTCTTCACATCTGTGTTCTGACCTCCAACTCAGGCTGGTGACTCTTCACTCCTGTGTACTGACCCGCAACACATGCTGGTGACTCTTCACACCTGTGTACTGACCCGCAACACATGCTGGTGACTCTTCACACCTGTGTACTGACCCGCAACACATGCTGGTGACTTTTCACATCTGTTTACTGACGCGCAACTCATGCTGGTGACTCTTCACATCTCTGTACTGACCCGCAACTCATGCTGGTGACTCTTCACATGTGTTCTGACCCGCAACTCATGCTGGTGACTCTTCACATCTGTGTTCTGAACCGCAACACATGCTGGTGACTCTTCACATCTCTGTACTGACCCGCAACTCATGCTGGTGACTCTTCACACCTGTGTTCTGACCCACAACACATGCTGGTGACTCTTCACACCTGTGTTCTGACCCGCAACACATGCTGGTGACTCTTCACACCTGTTTTCTGAACCGCAACACATGCTGGTGACTCTTCACATCTGTGTTCTGACCCGCAAACCATGCTGGTGATGCTTCACATCTGTTTTCTGACCCGCAACACATGCTGGTGACTTTTCACATCTGTGTTCTAACCCAAACTCATGCTGGTCACTTTTCACATTTGTGTTCTGACCCGCAACACATGCTGGTGACTCTTCACACCTGTGTTCTGAACCGCAACTCATGCTGGTGACTCTTCACACCTGTGTTCTGACCCACAACACATGCTGGTGACTTTTCACATCTGTGTTCTAACCCAAAACTCATGCTGGTCACTTTTCACATCTGTGTTCTGACCCGCAACACATGCTGGTGACACTTCACATCTGTTTACTGACCCGCAACACATGCTGGTGAATCTTCACATGTGTTCTGACCCGCAACACATGCTGGTGATTCTTCACATCTGTGTTCTGACCCGCAACACATACTGGTGACTCTTCACATGTGTTCTGACCCGCAACTCATGCTGGTGACTCTTCACATCTGTGTTCTGAACCGCAACACATGCTGGTGACTCTTCACATCTGTGTACTGACCCGCAACTCATGCTGGTGACACTTTACACCTGTGTTCTGACCCGCAACTCATGCTGGTGACTCTTCACACCTGTGTTCTGACCCACAACACATGCTGGTGACTCTTCACATCTGTGTTCTGACCCGCAACTCAAGCTGGTGACTCTTTGACCCGCAACACATGCTGGTGACTCTTCACATCTGTGTTCTGACCTCCAACTCAGGCTGGTGACTCTTCACTCCTGTGTACTGACCCGCAACACATGCTGGTGACTCTTCACACCTGTGTACTGACCCGCAACACATGCTGGTGACTCTTCACACCTGTGTTCTGACCCGCAACAAATGCTGGTGACTCTTCACACCTGTGTTCTGACCCGCAACACATGCTGTTGACTCTTCACATCTGTGTACTGACCCGCAACACATGCTGGTGACTTTTCACACCTGTGTAATGACCCGCAACACATGCTGGTGACTCTTCACACCTGTGTACTGACCCGCAACACATGCTGGTGAGTCTTCACACTTGTGTTCTGACCCGCAACTCATGCTAGTGACTTTTCACACCCGTGTACTGACCCGCAACACATGCTGCTGACTCTTCACACTTGTGTTCTGACCCGCAACACATGCTGGTGACTCTTCACATCTGTTTACTGACCCGCAACTCATGCTGGTGACTCTACACATTTGTTTACTGACCCGCAACACATGCTGGTGACTCTTCACATCTGTTTACTGACCCGCAACACATGCTGGTGACTCTTCACATGTGTTCTGACCCGCAACACATGCTGGTGACTCTTCACATCTGTGATCTGACCCGCAACTCATGCTGGCGACTCTTCACATCTGTGTTCTGACCCGCAACTCATGCTGGTGACTCTTCACATCTGTTTACTGACCCGCAACTCATGCTGGTGACTCTTCACATCTGTGTTCTGACCCGCAACACATGCTGGTGACTCTTCACATCTTTGTACTGACCCGCAACTCATGCTGGTGTCTCTTCACACCTGTGTTCTGACCCGCAACACATGCTGGTGACTCTTCACACCTGTGTTCTGACCCGCAACACATGCTGGTGACTCTCCACACCTGTGTACTGACCCGCAACACATGCTGGTGACTCTTCACATCTGTGTTCTGACCCGCTTCACATGCTGGTGGCACTTCACACCTGTGTACTGACCCGCAACTCATGCTGGTGACGCTTCACAACTGTGTACTGACCCGCAACACATGCTGGTGACTCTTCACACCTGTGTTCTGACCCGCAACACATGCTGGTGACTTTTCACATCTGTGTTCTGACCCGAAACTCATGCTGGTGACTTTTCACATCTGTGTTCTGACCCGCAACACATGCTGGTGACTCTTCACATCAGTTTACTGACCTGCAACACATGCTGGTGACTCTTCACATGTGTTCTGACCCGCAACACATGCTGGTGATTCTTCACATCTGTGTTCTGACCTGCAAGACATGCTGGTGACCCTTCACATCTGTGTTCTGACCCGCAAACCATGCTGGTGACACTTCACATCTTTGTTCTGACCCACAACACATGCTTGTGACTCTTCACACCTGTGTTCTGACCCGCAACTCATGCTGGTGACTCTTTGACCCGCAACACATGCTGGTGACTCTTCACATCTGTGTTCTGACCCGCAACACATGCTGGTGACTCTTCACACCTGTGTTCTGACCCGCAACACATGCTGGTGACTCTCCACACCTGTGTACTGACCCACAACACATGCTGGTGAGTCTTCACATCTGTGTTCTGACCCGCAACTCATGCTGGTGACTCTTCACACCTGTTTACTGACCCGAAACTCATGCTGGTGACTTTTCACATCTGTTTACTGACCCGCAACACATGCTGGGGACTCTTCACATGTTTTCTGACCCACAACACATGCTGGTGATTCTTCACATCTGTGTTCTGACCCGCAACACATGCTGGTGACTCTTCACATCTGTGTTCTGACCCGCAACTCATGCTGGTGACTCTTCACATCTGTGTTCTGAACCGCAACACATGCTGGTGACTCTTCACACCTGTGTACTGACCCGCAACACATGCTGGTGACTCTTCACACCTGTGTACTGACCCGCAACTCATGCTGGTGACTCTTCACACCTGTGTTCTGACCCACAACACATGCTGGTGACTCTTCACACCTGTGTTCTGACCCGCAACACATGCTGGTGACTCTTCACACCTGTGTTCTGAACAGCAACACATGCTGATGACTCTTCACATCTGTGTTCTGACCCGCAAACCATGCTGGTGATGCTTCACATCTGTTTTCTGACCCGCAACACATGCTGGTGACTTTTCACATCTGTGTTCTAACCCAAAACTCATGCTGGTCACTTTTCACATCTGTGTTCTGACCCGCAACACATGCTGGTGACACTTCACATCTGTTTACTGACCCGCAACACATGCTGGTGACTCTTCACATGTGTTCTGACCCGCAACACATGCTGGTGATTCTTCACATCTGTGTTCTGACCCGCAACACATGCTGGTGACTCTTCACATCTGTGTTCTGACCCGCAACTCATGCTGGTGACTCTTCACATCTGTGTTCTGAACCGCAACACATGCTGGTGACTCTTCACACCTGTGTACTGACCCGCAACACATGCTGGTGACTCTTCACACCTGTGTACTGACCCGCAACACATGCTGGTGACTTTTCACATCTTTGTACGGACGCGCAACTCATGCTGGTGACTCTTCACATCTCTGTACTGACCCGCAACTCATGCTGGTGACTCTTCACATGTGTTCTGACCCGCAACTCATGCTGGTGACTCTTCACATCTGTGTTCTGAACCGCAACACATGCTGGTGACTCTTCACATCTCTGTACTCACCCGCAACTCATGCTGGTGACTCTTCACACCTGTGTTCTGACCCACAACACATGCTGGTGACTCTTCACACCTGTGTTCTGACCCGCAACACATGCTGGTGACTCTTCACACCTGTGTTCTGAACCGCAACACATGCTGGTGACTCTTCACATCTGTGTTCTGACCCGCAAACCATGCTGGTGATGCTTCACATCTGTGTTCTGACCCGCAACACATGCTGGTGACTTTTCACATCTGTGTTCTAACCCAAAACTCATGCTGGTCACTTTTCACATCTGTGTTCTGACCCGCAACACATGCTGGTGACACTTCACATCTGTTTACTGACCCGCAACACATGCTGGTGACTCTTCACATGTGTTCTGACCCGCAACACATGCTGGTGATTCTTCACATCTGTGTTCTGACCCGCAACACATGCTGGTGACTCTTCACATCTGTGTTCTGACCCGCAACACATGCTGGTGACTCTTCACATCTGTGTTCTGACCCGCAACTCATGCTGGTGACTCTTCACATCTGTGTTCTGAACCGCAACACATGCTGGTGACTCTTCACATCTGTTTACTGACCCGCAACTCATGCTGGTGACACTTTACACCTGTGTTCTGACCCGCAACTCATGCTGGTGACTCTTCACACCTGTGTTCTGACTCACAACACATGCTGGTGACTCTTCACATCTGTGTTCTGACCCGCAACTCAAGCTGGTGACTCTTTGACCGGCAACACATGCTGGTGACTCTTCACATCTGTGTTCTGACCTCCAACTCAGGCTGGTGACTCTTCACTCCTGTGTACTGACCCGCAACACATGCTGGTGACTCTTCACACCTGTGTACTGACCCGCAACACATGCTGGTGACTCTTCACACCTGTGTACTGACCCGCAACACATGCTGGTGACTTTTCACATCTGTTTACTGACGCGCAACTCATGCTGGTGACTCTTCACATCTCTGTACTGACCCGCAACTCATGCTGGTGACTCTTCACATCTGTGTTCTGAACCGCAACACATGCTGGTGACTCTTCACATCTCTGTACTGACCCGCAACTCATGCTGGTGACTCTTCACACCTGTGTTCTGACCCACAACACATGCTGGTGACTCTTCACACCTGTGTTCTGACCCGCAACACATGCTGGTGACTCTTCACACCTGTTTTCTGAACCGCAACACATGCTGGTGACTCTTCACATCTGTGTTCTGACCCGCAAACCATGCTGGTGATGCTTCACATCTGTTTTCTGACCCGCAACACATGCTGGTGACTTTTCACATCTGTGTTCTAACCCAAACTCATGCTGGTCACTTTTCACATTTGTGTTCTGACCCGCAACACATGCTGGTGACTCTTCACACCTGTGTTCTGAACCGCAACTCATGCTGGTGACTCTTCACACCTGTGTTCTGACCCACAACACATGCTGGTGACTTTTCACATCTGTGTTCTAACCCAAAACTCATGCTGGTCACTTTTCACATCTGTGTTCTGACCCGCAACACATGCTGGTGACACTTCACATCTGTTTACTGACCCGCAACACATGCTGGTGAATCTTCACATGTGTTCTGACCCGCAACACATGCTGGTGATTCTTCACATCTGTGTTCTGACCCGCAACACATACTGGTGACTCTTCACATGTGTTCTGACCCGCAACTCATGCTGGTGACTCTTCACATCTGTGTTCTGAACCGCAACACATGCTGGTGACTCTTCACATCTGTGTACTGACCCGCAACTCATGCTGGTGACACTTTACACCTGTGTTCTGACCCGCAACTCATGCTGGTGACTCTTCACACCTGTGTTCTGACCCACAACACATGCTGGTGACTCTTCACACCTGTGTTCTGACCCGCAACACATGCTGGTGACTCTTCACACCTGTGTTCTGAACCGCAACACATGCTGGTGACTCTTCACATCTGTGTTCTGACCCGCAAACCATGCTGGTGACTCTTCACATCTGTGTTCTGACCCGCAACACATGCTGGTGACTTTTCACATCTGTGTTCTAACCCAAAACTCATGCTGGTCACTTTTCACATCTGTGTTCTGACCCGCAACACATGCTGGTGACACTTCACATCTGTTTACTGACCCGCAACACATGCTGGTGACTCTTCACATGTGTTCTGACCCGCAACACATGCTGGTGATTCTTCACATCTGTGTTCTGACCCGCAACACATGCTGGTGACTCTTCACATCTGTGTTCTGACCCGCAACACATGCTGGTGACTCTTCACATCTGTGTTCTGACCCGCAACTCATGCTGGTGACTCTTCACATCTGTGTTCTGAACCGCAACACATGCTGGTGACTCTTCACATCTGTTTACTGACCCGCAACTCATGCTGGTGACACTTTACACCTGCGTTCTGACCCGCAACTCATGCTGGTGACTCTTCACACCTGTGTTCTGACTCACAACACATGCTGGTGACTCTTCACATCTGTGTTCTGACCCGCAACTCAAGCTGGTGACTCTTTGACCCGCAACACATGCTGGTGACTCTTCACATCTGTGTTCTGACCTCCAACTCAGGCTGGTGACTCTTCACTCCTGTGTACTGACCCGCAACACATGCTGGTGACTCTTCACACCTGTGTACTGACCCGCAACACATGCTGGTGACTCTTCACACCTGTGTACTGACCCGCAACACATGCTGGTGACTTTTCACATCTGTTTACTGACGCGCAACTCATGCTGGTGACTCTTCACATCTCTGTACTGACCCGCAACTCATGCTGGTGACTCTTCACATGTGTTCTGACCCGCAACTCATGCTGGTGACTCTTCACATCTGTGTTCTGAACCGCAACACATGCTGGTGACTCTTCACATCTCTGTACTGACCCGCAACTCATGCTGGTGACTCTTCACACCTGTGTTCTGACCCACAACACATGCTGGTGACTCTTCACACCTGTGTTCTGACCCGCAACACATGCTGGTGACTCTTCACACCTGTTTTCTGAACCGCAACACATGCTGGTGACTCTTCACATCTGTGTTCTGACCCGCAAACCATGCTGGTGATGCTTCACATCTGTTTTCTGACCCGCAACACATGCTGGTGACTTTTCACATCTGTGTTCTAACCCAAACTCATGCTGGTCACTTTTCACATTTGTGTTCTGACCCGCAACACATGCTGGTGACTCTTCACACCTGTGTTCTGAACCGCAACTCATGCTGGTGACTCTTCACACCTGTGTTCTGACCCACAACACATGCTGGTGACTTTTCACATCTGTGTTCTAACCCAAAACTCATGCTGGTCACTTTTCACATCTGTGTTCTGACCCGCAACACATGCTGGTGACACTTCACATCTGTTTACTGACCCGCAACACATGCTGGTGAATCTTCACATGTGTTCTGACCCGCAACACATGCTGGTGATTCTTCACATCTGTGTTCTGACCCGCAACACATACTGGTGACTCTTCACATGTGTTCTGACCCGCAACTCATGCTGGTGACTCTTCACATCTGTGTTCTGAACCGCAACACATGCTGGTGACTCTTCACATCTGTGTACTGACCCGCAACTCATGCTGGTGACACTTTACACCTGTGTTCTGACCCGCAACTCATGCTGGTGACTCTTCACACCTGTGTTCTGACCCACAACACATGCTGGTGACTCTTCACATCTGTGTTCTGACCCGCAACTCAAGCTGGTGACTCTTTGACCCGCAACACATGCTGGTGACTCTTCACATCTGTGTTCTGACCTCCAACTCAGGCTGGTGACTCTTCACTCCTGTGTACTGACCCGCAACACATGCTGGTGACTCTTCACACCTGTGTACTGACCCGCAACACATGCTGGTGACTCTTCACACCTGTGTTCTGACCCGCAACAAATGCTGGTGACTCTTCACACCTGTGTTCTGACCCGCAACACATGCTGTTGACTCTTCACATCTGTGTACTGACCCGCAACACATGCTGGTGACTTTTCACACCTGTGTAATGACCCGCAACACATGCTGGTGACTCTTCACACCTGTGTACTGACCCGCAACACATGCTGGTGAGTCTTCACACTTGTGTTCTGACCCGCAACTCATGCTAGTGACTTTTCACACCCGTGTACTGACCCGCAACACATGCTGCTGACTCTTCACACTTGTGTTCTGACCCGCAACACATGCTGGTGACTCTTCACATCTGTTTACTGACCCGCAACTCATGCTGGTGACTCTACACATTTGTTTACTGACCCGCAACACATGCTGGTGACTCTTCACATCTGTTTACTGACCCGCAACACATGCTGGTGACTCTTCACATGTGTTCTGACCCGCAACACATGCTGGTGACTCTTCACATCTGTGATCTGACCCGCAACTCATGCTGGCGACTCTTCACATCTGTGTTCTGACCCGCAACTCATGCTGGTGACTCTTCACATCTGTTTACTGACCCGCAACTCATGCTGGTGACTCTTCACATCTGTGTTCTGACCCGCAACACATGCTGGTGACTCTTCACATCTTTGTACTGACCCGCAACTCATGCTGGTGTCTCTTCACACCTGTGTTCTGACCCGCAACACATGCTGGTGACTCTTCACACCTGTGTTCTGACCCGCAACACATGCTGGTGACTCTCCACACCTGTGTACTGACCCGCAACACATGCTGGTGACTCTTCACATCTGTGTTCTGACCCGCTTCACATGCTGGTGGCACTTCACACCTGTGTACTGACCCGCAACTCATGCTGGTGACGCTTCACAACTGTGTACTGACCCGCAACACATGCTGGTGACTCTTCACACCTGTGTTCTGACCCGCAACACATGCTGGTGACTTTTCACATCTGTGTTCTGACCCGAAACTCATGCTGGTGACTTTTCACATCTGTGTTCTGACCCGCAACACATGCTGGTGACTCTTCACATCAGTTTACTGACCTGCAACACATGCTGGTGACTCTTCACATGTGTTCTGACCCGCAACACATGCTGGTGATTCTTCACATCTGTGTTCTGACCTGCAACACATGCTGGTGACCCTTCACATCTGTGTTCTGACCCGCAAACCATGCTGGTGACACTTCACATCTTTGTTCTGACCCACAACACATGCTTGTGACTCTTCACACCTGTGTTCTGACCCGCAACTCATGCTGGTGACTCTTTGACCCGCAACACATGCTGGTGACTCTTCACATCTGTGTTCTGACCCGCAACACATGCTGGTGACTCTTCACACCTGTGTTCTGACCCGCAACACATGCTGGTGACTCTCCACACCTGTGTACTGACCCACAACACATGCTGGTGAGTCTTCACATCTGTGTTCTGACCCGCAACTCATGCTGGTGACTCTTCACACCTGTTTACTGACCCGAAACTCATGCTGGTGACTTTTCACATCTGTTTACTGACCCGCAACACATGCTGGGGACTCTTCACATGTTTTCTGACCCACAACACATGCTGGTGATTCTTCACATCTGTGTTCTGACCCGCAACACATGCTGGTGACTCTTCACATCTGTGTTCTGACCCGCAACTCATGCTGGTGACTCTTCACATCTGTGTTCTGAACCGCAACACATGCTGGTGACTCTTCACACCTGTGTACTGACCCGCAACACATGCTGGTGACTCTTCACACCTGTGTACTGACCCGCAACTCATGCTGGTGACTCTTCACACCTGTGTTCTGACCCACAACACATGCTGGTGACTCTTCACACCTGTGTTCTGACCCGCAACACATGCTGGTGACTCTTCACACCTGTGTTCTGAACAGCAACACATGCTGATGACTCTTCACATCTGTGTTCTGACCCGCAAACCATGCTGGTGATGCTTCACATCTGTTTTCTGACCCGCAACACATGCTGGTGACTTTTCACATCTGTGTTCTAACCCAAAACTCATGCTGGTCACTTTTCACATCTGTGTTCTGACCCGCAACACATGCTGGTGACACTTCACATCTGTTTACTGACCCGCAACACATGCTGGTGACTCTTCACATGTGTTCTGACCCGCAACACATGCTGGTGATTCTTCACATCTGTGTTCTGACCCGCAACACATGCTGGTGACTCTTCACATCTGTGTTCTGACCCGCAACTCATGCTGGTGACTCTTCACATCTGTGTTCTGAACCGCAACACATGCTGGTGACTCTTCACATCTGTGTACTGACCCGCAACTCATGCTGGTGACACTTTACACCTGTGTTCTGACCCGCAACTCATGCTGGTGACTCTTCACACCTGTGTTCTGACCCACAACACATGCTGGTGACTCTTCACATCTGTGTTCTGACCCGCAACTCAAGCTGGTGACTCTTTGACCCGCAACACATGCTGGTGACTCTTCACACCTGTGTTCTGACCCGCAACACATGCTGGTGACTCTTCACATCTGTGTACTGACCCGCAACACATGCTGGTGACTTTTCACACCTGTGTAATGACCCGCAACACATGCTGGTGACTCTTCACACCTGTGTACTGACCCGCAACACATGCTGGTGAGTCTTCACACTTGTGTTCTGACCCGCAACTCATGCTAGTGACTTTTCACACCCGTGTACTGACCCGCAACACATGCTGCTGACTCTTCACACTTGTGTTCTGACCCGCAACACATGCTGGTGACTCTTCACACCTGTGTACTGACATGAAACTCATGCTGGTGACTCTTCGCATCTGTGATCTGACCCGCAACACATGCTGGTGACTCTTCACACCTGTGTTCTGACCCGCAACACATGCTGGTGACTCTTCACATCTGTGTTCTGACCCGCAAACCATGCTGGTGAGTCTTCACATCTGTGTTCTGACCCGCAACACATGCTGGTGACTCTTCACATCTGTGTTCTGACCCACAACACACGCTGGTGACTCTCCACACCTGTGTACTGACCCGCAACACATGCTGGTGACTCTTCACATCTGTGTTCTGACCCGCTTCACATGCTGGTGGCTCTTCATACCTGTGTACTGACCCGAAACTCATGCTGGTGACGCTTCACAACTGTGTACTGACCCGCAACACATGCTGGTGACTCTTCACACCTGTGTTCTGACCCGCAACACATGCTGGTGACTTTTCACATCTGTGTTCTGACCCGAAACTCATGCTGGTGACTTTTCACATCTGTGTTCTGACCCGCAACACATGCTGGTGACACTTCACATCAGTTTACTGACCTGCAACACATGCTGGTGACTCTTCACATGTGTTCTGACCCGCAACACATGCTGGTGATTCCACACATCTGTGTTCTGACCTGCAACACATGCTGGTGACCCTTCACATCTGTGTTCTGACCCGCAAACCATGCTGGTGTCTCTTCACATCTTTGTTCTGACCCACAACACATGCTGGTGACTCTTCACACCTGTGTTCTGACCCGCAACTCATGCTGGTGACTCTTTGACCCGCAACACATGCTGGTGACTCTTCACATCTGTGTTCTGACCCGCAACACATGCTGGTGACACTTCACATCTGTTTACTGACCCGCAACACATGCTGGTGACTCTTCACATGTTTTCTGACCCGCAACACATGCTGGTGATTCTTCACATCTGTGTTCTGACCCGCAACACATGCTGGTGACTCTTCACATCTGTGTTCTGACCCGCAACTCATGCTGGTGACTCTTCACATCTGTGTTCTGAACAGCAACACATGCTGGTGACTCTTCACACCTGTGTACTGACCCGCAACACATGCTGGTGACTCTTCACACCTGTGTACTGACCCGCAACACATGCTGGTGACTTTTCACATCTGTTTACTGACGCGCAACTCATGCTGGTGACTCTTCACATCTCTGTACTGACTCGCAACTCATGCTGGTGACTCTTCACATGTGTTCTGACCCGCAACTCATGCTGGTGACTCTTCACATCTGTGTTCTGAACCGCAACTCATGCTGGTGACTCTTCACACCTGTGTTCTGACCCACAACACATGCTGGTGACTCTTCACACCTGTGTTCTGACCCGCAACACATGCTGGTGACTCTTCACACCTGTGTTCTGAACCGCAACACATGCTGGTGACTCTTCACATCTGTGTTCTGACCCGCAAACCATGCTGGTGACTCTTCACATCTGTGTTCTGACCCGCAACACATGCTGGTGACTTTTCACATCTGTGTTCTAACCCAAAACTCATGCTGGTCACTTTTCACATCTGTGTTCTGACCCGCAACACATGCTGGTGACTCTTCACATCTGCGTACTGACCCGCAACTCATGCTGGTGACTCTTCACATCTGTTTACTGACCCGCAACTCATGCTGGTGACTCTTCACACCTGTGTTCTGACCCGCAACACATGCTGGTGACTCTTCACACCTGTGTTCTGAACCGCAACACATGCTGGTGACTCTTCACATCTGTGTTCTGACCCGCAACACATGCTGGTGACTCTTCACATCTGTGATCTGACCTGCAACTCATGCTGGCGACTCTTCACATCTGTGTTCTGACCCGCAACTCATGCTGGTGACTCTTCACATCTGTTTACTGACCCGCAACTCATGCTGGTGACTCTTCACATCTGTGTTCTGACCCGCAACACATGCTGGTGAATCTTCACATCTTTGTACTGACCCGCAACACATGCTGGTGACTCTTCACATCTGTGTTCTGACCCGCAACTCATGCTGGTGACTCTTCACATCTGTGTTCTGAACCGCAACACATGCTGGTGACTCTTCACATCTGTGTACTGACCCGCAACTCATGCTGGTGACACTTTACACCTGTGTTCTGACCCGCAACTCATGCTGGTGACTCTTCACACCTGTGTTCTGACCCACAACACATGCTGGTGACTCTTCACATCTGTGTTCTGACCCGCAACTCAAGCTGGTGACTCTTTGACCCGCAACACATGCTGGTGACTCTTCACATCTGTGTTCTGACCTCCAACTCAGGCTGGTGACTCTTCACACCTGTGTACTGACCCGCAACACATGCTGGTGACTCTTCACACCTGTGTTCTGACCCGCAACACATGCTGGTGACTCTTCACACCTGTGTTCTGACCCGCAAAACATGCTGTTGACTCTTCACATCTGTGTACTGACCCGCAACACATGCTGGTGACTTTTCACACCTGTGTAATGACCCGCAACACATGCTGGTGACCCTTCACACCTGTGTACTGACCCGCAACACATGCTGGTGAGTCTTCACACTTGTGTTCTGACCCGCAACTCATGCTAGTGACTTTTCACACCCGTGTACTGACCCGCAACACATGCTGCTGACTCTTCACACCTGTGTACTGACATGAAACTCATGCTGGTGACTCTTCACATCTGTTTACTGACCCGCAACTCATGCTGGTGACTCTTCACATCTGTTTACTGACCCGCAACACATGCTGGTGACTCTTCACATCTGTTTACTGACCCGCAACACATGCTGGTGACTCTTCACATGCGTTCTGACCCGCAACACATGCTGGTGACTCTTCACATCTGTGATCTGACCCGCAACTCATGCTGGCGACTCTTCACATCTGTGTTCTGACCCGCAACTCATGCTGGTGACTCTTCACATCTGTTTACTGACCCGCAACTCATGCTGGTGACTCTTCACATCTGTGTTGTGACCCGCAACACATGCTGGTGACTCTTCACATCTTTGTACTGACCCGCAACTCATGCTGGTGTCTCTTCACACCTGTGTTCTGACCCGCAACACATGCTGGTGACTCTTCACACCTGTGTTCTGACCCGCAACACATGCTGGTGACTCTCCACACCTGTGTACTGACCCGCAACACATGCTGGTGATTCTTCACATCTGTGTTCTGACCCTCAACTCATGCTGGTGACTCTTCACACCTGTTTACTGACCCGAAACTCATGCTGGTGACTTTTCACATCTGTGTTCTGACCCGCAACACATGCTGGTGACACTTCACATCTGTTTACTGACCCGCAACACATGCTGGTGACTCTTCACATGTTTTCTGACCCGCAACACATGCTGGTGATTCTTCACATCTGTGTTCTGACCCGCAACACATGCTGGTGACTCTTCACATCTGTGTTCTGACCCGCAACTCATGCTGGTGACTCTTCACATCTGTGTTCTGAACCGCAACACATGCTGGTGACTCTTCACACCTGTGTACTGACCCGCAACACATGCTGGTGACTCTTCACACCTGTGTACTGACCCGCAACACATGCTGGTGACTTTTCACATCTGTTTACTGACGCGCAACTCATGCTGGTGACTCTTCACATCTCTGTACTGACCCGCAACTCATGCTGGTTACTCTTCACATGTGTTCTGACCCGCAACTCATGCTGGTGACTCTTCACATCTGTGTTCTGAACCGCAACACATGCTGGTGACTCTTCACATCTCTGTACTGACCCGCAACTCATGCTGGTGACTCTTCACACCTGTGTTCTGACCCACAACACATGCTGGTGACTCTTCACACCTGTGTTCTGACCCGCAACACATGCTGGTGACTCTTCACACCTGTGTTCTGAACCGCAACACATGCTGGTGACTCTTCACATCTGTGTTCTGACCCGCAAACCATGCTGGTGATGCTTCACATCTGTTTTCTGACCCGCAACACATGCTGGTGACTTTTCACATCTGTGTTCTAACCCAAACTCATGCTGGTCACTTTTCATATCTGTGTTCTGACCCGCAACACATGCTAGTGACACTTCACATCTGTTTACTGACCCGCAACACATGCTGGTGACTCTTCACATGTGTTCTGACCCGCATCACATGCTGGTGATTCTTCACATCTGTGTTCTGACCCGCAACACATGCTGGTGACTCTTCACATCTGTGTTCTGACCCGCAACCCATGCTGGTGACTCTTCACATCTGTGTTCTGAACCGCAACACATGCTGGTGACTCTTCACATCTGTGTACTGACCCGCAACTCATGCTGGTGACACTTTACACCTGTGTTCTGACCTGCAACTCATGCTGGTGACTCTTCACACCTGTGTTCTGACCCACAACACATGCTGGTGACTCTTCACATCTGTGTTCTGACCCGCAACTCAAGCTGGTGACTCTTTGACCCGCAACACATGCTGGTGACTCTTCACATCTGTGTTCTGACCTCCAACTCAGGCTGGTGACTCTTCACTCCTGTGTACTGACCCGCAACACATGCTGGTGACTCTTCACACCTGTGTACTGACCCGCAACACATGCTGGTGACTCTTCACACCTGTGTTCTGACCCGCAACACATGCTGGTGACTCTTCACACCTGTGTTCTGACCCGCAACACATGCTGTTGACTCTTCACATCTGTGTACTGACCCGCAACACATGCTGGTGACTTTTCACACCTGTGTAATGACCCGCAACACATGCTGGTGACTATTCACACCTGTGTACTGACCCGCAACACATGCTGGTGAGTCTCCACACTTGTGTTCTGAACCGCAACTCATGCTAGTGACTTTTCACACCCGTGTACCGACCCGCAACACATGCTGCTGACTCTTCACACTTGTGTTCTGACCCGCAACACATGCTGGTGACTCTTCACACCTGTGTACTGACATGAAACTCATGCTGGTGACTCTTCACATCTGTTTACTGACCCGCAACTCATGCTGGTGACTCTTCACATCTGTTTACTGACCCGCAACACATGCTGGTGACTCTTCACATCTGTTTACTGACCCGCAACACATGCTGGTGACTCTTCACATGTGTTCTGACCCGCAACACATGCTGGTGACTCTTCACATCTGTGATCTGACCCGCAACTCATGCTGGCGACTCTTCACATCTGTGTTCTGACCCGCAACTCATGCTGGTGACTCTTCACATCTGTTTACTGACCCGCAACTCATGCTGGTGACTCTTCACATCTGTGTTCTGACCCGCAACACATGCTGGTGACTCTTCACATCTTTGTACTGACCCGCAACTCATGCTGGTGTCTCTTCACACCTGTGTTCTGACCCCCAACACATGCTGGTGACTCTTCACACCTGTGTTCTGACCTGCAACACATGCTGATGACTCTTCACATCTGTGTTCTGACCCGCAAACCATGCTGGTGACTCTTCACATCTGTGTTCTGAACCGCAACACATGCTGGTGACTCTTCACACCTGTGTTCTGACCCGCAACACATGCTGGTGACTCTTCACACCTGTGTTCTGACCCGCAACACATGCTGGTGACTCTTCACACCTGTGTTCTGACCCGCAACACATGCTGGTGACTCTTCACATCTGTGTTCTGACCCGCAAACCATGCTGGTGACTCTTCACATCTGTGTTCTGACCCGCAAACCATGCTGGTGACTCTTCACATCTGTGTTCTGACCCGCAACACATGCTGGTGACTCTTCACATCAGTTTACTGACCTGCAACACATGCTGGTGACTCTTCACATCTGTTTACTGACCTGCAACACATGCTGGTGACTCTTCACATGTGTTCTGACCCGCAACACATGCTGATGACTCTTCACATCTGTGTTCTGACCTGCAAACCATTCTGGTGACTCTTCACATCTTTGTTCTGACCCACAACACATGCTGGTGACTCTTCACACCTGTGTTCTGACCCAAAACTCTTGCTGTTGACTCTTTGACCCGCAACACATGCTGGTGACTCTTCACACCTGTGTTCTGACCCGCAACACATGCTGGTGACTTTTCACATCTGTGTTCTAACCCAAAACTCATGCTGGTCACTTTTCACATCTGTGTTCTGACCCGCAACACATGCTGGTGACACTTCACATCTGTTTACTGACCCGCAACACATGCTGGTGACTCTTCACATCTGTGTTCTGAACCGCAACACATGCTGGTGACTCTTCACATCTGTGTACTGACCCGCAACTCATGCTGGTGACACTTCACACCTGTGTTCTGACCCGCAACTCATGCTGGTGACTCTTCACACCTGTGTTCTGACCCACAACACCTGCTGGTGACTCTTCACATCTGTGTACTGACCCGCAACTCATGCTGGTGACACTTCACACCTGTGTTCTGACCCGCAACTCATGCTGGTGACTCTTCACACCTGTGTTCTGACCCACAACACCTGCTGGTGACTCTTCACATCTGTGTTCTGACCCGCAACTCAAGCTGGTGACTCTTTGACCCGCAACACATGCTGGTGACTCTTCACATCTGTGTTCTGACCGCCAACTCAGGCTGGTGACTCTTCACTCCTGTGTACTGACCCGCAACACATGCTGGTGACTCTTCACACCTGTGTACTGACCCGCAACACATGCTGGTGACTCTTCACACCTGTGTTCTGACCTGCAACACATGCTGGTGACTCTTCACACCTGTGTTCTGACCCGCAAGACATGCTGTTGACTCTTCACATCTGTGTACTGACCCGCAACACATGCTGGTGACTTTTCACACCTGTGTAATGACCCGCAACACATGCTGGTGACTCTTCACACCTGTGTACTGACCCGCAACACATGCTGGTGAGTCTTCACACTTGTGTTCTGACCCGCAACTCATGCTAGTGACTTTTCACACCCGTGTACTGACCCGCAACACATGCTGGTGACTCTTCACACCTGTGTACTGACATGAAACTCATGCTGGTGACTCTTCACATCTGTTTACTGACCCGCAACTCATGCTGGTGACTCTTCACATCTGTTTACTGACCCGCAACACATGCTGGTGACTCTTCACATCTGTTTACTGACCCGCAACACATGCTGGTGACTCTTCACATGTGTTCTGACCCGCAATACATGCTGGTGACTCTTCACATCTGTGATCTGACCCGCAACTCATGCTGGCGACTCTTCACATCTGTGTTCTGACCCGCAACTCATGCTGGTAACTCTTCACATCTGTTTACTGACCCGCAACTCATTCTGGTGACTCTTCACATCTGTGTTCTGACCCGCAACACATGCTGGTGACTCTTCACATCTTTGTACTGACCCGCAACTCATGCTGGTGTCTCTTCACACCTGTGTTCTGACCCGCAACACATGCTGGTGACTCTTCACACCTGTGTTCTGACCCGCAACACATGCTGGTGACTCTTCACATCTGTGTTCTGACCCGCAAACCATGCTGGTGACTCTTCACATCTGTGTTCTGAACCGCAACACATGCTGGTGACTCTTCACACCTGTGTTCTGACCCGCAACACATGCTGGTGACTCTTCACACCTGTGTTCTGACCCGCAACACATGCTGGTGACTCTTCACACCTGTGTTCTGACCCGCAACACATGCTGGTGACTCTTCACATCTGTGTTCTGACCCGCAAACCATGCTGGTGACTCTTCACATCTGTGTTCTGACCCGCAAACCATGCTGGTGACTCTTCACATCTGTGTTCTGACCCGCAACACATGCTGGTGACTCTTCACATCAGTTTACTGACCTGCAACACATACTGGTGACTCTTCACATCTGTTTACTGACCTGCAACACATGCTGGTGACTCTTCACATGTGTTCTGACCCGCAACACATGTTGGTGATTCTTCACATCTGTGTTCTGACCCGCAACACATGCTGGTGACTCTTCACATCTGTGTTCTGACCCGCAAACCATGCTGGTGACTCTTCACATCTTTGTTCTGACCCACAACACATGCTGGTGACTCTTCACACCTGTGTTCTGACCCACAACTCATGCTGTTGACTCTTTGACCCGCAACACATGCTGGTGACTCTTCACACCTGTGTTCTGACCCACAACACATGCTGGTGACTCTTCACACCTGTGTTCTGACCCGCAACACATGCTGGTGACTCTTCACACCTGTGTTCTGAACCGCAACACATGCTGGTGACTCTTCACATCTGTGTTCTGACCCGCAAACCATGCTGGTGACTCTTCACATCTGTTTTCTGACCCGCAACACATGCTGGTGACTTTTCACATCTGTGTTCTGACCCAAAACTCATGCTGGTCACTTTTCACATCTGTGTTCTGACCCGCAACACATGCTGGTGACACTTCACATCTGTTTACAGACCCGCAACACATGCTGGTGACTCTTCACATGTGTTCTGACCCGCAACACATGCTGGTGATTCTTCACATCTGTGTTCTGACCCGCAACACATGCTGGTGACTCTTCACATCTGTGTTCTGACCCGCAACTCATGCTGGTGACTCTTCACATCTGTGTTCTGAACCGCAACACATGCTGGTGACTCTTCACATCTGTGTACTGACCCGCAACTCATGCTGGTGACACTTTACACCTGTGTTCTGACCCGCAACTCATGCTGGTGACTCTTCACACCTGTGTTCTGACCCACAACACATGCTGGTGACTCTTCACATCTGTGTTCTGACCCGCAACTCAAGCTGGTGACTCTTTGACCCGCAACACATGCTGGTGACTCTTCACATCTGTGTTCTGACCTCCAACTCAGGCTGGTGACTCTTCACTCCTGTGTACTGACCCGCAACACATGCTGGTGACTCTTCACACCTGTGTACTGACCCGCAACACATGCTGGTGACTCTTCACACCTGTGTTCTGACCCGCAACACATGCTGGTGACTCTTCACACCTGTGTTCTGACCCGCAACACATGCTGTTGACTCTTCACATCTGTGTAATGACCCGCAACACATGCTGGTGACTCTTCACACCTGTGTACTGACCCGCAACACATGCTGGTGAGTCTTCACACTTGTGTTCTGACCCGCAACTCATGCTAGTGACTTTTCACACCCGTGTACTGACCCGCAACACATGCTGCTGACTCTTCACACTTGTGTTCTGACCCGCAACACATGCTGGTGACTCTTCACACCTGTGTACTGACATGAAACTCATGCTGGTGACTCTTCACATCTGTTTACTGACCCGCAACTCATGCTGGTGACTCTTCACATGTGTTCTGACCCGCAACACATGCTGGTGACTCTTCACATGTGTTCTGACCCGCAACACATGCTGGTGACTCTTCACATCTGTGTTCTGACCCGCAACACATGCTGGTGACTCTTCACATTTGTGTTCTGACCCGCAACTCATGCTGGCGACTCTTCACATCTGTGTTCTGACCCGCAATTCATGCTGGTAACTCTTCACATCTGTTTACTGACCCGCAACTCATGCTGGTGACTCTTCACATCTGTGTTCTGACCCGCAACACATGCTGGTGACTCTTCACATCTTTGTACTGACCCGCAACTCATGCTGGTGTCTCTTCACACCTGTGTTCTGACCCGCAACACATGCTGGTGACTCTTCACACCTGTGTTCTGACCCGCAACACATGCTGGTGACTCTTCACATCTGTGTTCTGACCCGCAAACCATGCTGGTGACTCTTCACATCTGTGTTCTGAACCGCAACACATGCTGGTGACTCTTCACACCTGTGTTCTGACCCGCAACACATGCTGGTGACTCTTCACACCTGTGTTCTGACCCGCAACACATGCTGGTGACTCTTCACATCTGTGTTCTGACCCGCAAACCATGCTGGTGACTCTTCACATCTGTGTTCTGACCCGCAAACCATGCTGGTGACTCTTCACATCTGTGTTCTGACCCGCAACACATGCTGGTGACTCTTCACATCAGTTTATTGACCTGCAACACATGCTGGTGACTCTTCACATCTGTTTACTGACCTGCAACACATGCTGGTGACTCTTCACATGTGTTCTGACCCGCAACACATGTTGGTGATTCTTCACATCTGTGTTCTGACCCGCATCACATGCTGGTGACTCTTCACATCTGTGTTCTGACCCGCAAACCATGCTGGTGACTCTTCACATCTTTGTTCTGACCCACAACACATGCTGGTGACTCTTCACACCTGTGTTCTGACCCACAACTCATGCTGTTGACTCTTTGACCCGCAACACATGCTGGTGACTCTTCACATCTGTGTTCTGACCCGCAACACATGCTGGTGACTATTCACACCTGTGTTCTGACCCGCAACACATGCTGGTGACTCTCCACACCTGTGTACTGACCCGCAACACATGCTGGTGACTCTTCACATCTGTGTTCTGACCCGCAACTCATGCTGGTGACTCTTCACACCTGTTTACTGACCCGAAAGTCATGCTGGTGACTTTTCACATCTGTGTTCTGACCCGCAACACATGCTGGTGACTCTTCACATGTGTTCTGACCCGCAACACATGCTGGTGATTCTTCACATCTGTGTTCTGACCCGCAACACATGCTAGTGACTCTTCACATCTGTGTTCTGACCCGCAACTCATGCTGGTGACTCTTCACATCTGTGTACTGACCCGCAGCTCATGCTGGTGACACTTCACATCTGTGTTCTGACCCGCAACACATGCTGGTGACTCTTCACACCTGTGTTCTGACCCACAACACATGCTGGTGACTCTTCACATCTGTGTTCTGACCCGCAACTCATGCTGGTGACTCTTCACATCTGTGTTCTGACCCGCAAACCATGCTGGTGACTCTTCACATCTTTGTTCTGACCCACAACACATGCTGGTGAGTCTTCACACCTGTGTTCTGACCCGCAACTCATGCTGGTGACTCTTTGACCCGCAACACATGCTGGTGACTCTTCACATCTGTGTTCTGACCCGCAACACATGCTGGTGACTCTTCACACCTGTGTTTTCACCCGCAACACATGCTGGTGACTCTCCACACCTGTGTACTGACCCGCAACACATGCTGGTGACTCTTCACATCTGTGTTCTGACCCGCAACTCATGCTGGTGACTCTTCACACCTGTTTACTGACCCGAAACTCATGGTGGTGACTTTTCACATCTGTGTTCTGACCCGCAACACATGCTGGTGACACTTCACACCTGTTTACTGAACCGAAACTCATGGTGGTGACTTTTCACATCTGTGTTCTGACCCGCAACACATGCTGGTGACACTTCACATCTGTTTACTGACCCGCAACTCATGCTGGTGACTCTTCACATGTGTTCTGACCCGCAACACATGCTGGTGACTCTTCACATCTGTTTACTGACCCGCAACACATGCTGGTGACTCTTCACATGTGTTCTGACCCGCAACACATGCTGGTGACTCTTCACATCTGTGTTCTGACCCGCAACTCATGCTGGCGACTCTTCACATCTGTGTTCTGACCCGCAACTCATGCTGGTAACTCTTCACATCTGTTTACTGACCCGCAACTCATGCTGGTGACTCTTCACATCTGTGTTCTGACCTGCAACACATGCTGGTGACTCTTCACATCTTTGTACTGACCCGCAACTCATGCTGGTGTCTCTTCACACCTGTGTTCTGACCCGCAACACATGCTGGTGACTCTTCACACCTGTGTTCTGACCCGCAACACATGCTGGTGACTCTTCACATCTGTGTTCTGACCCGTAAACCAAGCTGGTGACTCTTTACATCTGTGTTCTGAACCGCAAACCATGCTGGTGACTCTTCACATCTTTGTTCTGACCCACAACACATGCTGGTGACTCTTCACACCTGTGTTCTGACCCACAACTCATGCTGTTGACTCTTTGACCCGCAACACATGCTGGTGACTCTTCACATCTGTGTTCTGACCCGCAACACATGCTGGTGACTATTCACACCTGTGTTCTGACCCGCAACACATGCTGGTGACTCTCCACACCTGTGTACTGACCCGCAACACATGCTGGTGACTCTTCACATCTGTGTTCTGACCCGCAACTCATGCTGGTGACTCTTCACACCTGTTTACTGACCCGAAAGTCATGCTGGTGACTTTTCACATCTGTGTTCTGACCCGCAACACATGCTGGTGACTCTTCACATGTGTTCTGACCCGCAACACATGCTGGTGATTCTTCACATCTGTGTTCTGACCCGCAACACATGCTAGTGACTCTTCACATCTGTGTTCTGACCCGCAACTCATGCTGGTGACTCTTCACATCTGTGTACTGACCCGCAGCTCATGCTGGTGACACTTCACATCTGTGTTCTGACCCGCAACACATGCTGGTGACTCTTCACACCTGTGTTCTGACCCACAACACATGCTGGTGACTCTTCACATCTGTGTTCTGACCCGCAACTCATGCTGGTGACTCTTCACATCTGTGTTCTGACCCGCAAACCATGCTGGTGACTCTTCACATCTTTGTTCTGACCCACAACACATGCTGGTGAGTCTTCACACCTGTGTTCTGACCCGCAACTCATGCTGGTGACTCTTTGACCCGCAACACATGCTGGTGACTCTTCACATCTGTGTTCTGACCCGCAACACATGCTGGTGACTCTTCACACCTGTGTTTTCACCCGCAACACATGCTGGTGACTCTCCACACCTGTGTACTGACCCGCAACACATGCTGGTGACTCTTCACATCTGTGTTCTGACCCGCAACTCATGCTGGTGACTCTTCACACCTGTTTACTGACCCGAAACTCATGGTGGTGACTTTTCACATCTGTGTTCTGACCCGCAACACATGCTGGTGACACTTCACACCTGTTTACTGAACCGAAACTCATGGTGGTGACTTTTCACATCTGTGTTCTGACCCGCAACACATGCTGGTGACACTTCACATCTGTTTACTGACCCGCAACTCATGCTGGTGACTCTTCACATGTGTTCTGACCCGCAACACATGCTGGTGACTCTTCACATCTGTTTACTGACCCGCAACACATGCTGGTGACTCTTCACATGTGTTCTGACCCGCAACACATGCTGGTGACTCTTCACATCTGTGTTCTGACCCGCAACTCATGCTGGCGACTCTTCACATCTGTGTTCTGACCCGCAACTCATGCTGGTAACTCTTCACATCTGTTTACTGACCCGCAACTCATGCTGGTGACTCTTCACATCTGTGTTCTGACCTGCAACACATGCTGGTGACTCTTCACATCTTTGTACTGACCCGCAACTCATGCTGGTGTCTCTTCACACCTGTGTTCTGACCCGCAACACATGCTGGTGACTCTTCACACCTGTGTTCTGACCCGCAACACATGCTGGTGACTCTTCACATCTGTGTTCTGACCCGTAAACCAAGCTGGTGACTCTTTACATCTGTGTTCTGAACCGCAACACATGCTGGTGACTCTTCACACCTGTGTTCTGACCCGCAACTCATGCTAGTGACTTTTCACACCCGTGTACTGACCCGCAACACATGCTGCTGACTCTTCACACTTGTGTTCTGACCCGCAACACATGCTGGTGACTCTTCACACCTGTGTACTGACATGAAACTCATGCTGGTGACTCTTCACATCTGTTTACTGACCCGCAACTCATGCTGGTGACTCTTCACATGTGTTCTGACCCGCAACACATGCTGGTGACTCTTCACATCTGTTTACTGACCCGCAACACATGCTGGTGACTCTTCACATCTGTGTTCTGACCCGCAACACATGCTGGTGACTCTTCACACCTGTTTACTGACCCGTAACTCATGCTGGTGACTTTTCACATCTGTGTTCTGACCCGCAACACATGCTGGTGACTTTTCACACCTGTTTACTGACCCGCAACACATGCTGGTGACTCTTCACATGTGTTCTGACCCGCAACACATGCTGGTGATTCTTCACATCTGTGTTCTGACCCGCAACACATGCTAGTGACTCTTCACATCTGTGTTCTGACCCGCAACTCATGCTGGTGACTCTTCACATCTGTGTACTGACCCGCAACTCATGCTGGTGACACTTCACACCTGTGTTCTGACCCGCAACTCATGCTGGTGACTCTTCACACCTGTGTTCTGACCCACAACACATGCTGGTGACTCTTCACATCTGTGTTCTGACCCGCAACTCATGCTGGTGACTCTTCACATCTGTGTTCTGACCCGCAACACATGCTGGTGACTCTTCATACCTGTGTTCTGACCCGCAACACATGCAGGTGACTCTCCACACCTGTTTACTGACCCGCAACTCATGCTGGTGTCTCTTCACATGTGTTCTGACCCGCAACACATGCTGGTGACTCTTCACATCTGTTTACTGTCCCACAACACATGCTGGTGACTCTTCACATCTGTGTTCTGAACCGCAACACATGCTGGTGACTCTTCACACCTGTGTTCTGACCCGCAACACATGCTGGTGACTCTTCACACCTGTGTTCTGACCCGCAACACATGCTGGTGACTCTTCACATCTGTGTTCTGACCCGCAAACCATGCTGGTGACTCTTCACATCTGTGTTCTGAACCGCAACACATGCTGGTGACTCTTCACATCTGTGTTCTGAACCGCAACACATGCTGGTGACTCTTCACATCAGTTTACTGACCCGCAACACATGCTGGTGACTCTTCACACCTGTGTTCTGACCCGCAACACATGCTGGTGACTCTTCACATCTGTTCTGACCCGCAACACATGTTGGTGATTCTTCACATCTGTGTTCTGACCCGCAACACATGCTGGTGACTCTTCACATCTGTGTTCTGACCCGCAAACCATGCTGGTGACTCTTCACATCTTTGTTCTGACCCACAACACATGCTGGTGACTCTTCACACCTGTGTTCCGACCCACAACTCATGCTGTTGACTCTTTGACCCGCAACACATGCTGGTGACTCTTCACATCTGTGTTCTGACCCGCAACACATGCTGGTGACTATTCACACCTGTGTTCTGACCCGCAACACATGCTGGTGAGTCTTCACATCTGTGTTCTGTCCCGCAACACATGCTGGTGACTCTTCACACCTGTGTTCTGACCCGCAACTCAAGCTGGTGACTCTTTGACCCGCAACACATGCTGGTGACTCTTCACATCTGTGTTCTGACCCACAACACATGCTGGTGACTCTTCACATCTGTGTTCTGACCCGCAACTCAAGCTGGTGACTCTTTGACCCGCAACACATGCTGGTGACCCTTCACATCTGTGTTCTGACCTCCAACTCAGGCTGGTGACTCTTCACTTCTGTGTACTGACCTGCAACACATGCTGGTGACTCTTCACACCTGTGTACTGACCCGCAACACATGCTGGTGACTCTTCACAACTGTGTTCTGACCCGCAACACATGCTGGTGACTCTTCACACCTGTGTTCTGACCCGCAACACATGCTGTTGACTCTTCACATCTGTGTTCTGACCCGCAACTCATGCTGGTGACTCTTCACACCTGTTTACTGACCCGAAACTCATGCTGGTGACTTTTCACATCTGTGTTCTGACCCGCAACACATGCTGGTGACTTTTCACACCTGTTTACTGACCCGCAACACATGCTGGTGACTCTTCACATGTGTTCTGACCCGCAACACATGCTGGTGATTCTTCACATCTGTGTTCTGACCCGCAACACATGCTAGTGACACTTCACATCTGTGTTCTGACCCGCAACTCATGCTGGTGACTCTTCACATCTGTGTACTGACCCGCAACTCATGCTGGTGACACTTCACACCTGTGTTCTGACCCGCAACTCATGCTGGTGACTCTTCACACCTGTGTTCTGACCCACAACACATGCTGGTGACTCTTCACATCTGTGTTCTGACCCGCAACTCATGCTGGTGACTCTTCACATCTGTGTTCTGACCCGCAAACCATGCTGGTGACTCTTCACATCTTTGTTCTGACCCGCAACACATGCTGGTGAGTCTTCACACCTGTGTTCTGACCTCCAACTCAGGCTGGTGACTCTTCACTCCTGTGTACTGACCCGCAACACATGCTGGTGACTCTTCACATCTGTTTACTGACCCGCAACTCATGCTGGTGACTCTTCACATCTGTGTTCTGACCCGCAACTCATGCTGGCAACTCTTCACATCTGTGTTCTGACCCGCAACTCATGCTGGTGTCTCTTCACACCTGTGTTCTGACCCGCAACTCATGCTGGTGTCTCTTCACACCTGTGTTCGGACCCGCAACACATGCTGGTGACTCTTCATATCTGTGTTCTGACCCGCAAACCATGCTGGTGACTCTTCACACCTGTGTTCTGACCCGCAACACATGCTGGTGACTCTTCACACCTGTGTTCTGACCCGCAACACATGCTGGTGACTCTTCACATCTGTGTTCTGACCCGCAAACCATGCTGGTGACTCTTCACATCTGTGTTCTGACCCGCAAACCATGCTGGTGACTCTTCACATCTGTGTTCTGACCCGCAACACATGCTGGTGACTCTTCACATCAGTTTACTGACCTGCAACACATGCTGGTGACTCTTCACATCTGTTTACTGACCTGCAACACATGCTGGTGACTCTTTGACCCGCAACACATGCTGGTGACTCTTCACATCTGTGTTCTGACCCACAACACATGCTGGTGACTCTTCACATCTGTGTTCTGACCCGCAACTCAAGCTGGTGACTCTTTGACCCGCAACACATGCTGGTGACTCTTCACATCTGTGTTCTGACCTCCAACTCAGGCTGGTGACTCTTCACTCCTGTGTACTGACCCGCAACACATGCTGGTGACTCTTCACACCTGTGTACTGACCCGCAACACATGCTGGTGACTCTTCACAACTGTGTTCTGACCCGCAACACAAGCTGGTGACTCTTCACACCTGTGTTCTGACCCGCAACACATGCTGTTGACTCTTCACATCTGTTTACTGACCCGCAACACATGCTGGTGACTTTTCACACCTGTGTAATGACCCGCAACACATGCTGGTGACTCTTCACACCTGTGTACTGACCCGCAACACATGCTGGTGAGTCTTCACACTTGTGTTCTGACCCGCAACTCATGCTAGTGACTTTTCACACCCGTGTACTGACCCGCAACACATGCTGCTGACTCTTCACACTTGTGTTCTGACCCGCAACACATGCTGGTGACTCTTCACACCTGTGTACTGACATGAAACTCATGCTGGTGACTCTTCACATCTGTTTACTGACCCGCAACTCATGCTGGTGACTCTTCACATGTGTTCTGACCCGCAACACATGCTGGTGACTCTTCACATCTGTTTACTGACCCGCAACACATGCTGGTGACTCTTCACATCTGTGTTCTGACCCGCAACACATGCTGGTGACTCTTCACACCTGTTTACTGACCCGTAACTCATGCTGGTGACTTTTCACATCTGTGTTCTGACCCGCAACACATGCTGGTGACTTTTCACACCTGTTTACTGACCCGCAACACATGCTGGTGACTCTTCACATGTGTTCTGACCCGCAACACATGCTGGTGATTCTTCACATCTGTGTTCTGACCCGCAACACATGCTAGTGACTCTTCACATCTGTGTTCTGACCCGCAACTCATGCTGGTGACTCTTCACATCTGTGTACTGACCCGCAACTCATGCTGGTGACACTTCACACCTGTGTTCTGACCCGCAACTCATGCTGGTGACTCTTCACACCTGTGTTCTGACCCACAACACATGCTGGTGACTCTTCACATCTGTGTTCTGACCCGCAACTCATGCTGGTGACTCTTCACATCTGTGTTCTGACCCGCAACACATGCTGGTGACTCTTCACACCTGTGTTCTGACCCGCAACACATGCAGGTGACTCTCCACACCTGTTTACTGACCCGCAACTCATGCTGGTGTCTCTTCACATGTGTTCTGACCCGCAACACATGCTGGTGACTCTTCACATCTGTGTTCTGACCCGCAAACCATGCTGGTGACTCTTCACATCTGTTTACTGACCTGCAACACATGCTGGTGACTCTTCACATGTGTTCTGACCCGCAACACATGTTGGTGATTCTTCACATCTGTGTTCTGACCCGCAACACATGCTGGTGACTCTTCACATCTGTGTTCTGACCCGCAAACCATGCTGGTGACTCTTCACATCTTTGTTCTGACCCACAACACATGCTGGTGACTCTTCACACCTGTGTTCTGACCCACAACTCATGCTGTTGACTCTTTGACCCGCAACACATGCTGGTGACTCTTCACATCTGTGTTCTGACCCGCAACACATGCTGGTGACTATTCACACCTGTGTTCTGACCCGCAACACATGCTGGTGAGTCTTCACATCTGTGTTCTGTCCCGCAACACATGCTGGTGACTCTTCACACCTGTGTTCTGACCCGCAACTCAAGCTGGTGACTCTTTGACCCGCAACACATGCTGGTGACTCTTCACATCTGTGTTCTGACCCACAACACATGCTGGTGACTCTTCACATCTGTGTTCTGACCCGCAACTCAAGCTGGTGACTCTTTGACCCGCAACACATGCTGGTGACCCTTCACATCTGTGTTCTGACCTCCAACTCAGGCTGGTGACTCTTCACTTCTGTGTACTGACCTGCAACACATGCTGGTGACTCTTCACACCTGTGTACTGACCCGCAACACATGCTGGTGACTCTTCACAACTGTGTTCTGACCCGCAACACATGCTGGTGACTCTTCACACCTGTGTTCTGACCCGCAACACATGCTGTTGACTCTTCACATCTGTGTTCTGACCCGCAACTCATGCTGGTGACTCTTAACACCTGTTTACTGACCCACAACTCATGCTGTTGACTCTTTGACCCGCAACACATGCTGGTGACTCTTCACATCTGTGTTCTGACCCGCAACACATGCTGGTGACTATTCACACCTGTGTTCTGACCCGCAACACATGCTGGTGAGTCTTCACATCTGTGTTCTGTCCCGCAACACATGCTGGTGACTCTTCACACCTGTGTTCTGACCCGCAACTCAAGCTGGTGACTCTTTGACCCGCAACACATGCTGGTGACTCTTCACATCTGTGTTCTGACCCACAACACATGCTGGTGACTCTTCACATCTGTGTTCTGACCCGCAACTCAAGCTGGTGACTCTTTGACCCGCAACACATGCTGGTGACCCTTCACATCTGTGTTCTGACCTCCAACTCAGGCTGGTGACTCTTCACTTCTGTGTACTGACCTGCAACACATGCTGGTGACTCTTCACACCTGTGTACTGACCCGCAACACATGCTGGTGACTCTTCACAACTGTGTTCTGACCCGCAACACATGCTGGTGACTCTTCACACCTGTGTTCTGACCCGCAACACATGCTGTTGACTCTTCACATCTGTGTTCTGACCCGCAACTCATGCTGGTGACTCTTAACACCTGTTTACTGACCCGAAACTCATGCTGGTGACTTTTCACATCTGTGTTCTGACCCGCAACACATGCTGGTGACTTTTCACACCTGTTTACTGACCCGCAACACATGCTGGTGACTCTTCACATGTGTTCTGACCCGCAACACATGCTGGTGATTCTTCACATCTGTGTTCTGACCCGCAACACATGCTAGTGACACTTCACATCTGTGTTCTGACCCGCAACTCATGCTGGTGACTCTTCACATCTGTGTACTGACCCGCAACTCATGCTGGTGACACTTCACACCTGTGTTCTGACCCGCAACTCATGCTGGTGACTCTTCACACCTGTGTTCTGACCCACAACACATGCTGGTGACTCTTCACATCTGTGTTCTGACCCGCAACTCATGCTGGTGACTCTTCACATCTGTGTTCTGACCCGCAAACCATGCTGGTGACTCTTCACATCTTTGTTCTGACCCGCAACACATGCTGGTGAGTCTTCACACCTGTGTTCTGACCTCCAACTCAGGCTGGTGACTCTTCACTCCTGTGTACTGACCCGCAACACATGCTGGTGACTCTTCACATCTGTTTACTGACCCGCAACTCATGCTGGTGACTCTTCACATCTGTGTTCTGACCCGCAACTCATGCTGGCGACTCTTCACATCTGTGTTCTGACCCGCAACTCATGCTGGTGTCTCTTCACACCTGTGTTCTGACCCGCAACTCATGCTGGTGTCTCTTCACACCTGTGTTCGGACCCGCAACACATGCTGGTGACTCTTCATATCTGTGTTCTGACCCGCAAACCATGCTGGTGACTCTTCACACCTGTGTTCTGACCCGCAACACATGCTGGTGACTCTTCACACCTGTGTTCTGACCCGCAACACATGCTGGTGACTCTTCACATCTGTGTTCTGACCCGCAAACCATGCTGGTGACTCTTCACATCTGTGTTCTGACCCGCAAACCATGCTGGTGACTCTTCACATCTGTGTTCTGACCCGCAACACATGCTGGTGACTCTTCACATCAGTTTACTGACCTGCAACACATGCTGGTGACTCTTCACATCTGTTTACTGACCTGCAACACATGCTGGTGACTCTTCACATGTGTTCTGACCCGCAACACATGTTGGTGACTCTTCACATCTGTGTTCTGACCCGCAACACATGCTGGTGACTCTTCACATCTGTGTTCTGACCCGCAAACCATGCTGGTGACTCTTCACATCTTTGTTCTGACCCACAACACATGCTGGTGACGCTTCACACCTGTGTTCTGACCCACAACTCATGCTGTTGACTCTTTGACCCGCAACACATGCTGGTGACTCTTCACATCTGTGTTCTGACCCGCAACACATGCTGGTGACTATTCACACCTGTGTTCTGACCCGCAACACATGCTGGTGACTCTCCACACCTGTGTACTGACCCGCAACACATGCTGGTGACTCTTCACATCTGTGTTCTGACCCGCAACTCATGCTGGTGACTCTTCACAACTGTTTACTGACCCGAAACTCATGCTGGTGACTTTTCACATCTGTGTTCTGACCCGCAACACATGCTGGTGACTTTTCACACCTGTTTACTGACCCGCAACACATGCTGGTGACTCTTCACATGTGTTCTGACCCGCAACACATGCTGGTGATTCTTCACATCTGTGTTCTGACCCGCAACACATGCTAGTGACTCTTCACATCTGTGTTCTGACCCGCAACTCATGCTGGTGACTCTTCACACCTGTGTACTGACCCGCAACTCATGCTGGTGACACTTCACACCTGTGTTCTGACCCGCAACTCATGCTGGTGACTCTTCACATCTGTGTTCTGACCCGCAAACCATGCTGGTGACTCTTCACATCTTTGTTCTGACCCACAACACATGCTGGTGAGTCTTCACACCTGTGTTCTGACCCGCAACTCATGCTGGTGACTCTTTGACCCGCAACACATGCTGGTGACTCTTCACATCTGTGTTCTGACCCGCAACACATGCTGGTGACTCTTCACACCTGTGTTCTCACCCGCAACACATGCTGGTGACTCTCCACACCTGTTTACTGACCCGAAACTCATGGTGGTGACTTTTCACATCTGTGTTCTGACCCGCAACACATGCTGGTGACACTTCACATCTGTTTACTGACCCGCAACTCATGCTGGTGACTCTTCACATGTGTTCTGACCCGCAACACATGCTGGTGACTCTTCACATCTGTGTTCTGACCCGCAAACCATGCTGGTGACTCTTCACATCTGTGTTCTGACCCGCAAACCATGCTGGTGACTCTTCACATCTGTGTTCTGACCCGCAACACATGCTGGTGACACTTCACATCTGTTTACTGACCCGCAACTCATGCTGGTGACTCTTCACATGTGTTCTGACCCGCAACACATGCTGGTGACTCTTCACATCTGTGTTCTGACCCGCAAACCATGCTGGTGACTCTTCACATCTGTGTTCTGACCCGCAAACCATGCTGGTGACTCTTCACATCTGTGTTCTGACCCGCAACACATGCTGGTGACTCTTCACATCAGTTTACTGACCCGCAACACATGCTGGTGACTCTTCACATCTGTTTACTGACCTGCAACACATGCTGGTGACTCTTCACATGTGTTCTGACCCGCAACACATGTTGGTGATTCTTCACATCTGTGTTCTGACCCGCAACACATGCTGGTGACTCTTCACATCTGTGTTCTGACCCGCAAACCATGCTGGTGACTCTTCACATCTTTGTTCTGACCCACAACACATGCTGGTGACTCTTCACACCTGTGTTCTGACCCACAACTCATGCTGTTGACTCTTTGACCCGCAACACATGCTGGTGACTCTTCACATCTGTGTTCTGACCCGCAACACATGCTGGTGACTATTCACACCTGTGTTCTGACCCGCAACACATGCTGGTGAGTCTTCACATCTGTGTTCTGTCCCGCAACACATGCTGGTGACTCTTCACACCTGTGTTCTGACCCGCAACTCAAGCTGGTGACTCTTTGACCCGCAACACATGCTGGTGACTCTTCACATCTGTGTTCTGACCCACAACACATGCTGGTGACTCTTCACATCTGTGTTCTGACCCGCAACTCAAGCTGGTGACTCTTTGACCCGCAACACATGCTGGTGACCCTTCACATCTGTGTTCTGACCTCCAACTCAGGCTGGTGACTCTTCACTTCTGTGTACTGACCTGCAACACATGCTGGTGACTCTTCACACCTGTGTACTGACCCGCAACACATGCTGGTGACTCTTCACAACTGTGTTCTGACCCGCAACACATGCTGGTGACTCTTCACACCTGTGTTCTGACCCGCAACACATGCTGTTGACTCTTCACATCTGTGTTCTGACCCGCAACTCATGCTGGTGACTCTTAACACCTGTTTACTGACCCACAACTCATGCTGTTGACTCTTTGACCCGCAACACATGCTGGTGACTCTTCACATCTGTGTTCTGACCCGCAACACATGCTGGTGACTATTCACACCTGTGTTCTGACCCGCAACACATGCTGGTGAGTCTTCACATCTGTGTTCTGTCCCGCAACACATGCTGGTGACTCTTCACACCTGTGTTCTGACCCGCAACTCAAGCTGGTGACTCTTTGACCCGCAACACATGCTGGTGACTCTTCACATCTGTGTTCTGACCCACAACACATGCTGGTGACTCTTCACATCTGTGTTCTGACCCGCAACTCAAGCTGGTGACTCTTTGACCCGCAACACATGCTGGTGACCCTTCACATCTGTGTTCTGACCTCCAACTCAGGCTGGTGACTCTTCACTTCTGTGTACTGACCTGCAACACATGCTGGTGACTCTTCACACCTGTGTACTGACCCGCAACACATGCTGGTGACTCTTCACAACTGTGTTCTGACCCGCAACACATGCTGGTGACTCTTCACACCTGTGTTCTGACCCGCAACACATGCTGTTGACTCTTCACATCTGTGTTCTGACCCGCAACTCATGCTGGTGACTCTTAACACCTGTTTACTGACCCGAAACTCATGCTGGTGACTTTTCACATCTGTGTTCTGACCCGCAACACATGCTGGTGACTTTTCACACCTGTTTACTGACCCGCAACACATGCTGGTGACTCTTCACATGTGTTCTGACCCGCAACACATGCTGGTGATTCTTCACATCTGTGTTCTGACCCGCAACACATGCTAGTGACACTTCACATCTGTGTTCTGACCCGCAACTCATGCTGGTGACTCTTCACATCTGTGTACTGACCCGCAACTCATGCTGGTGACACTTCACACCTGTGTTCTGACCCGCAACTCATGCTGGTGACTCTTCACACCTGTGTTCTGACCCACAACACATGCTGGTGACTCTTCACATCTGTGTTCTGACCCGCAACTCATGCTGGTGACTCTTCACATCTGTGTTCTGACCCGCAAACCATGCTGGTGACTCTTCACATCTTTGTTCTGACCCGCAACACATGCTGGTGAGTCTTCACACCTGTGTTCTGACCTCCAACTCAGGCTGGTGATTCTTCACTCCTGTGTACTGACCCGCAACACATGCTGGTGACTCTTCACATCTGTTTACTGACCCGCAACTCATGCTGGTGACTCTTCACATCTGTGTTCTGACCCGCAACTCATGCTGGCGACTCTTCACATCTGTGTTCTGACCCGCAACTCATGCTGGTGTCTCTTCACACCTGTGTTCTGACCCGCAACTCATGCTGGTGTCTCTTCACACCTGTGTTCGGACCCGCAACACATGCTGGTGACTCTTCATATCTGTGTTCTGACCCGCAAACCATGCTGGTGACTCTTCACACCTGTGTTCTGACCCGCAACACATGCTGGTGACTCTTCACACCTGTGTTCTGACCCGCAACACATGCTGGTGACTCTTCACATCTGTGTTCTGACCCGCAAACCATGCTGGTGACTCTTCACATCTGTGTTCTGACCCGCAAACCATGCTGGTGACTCTTCACATCTGTGTTCTGACCCGCAACACATGCTGGTGACTCTTCACATCAGTTTACTGACCTGCAACACATGCTGGTGACTCTTCACATCTGTTTACTGACCTGCAACACATGCTGGTGACTCTTCACATGTGTTCTGACCCGCAACACATGTTGGTGACTCTTCACATCTGTGTTCTGACCCGCAACACATGCTGGTGACTCTTCACATCTGTGTTCTGACCCGCAAACCATGCTGGTGACTCTTCACATCTTTGTTCTGACCCACAACACATGCTGGTGACGCTTCACACCTGTGTTCTGACCCACAACTCATGCTGTTGACTCTTTGACCCGCAACACATGCTGGTGACTCTTCACATCTGTGTTCTGACCCGCAACACATGCTGGTGACTATTCACACCTGTGTTCTGACCCGCAACACATGCTGGTGACTCTCCACACCTGTGTACTGACCCGCAACACATGCTGGTGACTCTTCACATCTGTGTTCTGACCCGCAACTCATGCTGGTGACTCTTCACAACTGTTTACTGACCCGAAACTCATGCTGGTGACTTTTCACATCTGTGTTCTGACCCGCAACACATGCTGGTGACTTTTCACACCTGTTTACTGACCCGCAACACATGCTGGTGACTCTTCACATGTGTTCTGACCCGCAACACATGCTGGTGATTCTTCACATCTGTGTTCTGACCCGCAACACATGCTAGTGACTCTTCACATCTGTGTTCTGACCCGCAACTAATGCTGGTGACTCTTCACATCTGTGTACTGACCCGCAACTCATGCTGGTGACACTTCACACCTGTGTTCTGACCCGCAACTCATGCTGGTGACTCTTCACATCTGTGTTCTGACCCGCAAACCATGCTGGTGACTCTTCACATCTTTGTTCTGACCCACAACACATGCTGGTGAGTCTTCACACCTGTGTTCTGACCCGCAACTCATGCTGGTGACTCTTTGACCCGCAACACATGCTGGTGACTCTTCACATCTGTGTTCTGACCCGCAACACATGCTGGTGACTCTTCACACCTGTGTTCTCACCCGCAACACATGCTGGTGACTCTCCACACCTGTTTACTGACCCGAAACTCATGGTGGTGACTTTTCACATCTGTGTTCTGACCCGCAACACATGCTGGTGACACTTCACATCTGTTTACTGACCCGCAACTCATGCTGGTGACTCTTCACATGTGTTCTGACCCGCAACACATGCTGGTGACTCTTCACATCTGTTTACTGAGCCGCAACACATGCTGGTGACTCTTCACATCTGTGTTCTGACCCGCAACACATGCTGGTGACTCTTCACATCTGTGTTCTGACCCGCAACTCATGCTGGCGACTCTTCACATCTGTGTTCTGACCCGCAACTCATGCTGGTAACTCTTCACATCTGTTTACTGACCCGCAACTCATGCTGGTGACTCTTCACATCTGTGTTCTGACCCGCAACACATGCTGGTGACTCTTCACATCTTTGTACTGACCCGCAACTCATGCTGGTGTCTCTTCACACCTGTGTTCTGACCCGCAACACATGCTGGTGACTCTTCACACCTGTGTTCTGACCCGCAACACATGCTGGTGACTCTTCACATCTGTGTTCTGACCCGTAAACCAAGCTAGTGACTCTTTACATCTGTGTTCTGAACCGCAACACATGCTGGTGACTCTTCACACCTGTGTTCTGACCCGCAACACATGCTGGTGACTCTTCACACCTGTGTTCTGACCCGCAACACATGCTGGTGACTCTTCACATCTGTGTTCTGACCCGCAAACCATGCTGGTGACTCTTCACATCTGTGTTCTGACCTGCAACACATGCTGGTGACTCTTCACACCTGTGTTCTGACCCGCAACTCATGCTGGTGACTCTTTGACCCGCAACACATGCTGGTGAGACTTCACATCTGTGTTCTGTCCCGCAACACATGCTGGTGACTCTTCACATCTGTGTTCTGACCCGCAACTCAAGCTGGTGACTCTTTGACCCGCAACACATGCTGGTGACTCTTCACATCTGTGTTCTGACCCACAACACATGCTGGTGACTCTTCACATCTGTGTTCTGAACCGCAACTCAAGCTGGTGACTCTTTGACCCGCAACACATGCTGGTGACTCTTCACATCTGTGTTCTGACCTCCGACTCAGGCTGGTGACTCTTCACTCCTGTGTACTGACCCGCAACACATGCTGGTGACTCTTCACATCTGTTTACTGACCCGCAACTCATGCTGGTGACTCTTCACATGTGTTCTGACCCGCAACACATGCTGGTGACTCTTCACATCTGTTTACTGACCCGCAACACATGCTGGTGACTCTTCACATGTGTTCTGACCCGCAACACATGCTGGTGACTCTTCACATCTGTGTTCTGACCCGCAACTCATGCTGGCGACTCTTCACATCTGTGTTCTGACCCGCAACTCATGCTGGTAACTCTTCACATCTGTTTACTGACCCGCAACTCATGCTGGTGACTCTTCACATCTGTGTTCTGACCCGCAACACATGCTGGTGACTCTTCACATCTTTGTACTGACCCGCAACTCATGCTGGTGTCTCTTCACACCTGTGTTCTGACCCGCAACACATGCTGGTGAGTCTTCACACCTGTGTTCTGACCCGCAACACATGCTGGTGACTCTTCACATCTGTGTTCTGACCCGTAAACCAAGCTGGTGACTCTTTACATCTGTGTTCTGAACCGCAACACATGCTGGTGACTCTTCACACCTGTGTTCTGACCCGCAACACATGCTGGTGACTCTTCACACCTGTGTTCTGACCCGCAACACATGCTGGTGACTCTTCACATCTGTGTTCTGACCCGCAAACCATGCTGGTGACTGTTCACATCTGTGTTCTGACCTGCAACACATGCTGGTGACTCTTCACACCTGTGTTCTGACCCGCAACTCATGCTGGTGACTCTTTGACCCGCAACACATGCTGGTGAGTCTTCACATCTGTGTTCTGTCCCGCAACACATGCTGGTGACTCTTCACATCTGTGTTCTGACCCGCAACTCAAGCTGGTGACTCTTTGACCCGCAACACATGCTGGTGACTCTTCACATCTGTGTTCTGACCCACAACACATGCTGGTGACTCTTCACATCTGTGTTCTGACCAGCAACTCAAGCTGGTGACTCTTTGACCCGCAACACATGCTGGTGACCCTTCACATCTGTGTTCTGACCTCCAACTCAGGCTGGTGACTCTTCACTTCTGTGTACTGACCTGCAACACATGCTGGTGACTCTTCACACCTGTGTACTGACCCGCAACACATGCTGGTGACTCTTCACAACTGTGTTCTGACCCGCAACACATGCTGGTGACTCTTCACACCTGTGTTCTGACCCGCAACACATGCTGTTGACTCTTCACATCTGTGTTCTGACCCGCAACTCATGCTGGTGACTCTTCACACCTGTTTACTGACCCGAAACTCATGCTGGTGACTTTTCACATCTGTGTTCTGACCCGCAACACATGCTGGTGACTTTTCACACCTGTTTACTGACCCGCAACACATGCTGGTGACTCTTCACATGTGTTCTGACCCGCAACACATGCTGGTGATTCTTCACATCTGTGTTCTGACCCGCAACACATGCTAGTGACACTTCACATCTGTGTTCTGACCCGCAACTCATGCTGGTGACTCTTCACATCTGTGTACTGACCCGCAACTCATGCTGGTGACACTTCACACCTGTGTTCTGACCCGCAACTCATGCTGGTGACTCTTCACACCTGTGTTCTGACCCACAACACATGCTGGTGACTCTTCACATCTGTGTTCTGACCCGCAACTCATGCTGGTGACTCTTCACATCTGTGTTCTGACCCGCAAACCATGCTGGTGACTCTTCACATCTTTGTTCTGACCCGCAACACATGCTGGTGAGTCTTCACACCTGTGTTCTGACCTCCAACTCAGGCTGGTGACTCTTCACTCCTGTGTACTGACCCGCAACACATGCTGGTGACTCTTCACATCTGTTTACTGACCCGCAACTCATGCTGGTGACTCTTCACATCTGTGTTCTGACCCGCAACTCATGCTGGCGACTCTTCACATCTGTGTTCTGACCCGCAACTCATGCTGGTGTCTCTTCACACCTGTGTTCTGACCCGCAACACATGCTGGTGACTCTTCACACCTGTGTTCGGACCCGCAACACATGCTGGTGACTCTTCATATCTGTGTTCTGACCCGCAAACCATGCTGGTGACTCTTCACATCTGTGTTCTGAACCGCAACACATGCTGGTGACTCTTCACACCTGTGTTCTGACCCGCAACACATGCTGGTGACTCTTCACACCTGTGTTCTGACCCGCAACACATGCTGGTGACTCTTCACATCTGTGTTCTGACCCGCAAACCATGCTGGTGACTCTTCACATCTGTGTTCTGACCCGCAAACCATGCTAGTGACTCTTCACATCTGTGTTCTGACCCGCAACACATGCTGGTGACTCTTCACATCAGTTTACTGACCTGCAACACATGCTGGTGACTCTTCACATCTGTTTACTGACCTGCAACACATGCTGGTGACTCTTCACATGTGTTCTGACCCGCAACACATGTTGGTGATTCTTCACATCTGTGTTCTGACCCGCAACACATGCTGGTGACTCTTCACATCTGTGTTCTGACCCGCAAACCATGCTGGTGACTCTTCACATCTTTGTTCTGACCCACAACACATGCTGGTGATGCTTCACACCTGTGTTCTGACCCACAACTCATGCTGTTGACTCTTTGACCCGCAACACATGCTGGTGACTCTTCACATCTGTGTTCTGACCCGCAACACATGCTGGTGACTATTCACACCTGTGTTCTGACCCGCAACACATGCTGGTGACTCTCCACACCTGTGTACTGACCCGCAACACATGCTGGTGACTCTTCACATCTGTGTTCTGACCCGCAACTCATGCTGGTGACTCTTCACAACTGTTTACTGACCCGAAACTCATGCTGGTGACTTTTCACATCTGTGTTCTGACCCGCAACACATGCTGGTGACTTTTCACACCTGTTTACTGACCCGCAACACATGCTGGTGACTCTTCACATGTGTTCTGACCCGCAACACATGCTGGTGATTCTTCACATCTGTGTTCTGACCCGCAACACATGCTAGTGACTCTTCACATCTGTGTTCTGACCCGCAACTCATGCTGGTGACTCTTCACATCTGTGTACTGACCCGCAACTCATGCTGGTGACACTTCACACCTGTGTTCTGACCCGCAACTCATGCTGGTGACTCTTCACACCTGTGTTCTGACCCACAACACATGCTGGTGACTCTTCACATCTGTGTTCTGACCCGCAACTCATGCTGGTGACTCTTCACATCTGTGTTCTGACCCGCAAACCATGCTGGTGACTCTTCACATCTTTGTTCTGACCCACAACACATGCTGGTGAGTCTTCACACCTGTGTTCTGACCCGCAACTCATGCTGGTGACTCTTTGACCCGCAACACATGCTGGTGACTCTTCACATCTGTGTTCTGACCCGCAACACATGCTGGTGACTCTTCACACCTGTGTTCTCACCCGCAACACATGCTGGTGACTCTCCACACCTGTGTACTGACCCGCAACACATGCTGGTGACACTTCACATCTGTGTTCTGACCCGCAACTCATGCTGGTGACTCTTCACACCTGTTTACTGACCCGAAACTCATGGTGGTGACTTTTCACATCTGTGTTCTGACCCGCAACACATGCTGGTGACACTTCACACCTGTTTACTGACCCGAAACTCATGGTGGTGACTTTTCACATCTGTGTTCTGACCCGCAACACATGCTGGTGACACTTCACATCTGTTTACTGACCCGCAACTCATGCTGGTGACTCTTCACATGTGTTCTGACCCGCAACACATGCTGGTGACTCTTCACATCTGTTTACTGACCCGCAACACATGCTGGTGACTCTTCACATGTGTTCTGACCCGCAACACATGCTGGTGACTCTTCACATCTGTGTTCTGACCCGCAACTCATGCTGGCGACTCTTCACATCTGTGTTCTGACCCGCAACTCATGCTGGCGACTCTTCACATCTGTGTTCTGACCCGCAACTCATACTGGTAACTCTTCACATCTGTTTACTGACCCGCAACTCATGCTGGTGACTCTTCACATCTTTGTACTGACCCGCAACTCATGCTGGTGTCTCTTCACACCTGTGTTCTGACCCGCAACACATGCTGGTGACTCTTCACACCTGTGTTCTGACCCGCAACACATGCTGGTGACTCTTCACATCTGTGTTCTGACCCGTAAACCAAGCTGGTGACTCTTTACATCTGTGTTCTGAACCGCAACACATGCTGGTGACTCTTCACACCTGTGTTCTGACCCGCAACACATGCTGGTGACTCTTCACACCTGTGTTCTGACCCGCAACACATGCTGGTGACTCTTCACATCTGTGTTCTGACCCGCAAACCATGCTGGTGACTCTTCACATCTGTGTTCTGACCTGCAACACATGCTGGTGACTCTTCACACCTGTGTTCTGACCCGCAACTCATGCTGGTGACTCTTTGACCCGCAACACATGCTGGTGAGTCTTCACATCTGTGTTCTGTCCCGCAACACATGCTGGTGACTCTTCACATCTGTGTTCTGACCCGCAACACATGCTGGTGACTCTCCACACCTGTGTACTGACCCGCAACACATGCTGGTGACTCTTCACATCTATGTTCTGACCCGCAACACATGCTGGTGGCTCTTCACACCTGTGTACTGACCCGCAACTCATGCTGGTGACTCTTCACATCTGTGTACTGACCTGCAACACATGCTGGTGACTCTTCAAACCTGTGTTCTGACCCGCAACTCATGCTGGTGACTCTTCACACCTGTTTACTGACTCGAAACTCATGGTGGTGACTTTTCACATCTGTGTTCTGACCCGCAACACATGCTGGTGACACTTCACATCTGTTTACTGACCCGCAACACATGCTGGTGACTCTTCACATGTGTTCTGACCCGCAACACATGCTGGTGAGTCTTCACATCTGTGTTCTGACCCGCAACACATGCTGGTGACTCTTCACACCTGTGTTCTGACCCGCAACACATGCTGGTGACTCTTCACATCTGTGTTCTGACCCGCAAACCATGCTGGTGACTCTTCACATCTGTTTTCTGAACCGCAACACATGCTGGTGACTCTTCACACCTGTGTTCTGACCCGCAACACATGCTGGTGACTCTTCACACCTGTGTTCTGACCCGCAACACATGCTGGTGACTCTTCACCTCTGTGTTCTGACCCGCAAACCATGCTGGTGACTCTTCACATCTGTGTTCTGACCTGCAAACCATGCTGGTGACTCTTCACACCTGTGTTGTGACCCGCAACTCATGCTGGTGACTCTTTGACCCGCAACACATGCTGGTGAGTCTTCACATCTGTGTTCTGTCCCGCAACACATGCTGATGACTCTTCACATCTGTGTTCTGACCCGCAAGACATGCTGGTGACTCTCCACACCTGTGTACTGACCCGCAACACATGCTGGTGACTCTTCACATCTGTGTTCTGACCCGCAACACATGCTGGTGGCTCTTCACACCTGTGTACTGACCCGCAACTCATGCTGGTGACTCTTCACATCTGTGTACTGACCTGCAACACATGCTGGTGACTCTTCACACCTGTGTTCTGACCCGCAACACATGCTGGTGACTTTTCACATCTGTGTTCTGACCCGAAACTCATGCTGGTGACTTTTCACATCTGTGTTCTGACCCGCAACACATGCTGGTGACTCTTCACATCAGTTTACTGACCTGCAACACATGCTGGTGACTCTTCACATGTGTTCTGACCCGCAACACATGCTGGTGATTCTTCACATCTGTGTTCTGACCCGCAACACATGCTGGTGACTCTTCACATCTGTTTTCTGACCCGCAACTCATGCTGTTGACTCTTCACATTTGTTTACTGACCTGCAACACATGCTGGTGACTCTTCACATGTGTTCTGACCCGCAACACATGTTGGTGATTCTTCACATCTGTGTTCTGACCCGCAACACATGCTTGTGACTCTTCACATCTGTGTTCTGACCCGCAAACCATGCTGGTGACTCTTCACATCTTTGTTCTGACCCACAACACATGCTGGTGACTCTTCACACCTGTGTTCTGACCCGCAACTCATGCTGTTGACTCTTTGACCCGCAACACATGCTGGTGACTCTTCACATCTGTGTTCTGACCCGCAACACATGCTGGTGACTATTCACACCTGTGTTCTGACCCGCAACACACGCTGGTGACTCTCCACACCTGTGTACTGACCCGCAACACATGCTGGTGACTCTTCACATCTGTGTTCTGACCCGCAACTCATGCTGGTGACTCTTCACACCTGTTTACTGACCCGAAACTCATGCTGGTGACTTTTCACATCTGTGTTCTGACCCGCAACACATGCTGGTGACACTTCACATCTGTTTACTGACCCGCAACACATGCTGGTGACTCTTCACATGTGTTCTGACCCGCAACACATGCTGGTGATTCTTCATATCTGTGTTCTGACCCGCAACACATGCTGGTGACTCTTCACATCTGTGTTCTGATCCGCAACTCATGCTGGTGACTCTTCACATCTGTGTTGTGAACCGCAACACATGCTGGTGACTCTTCACATCTGTGTACTGACCCGCAACTCATGCTGGTGACACTTCACACCTGTGTTCTGACCCGCAACTCATGCTGGTGACTCTTCACACCTGTGTTCTGACACACAACACATGCTGGTGACTCTTCACATCTGTGTTCTGACCCGCAACTCATGCTGGTGACCCTTCACATCTGTGTTCTGACCCGCAAACCATGCTGGTGACTCTTCACATCTTTGTTTTGACCCACAATACATGCTGGTGACTCTTCACACCTGTGTTCTGACCCGCAACTCATGCTGGTGACTCTTTGACCCGCAACACATGCTGGTGACTCTTCACATCTGTGTTCTGACCCACAACACATGCTGGTGACTCTTCACACCTGTGTTCTGACCCGCAACTCATGCTGTTGACTCTTTGACCCGCAACACATGATGGTGACTCTTCACACCTGTGTTCTGACCCGCAACACATGCTGGTGACTCTCCACACCTGTGTACTGACCCGCAACACATGCTGGTGACTCTTCACATCTGTGTTCTGACCCGCAACACATGCTGGTGACTCTTCACACCTGTTTACTGACCCGAAACTCATGCTGGCGACTCTTCACATCTGTGTTCTGACCCGCAACACATGCTGGTGACACTTCACATCTGTTTACTGACCCGCAACACATGCTGGTGACTCTTCCCATGTGTTCTGACCCGCAAATCATGCTGGTGACTCTTCACACCTGTGTTCTGACCCACAACACATGCTGGTGACTCTTCACATCTGTGTTCTGACCCGCAACTCATGCTGGTGACTCTTCACATCTGTGTTCTGACCCGCAAACCATGCTGGTGACTCTTCACATCTTTGTTCTGACCCACAACACATGCTGGTGAGTCTTCACACCTGTGTTCTGACCCGCAACTCATGCTGGTGACTCTTTGACCCGCAACACATGCTGGTGACTCTTCACATCTGTGTTCTGACCCGCAACACATGCTGGTGACTCTTCACACCTGTGTTCTGACCCGCAACACATGCTGGTGACTCTCCACACCTGTGTACTGACCCACAACACATGCTGGTGACTCTTCACATCTGTGTTCTGACCCGCAACTCATGCTGGTGACTCTTCACACCTGTTTACTGACCCGAAACTCATGCTGGTGACTTTTCACATCTGTGTTCTGACCCGCAACACATGCTGGTGACACTTCACATCTGTTTACTGACCCGCAACACATGCTGGTGACTCTTTCATATGTGTTCTGACCCGCAACACATGCTGGTGATTCTTCACATCTGTGTTCTGACCCGCAACACATGCTGGTGACTCTTCACATCTGTGTTCTGACCCGCAACACATGCTGGTGACTCTTCACACCTGTGTTCTGACCCGCAACACATGCTGGTGACTCTTCACCTCTGTGTTCTGACCCGCAAACCATGCTGGTGACTCTTCACATCTGTGTTCTGACCTGCAAACCATGCTGGTGACTCTTCACACCTGTGTTGTGACCCGCAACTCATGCTGGTGACTCTTTGACCCGCAACACATGCTGGTGAGTCTTCACATCTGTGTTCTGTCCCGCAACACATGCTGATGACTCTTCACATCTGTGTTCTGACCCGCAAGACATGCTGGTGACTCTCCACACCTGTGTACTGACCCGCAACACATGCTGGTGACTCTTCACATCTGTGTTCTGACCCGCAACACATGCTGGTGGCTCTTCACACCTGTGTACTGACCCGCAACTCATGCTGGTGACTCTTCACATCTGTGTACTGACCTGCAACACATGCTGGTGACTCTTCACACCTGTGTTCTGACCCGCAACACATGCTGGTGACTTTTCACATCTGTGTTCTGACCCGAAACTCATGCTGGTGACTTTTCACATCTGTGTTCTGACCCGCAACACATGCTGGTGACTCTTCACATCAGTTTACTGACCTGCAACACATGCTGGTGACTCTTCACATGTGTTCTGACCCGCAACACATGCTGGTGATTCTTCACATCTGTGTTCTGACCCGCAACACATGCTGGTGACTCTTCACATCTGTTTTCTGACCCGCAACTCATGCTGTTGACTCTTCACATTTGTTTACTGACCTGCAACACATGCTGGTGACTCTTCACATGTGTTCTGACCCGCAACACATGTTGGTGATTCTTCACATCTGTGTTCTGACCCGCAACACATGCTTGTGACTCTTCACATCTGTGTTCTGACCCGCAAACCATGCTGGTGACTCTTCACATCTTTGTTCTGACCCACAACACATGCTGGTGACTCTTCACACCTGTGTTCTGACCCGCAACTCATGCTGTTGACTCTTTGACCCGCAACACATGCTGGTGACTCTTCACATCTGTGTTCTGACCCGCAACACATGCTGGTGACTATTCACACCTGTGTTCTGACCCGCAACACACGCTGGTGACTCTCCACACCTGTGTACTGACCCGCAACACATGCTGGTGACTCTTCACATCTGTGTTCTGACCCGCAACTCATGCTGGTGACTCTTCACACCTGTTTACTGACCCGAAACTCATGCTGGTGACTTTTCACATCTGTGTTCTGACCCGCAACACATGCTGGTGACACTTCACATCTGTTTACTGACCCGCAACACATGCTGGTGACTCTTCACATGTGTTCTGACCCGCAACACATGCTGGTGATTCTTCATATCTGTGTTCTGACCCGCAACACATGCTGGTGACTCTTCACATCTGTGTTCTGATCCGCAACTCATGCTGGTGACTCTTCACATCTGTGTTGTGAACCGCAACACATGCTGGTGACTCTTCACATCTGTGTACTGACCCGCAACTCATGCTGGTGACACTTCACACCTGTGTTCTGACCCGCAACTCATGCTGGTGACTCTTCACACCTGTGTTCTGACACACAACACATGCTGGTGACTCTTCACATCTGTGTTCTGACCCGCAACTCATGCTGGTGACCCTTCACATCTGTGTTCTGACCCGCAAACCATGCTGGTGACTCTTCACATCTTTGTTTTGACCCACAATACATGCTGGTGACTCTTCACCCCTGTGTTCTGACCCGCAACTCATGCTGGTGACTCTTTGACCCGCAACACATGCTGGTGACTCTTCACATCTGTGTTCTGACCCACAACACATGCTGGTGACTCTTCACACCTGTGTTCTGACCCGCAACTCATGCTGTTGACTCTTTGACCCGCAACACATGCTGGTGACTCTTCACATCTGTGTTTTGACCCGCAACACATGCTGGTGACTATTCACACCTGTGTTCTGACCCGCAACACATGCTGGTGACTCTCCACACCTGTGTACTGACCCGCAACACATGCTGGTGACTCTTCACATCTGTGTTCTGACCCGCAACACATGCTGGTGACTCTTCACACCTGTTTACTGACCCGAAACTCATGCTGGCGACTCTTCACATCTGTGTTCTGACCCGCAACACATGCTGGTGACACTTCACATCTGTTTACTGACCCGCAACACATGCTGGTGACTCTTCCCATGTGTTCTGACCCGCAAATCATGCTGGTGACTCTTCACACCTGTGTTCTGACCCACAACACATGCTGGTGACTCTTCACATCTGTGTTCTGACCCGCAACTCATGCTGGTGACTCTTCACATCTGTGTTCTGACCCGCAAACCATGCTGGTGACTCTTCACATCTTTGTTCTGACCCACAACACATGCTGGTGACTCTTCACACCTGTGTTCTGACCCGCAACTCATGCTGTTGACTCTTTGACCCGCAACACATGCTGGTGACTCTTCACATCTGTGTTCTGACCCGCAACACATGCTGGTGACTATTCACACCTGTGTTCTGACCCGCAACACACGCTGGTGACTCTCCACACCTGTGTACTGACCCGCAACACATGCTGGTGACTCTTCACATCTGTGTTCTGACCCGCAACACATGCTGGTGACTCTTCACACCTGTGTTCTGACCCGCAACACATGCTGGTGACTCTTCACCTCTGTGTTCTGACCCGCAAACCATGCTGGTGACTCTTCACATCTGTGTTCTGACCTGCAAACCATGCTGGTGACTCTTCACACCTGTGTTGTGACCCGCAACTCATGCTGGTGACTCTTTGACCCGCAACACATGCTGGTGAGTCTTCACATCTGTGTTCTGTCCCGCAACACATGCTGATGACTCTTCACATCTGTGTTCTGACCCGCAAGACATGCTGGTGACTCTCCACACCTGTGTACTGACCCGCAACACATGCTGGTGACTCTTCACATCTGTGTTCTGACCCGCAACACATGCTGGTGGCTCTTCACACCTGTGTACTGACCCGCAACTCATGCTGGTGACTCTTCACATCTGTGTACTGACCTGCAACACATGCTGGTGACTCTTCACACCTGTGTTCTGACCCGCAACACATGCTGGTGACTTTTCACATCTGTGTTCTGACCCGAAACTCATGCTGGTGACTTTTCACATCTGTGTTCTGACCCGCAACACATGCTGGTGACTCTTCACATCAGTTTACTGACCTGCAACACATGCTGGTGACTCTTCACATGTGTTCTGACCCGCAACACATGCTGGTGATTCTTCACATCTGTGTTCTGACCCGCAACACATGCTGGTGACTCTTCACATCTGTTTTCTGACCCGCAACTCATGCTGTTGACTCTTCACATTTGTTTACTGACCTGCAACACATGCTGGTGACTCTTCACATGTGTTCTGACCCGCAACACATGTTGGTGATTCTTCACATCTGTGTTCTGACCCGCAACACATGCTTGTGACTCTTCACATCTGTGTTCTGACCCGCAAACCATGCTGGTGACTCTTCACATCTTTGTTCTGACCCACAACACATGCTGGTGACTCTTCACACCTGTGTTCTGACCCGCAACTCATGCTGTTGACTCTTTGACCCGCAACACATGCTGGTGACTCTTCACATCTGTGTTCTGACCCGCAACACATGCTGGTGACTATTCACACCTGTGTTCTGACCCGCAACACACGCTGGTGACTCTCCACACCTGTGTACTGACCCGCAACACATGCTGGTGACTCTTCACATCTGTGTTCTGACCCGCAACTCATGCTGGTGACTCTTCACACCTGTTTACTGACCCGAAACTCATGCTGGTGACTTTTCACACCTGTGTTCTGACCCGCAACTCATGCTGGTGACACTTCACATCTGTTTACTGACCCGCAACACATGCTGGTGACTCTTCACATGTGTTCTGACCCGCAACACATGCTGGTGATTCTTCATATCTGTGTTCTGACCCGCAACACATGCTGGTGACTCTTCACATCTGTGTTCTGATCCGCAACTCATGCTGGTGACTCTTCACATCTGTGTTGTGAACCGCAACACATGCTGGTGACTCTTCACATCTGTGTACTGACCCGCAACTCATGCTGGTGACACTTCACACCTGTGTTCTGACCCGCAACTCATGCTGGTGACTCTTCACACCTGTGTTCTGACACACAACACATGCTGGTGACTCTTCACATCTGTGTTCTGACCCGCAACTCATGCTGGTGACCCTTCACATCTGTGTTCTGACCCGCAAACCATGCTGGTGACTCTTCACATCTTTGTTTTGACCCACAATACATGCTGGTGACTCTTCACACCTGTGTTCTGACCCGCAACTCATGCTGTTGACTCTTTGACCCGCAACACATGCTGGTGACTCTTCACATCTGTGTTCTGACCCACAACACATGCTGGTGACTCTTCACACCTGTGTTCTGACCCGCAACTCATGCTGTTGACTCTTTGACCCGCAACACATGCTGGTGACTCTTCACATCTGTGTTCTGACCCGCAACACATGCTGGTGACTATTCACACCTGTGTTCTGACCCGCAACACATGCTGGTGACTCTCCACACCTGTGTACTGACCCGCAACACATGCTGGTGACTCTTCACATCTGTGTTCTGACCCGCAACACATGCTGGTGACTCTTCACACCTGTTTACTGACCCGAAACTCATGCTGGCGACTCTTCACATCTGTGTTCTGACCCGCAACACATGCTGGTGACACTTCACATCTGTTTACTGACCCGCAACACATGCTGGTGACTCTTCCCATGTGTTCTGACCCGCAAATCATGCTGGTGACTCTTCACACCTGTGTTCTGACCCACAACACATGCTGGTGACTCTTCACATCTGTGTTCTGACCCGCAACTCATGCTGGTGACTCTTCACATCTGTGTTCTGACCCGCAAACCATGCTGGTGACTCTTCACATCTTTGTTCTGACCCACAACACATGCTGGTGACTCTTCACACCTGTGTTCTGACCCGCAACTCATGCTGTTGACTCTTTGACCCGCAACACATGCTGGTGACTCTTCACATCTGTGTTCTGACCCGCAACACATGCTGGTGACTATTCACACCTGTGTTCTGACCCGCAACACACGCTGGTGACTCTCCACACCTGTGTACTGACCCGCAACACATGCTGGTGACTCTTCACATCTGTGTTCTGACCCGCAACTCATGCTGGTGACTCTTCACACCTGTTTACTGACCCGAAACTCATGCTGGTGACTTTTCACATCTGTGTTCTGACCCGCAACACATGCTGGTGACACTTCACATCTGTTTACTGACCCGCAACACATGCTGGTGACTCTTCACATGTGTTCTGACCCGCAACACATGCTGGTGATTCTTCATATCTGTGTTCTGACCCGCAACACATGCTGGTGACTCTTCACATCTGTGTTCTGATCCGCAACTCATGCTGGTGACTCTTCACATCTGTGTTGTGAACCGCAACACATGCTGGTGACTCTTCACATCTGTGTACTGACCCGCAACTCATGCTGGTGACACTTCACACCTGTGTTCTGACCCGCAACTCATGCTGGTGACTCTTCACACCTGTGTTCTGACACACAACACATGCTGGTGACTCTTCACATCTGTGTTCTGACCCGCAACTCATGCTGGTGACCCTTCACATCTGTGTTCTGACCCGCAAACCATGCTGGTGACTCTTCACATCTTTGTTTTGACCCACAATACATGCTGGTGACTCTTCACACCTGTGTTCTGACCCGCAACTCATGCTGGTGACTCTTTGACCCGCAACACATGCTGGTGACTCTTCACATCTGTGTTCTGACCCACAACACATGCTGGTGACTCTTCACACCTGTGTTCTGACCCGCAACTCATGCTGTTGACTCTTTGACCCGCAACACATGCTGGTGACTCTTCACATCTGTGTTCTGACCCGCAACACATGCTGGTGACTATTCACACCTGTGTTCTGACCCGCAACACATGCTGGTGACTCTCCACACCTGTGTACTGACCCGCAACACATGCTGGTGACTCTTCACATCTGTGTTCTGACCCGCAACACATGCTGGTGACTCTTCACACCTGTTTACTGACCCGAAACTCATGCTGGCGACTCTTCACATCTGTGTTCTGACCCGCAACACATGCTGGTGACACTTCACATCTGTTTACTGACCCGCAACACATGCTGGTGACTCTTCCCATGTGTTCTGACCCGCAAATCATGCTGGTGACTCTTCACACCTGTGTTCTGACCCACAACACATGCTGGTGACTCTTCACATCTGTGTTCTGACCCGCAACTCATGCTGGTGACTCTTCACATCTGTGTTCTGACCCGCAAACCATGCTGGTGACTCTTCACATCTTTGTTCTGACCCACAACACATGCTGGTGAGTCTTCACACCTGTGTTCTGACCCGCAACTCATGCTGGTGACTCTTTGACCCGCAACACATGCTGGTGACTCTTCACATCTGTGTTCTGACCCGCAACACATGCTGGTGACTCTTCACACCTGTGTTCTGACCCGCAACACATGCTGGTGACTCTCCACACCTGTGTACTGACCCACAACACATGCTGGTGACTCTTCACATCTGTTTACTGACCCGCAACACATGCTGGTGACTCTTCATATGTGTTCTGACCCGCAACACATGCTGGTGATTCTTCACATCTGTGTTCTGACCCGCAACACATGCTGGTGACTCTTCACATCTGTGTTCTGACCCGCAACACATGCTGGTGACTCTTCACACCTGTGTTCTGACCCGCAACACATGCTGGTGACTCTTCACATCTGTGTTCTGACCCGCAAATCATGCTGGTGACTCTTCACATCTGTGTTCTGAACCGCAACACATGCTGGTGACTCTTCACACCTGTGTTCTGACCCGCAACACATGCTGGTGACTCTTCACATCTGTGTTCTGACCCGCAACACATGCTGGTGACTCTTCACACCTGTGTTCTGACCCCCAACACATGCTGGTGACTCTTCACATCTGTGTTCTGACCCGCAACACATGCTGGTGACTCTTCACACCTGTGTTCTGACCCGCAACACATGCTGGTGACTCTTCACATCTTTGTTCTGACCCGCAAACCATGCTGGTGACTCTTCACATCTGTGTTCTGAACCGCAACACATGCTGGTGACTCATCACACCTGTGTTCTGACCCGCAACACATGCTGGTGACTCTTCACACCTGTGTTCTGACCCGCAACACATGCTGGTGACTCTTCACCTCTGTGTTCTGACCCGCAAACCATGCTGGTGACTCTTCACATCTGTGTTCTGACCTGCAAACCATGCTGGTGACTCTTCACACCTGTGTTGTGACCCGCAACTCATGCTGGTGACTCTTTGACCCGCAACACATGCTGGTGAGTCTTCACATCTGTGTTCTGTCCCGCAACACATGCTGATGACTCTTCACATCTGTGTTCTGACCCGCAAGACATGCTGGTGACTCTCCACACCTGTGTACTGACCCGCAACACATGCTGGTGACTCTTCACATCTGTGTTCTGACCCGCAACACATGCTGGTGGCTCTTCACACCTGTGTACTGACCCGCAACTCATGCTGGTGACTCTTCACATCTGTGTACTGACCTGCAACACATGCTGGTGACTCTTCACACCTGTGTTCTGACCCGCAACACATGCTGGTGACTTTTAACATCTGTGTTCTGACCCGAAACTCATGCTGGTGACTTTTCACATCTGTGTTCTGACCCGCAACACATGCTGGTGACTCTTCACATCAGTTTACTGACCTGCAACACATGCTGGTGACTCTTCACATGTGTTCTGACCCGCAACACATGCTGGTGATTCTTCACATCTGTGTTCTGACCCGCAACACATGCTGGTGACTCTTCACATCTGTTTTCTGACCCGCAACTCATGCTGTTGACTCTTCACATCTGTTTACTGACCTGCAACACATGCTGGTGACTCTTCACATGTGTTCTGACCCGCAACACATGTTGGTGATTCTTCACATCTGTGTTCTGACCCGCAACACATGCTTGTGACTCTTCACATCTGTGTTCTGACCCGCAAACCATGCTGGTGACTTTTCACATCTTTGTTCTCACCCACAACACATGCTGGTGACTCTTCACACCTGTGTTCTGACCCGCAACTCATGCTGTTGACTCTTTGACCCGCAACACATGCTGGTGACTCTTCACACCTGTGTACTGACCCGCAACACATGCTGGTGACTCTTCACATCTGTGTTCTGACCCGCAACTCATGCTGGTGACTCTTCACACCTGTTTACTGACCCGAAACTCATGCTGGTGACTTTTCACATCTGTGTTCTGACCCGCAACACATGCTGGTGACACTTCACATCTGTTTACTGACCCGCAACACATGCTGGTGACTCTTCACATGTGTTCTGACCCGCAACACATGCTGGTGATTCTTCATATCTGTGGTCTGACCCGCAACACATGCTGGTGACTCTTCACATCTGTGTTCTGACCCGCAACACATGCTGGTGACTCTTCACATCTGTGTTGTGAACCGCAACACATGCTGGTGACTCTTCACATCTGTGTACTGACCCGCAACTCATGCTGGTGACACTTCACACCTGTGTTCTGACCCGCAACTCATGCTGGTGACTCTTCACACCTGTGTTCTGACACACAACACATGCTGGTGACCCTTCACATCTGTGTTCTGACCCGCAAACCATGCTGGTGACTCTTCACATCTTTGTTTTGACCCACAATATATGCTGGTGACTCTTCACACCTGTGTTCTGACCCGCAACTCATGCTGGTGACTCTTTGACCCGCAACACATGCTGGTGACTCTTCACATCTGTGTTCTGACCCGCAACACATGCTGGTGACTCTTCACATCTGTGTTCTGACCCGCAAACCATGCTGATGACTCTTCACATCTTTGTTCTGACCCACAACACATGCTGGTGACTCTTCACACCTGTGTTCTGACCCGCAACTCATGCTGTTGACTCTTTGACCCGCAACACATGCTGGTGACTCTTCACATCTGTGTTCTGACCCGCAACACATGCTGGTGACTATTCACACCTGTGTTCTGACCCGCAACACATGCTGGTGACTCTCCACACCTGTGTACTGACCCGCAACACATGCTGGTGACTCTTCACATCTGTGTTCTGACCCGCAACTCATGCTGGTGACTCTTCACACCTGTTTACTGACCCGAAACTCATGCTGGTGACTTTTCACATCTGTGTTCTGACCCGCAACACATGCTGGTGACACTTCACATCTGTTTACTGACCCGCAACACATGCTGGTGACTCTTCCCATGTGTTCTGACCCGCAACTCATGCTGGTGACTCTTCACACCTGTGTTCTGACCCACAACACATGCTGGTGAGTCTTCACACCTGTGTTCTGACCCGCAACTCATGCTGGTGACTCTTTGACCCGCAACACATGCTGGTGACTCTTCACATCTGTGTTCTGACCCGCAACACATGCTGGTGACTCTTCACACCTGTGTTCTGACCCGCAACACATGCTGGTGACTCTCCACACCTGTGTACTGACCCACAACACATGCTGGTGACTCTTCACATCTGTGTTCTGACCCCCAACACATGCTGGTGACTCTTCACACCTGTGTTCTGACCCGCAACACATGCTGGTGACTCTTCACATCTGTGTTCTGACCCGCAAACCATGCTGGTGACTCTTCACATCTGTGTTCTGAACCGCAACACATGCTGGTGACTCTTCACACCTGTGTTCTGACCCGCAACACATGCTGGTGACTCTTCACATCTGTGTTCTGACCCGCAACACATGCTGGTGACTCTTCACATCTGTGTTCTGATCCGCAAACCATGCTGGTGACTCTTCATATGTTTTCTGACCCGCAACTCATGCTGGTGACTCTTCACACCTGTGTTCTGACCCCCAACACATGCTGGTGACTCTTCACATCTGTTTACTGACCCGCAACACATGCTGGTGACTCTTCACATGTGTTCTGACCCGCAACACATGCTGTTGATTCTTCACATCTGTGTTCTGACCCGCAACACATGCTAGTGACTCTTCACATCTGTGTTCTGACCCGCAAGTCATGCTGGTGACTCTTCACACCTGTGTTCTGACCCGCAACACATGCTGGTGACTCTTCACATCTGTGTTCTGACCCGCAAACCATGCTGGTGACTCTTCACATCTGTGTTCTGAACCGCAACACATGCTGGTGACTCTTCACACCTGTGTTCTGACCCGCAACACATGCTGGTGACTCTTCACACCTGTGTTCTGACCCGCAACACATGCTGGTGACTCTTCACCTCTGTGTTCTGACCCGCAAACCATGCTGGTGACTCTTCACACTTGTGTTCTGACCTGCAACACATGCTGGTGACTCTTCACACCTGTGTTGTGACCCGCAACACATGCTGGTGACTCTTTGACCCGCAACACATGCTGGTGACTCTTCACATCTGTGTTCTGACCCGCAACACATGCTGGTGACTCTTCACACCTGTGTTCTGACCCGCAACACATGCTGGTGACTCTTCACACCTGTTTACTGACCCGAAACTCATGCTGGTGACTTTTCACATCTGTGTTCTGACCCGCAACACATGCTGGTGACACTTCACATCTGTTTACTGACCCGCAACACATGCTGGTGACTCTTCACATGTGTTCTGACCCGCAACACATGCTGGTGATTCTTCACATCTGTGTTCTGACCCGCAACACATGCTGGTGAGTCTTCACATCTGTGTTCTGACCCGCAACTCATGCTGGTGACTCTTCACATCTGTGTTGTGAACCGCAACACATGCTGGTGACTCTTCACATCTGTGTACTGACCCGCAACTCATGCTGGTGACACTTCACACCTGTGTTCTGACCCGCATCTCATGCTGGTGACTCTTCACACCTGTGTTCTGACACACAACACATGCTGGTGACTCTTCACATCTGTGTTCTGACCCGCAACTCATGCTGGTGACTCTTCACATCTTTGTTTTGACCCACAATACATGCTGGTGACTCTTCACACCTGTGTTCTGACCCGCAACTCATGCTGGTGACTCTTTGACCCGCAACACATGCTGGTGACTCTTCACATCTGTGTTCTGACCCGCATCTCATGCTGGTGACTCTTCACACCTGTGTTCTGACACACAACACATGCTGGTGACCCTTCACATCTGTGTTCTGACCCGCAAACCATGCTGGTGACTCTTCACATCTTTGTTTTGACCCACAATACATGCTGGTGACTCTTCACACCTGTGTTCTGACCCGCAACTCATGCTGGTGACTCTTTGACCCGCAACACATGCTGGTGACTCTTCACATCTGTGTTCTGACCCGCAACACATGCTGGTGACTCTTCACATCTGTGTTCTGACCCGCAAACCATGCTGATGACTCTTCACATCTTTGTTCTGACCCACAACACATGCTGGTGACTCTTCACACCTGTGTTCTGACCCGCAACTCATGCTGTTGACTCTTTGACCCGCAACACATGCTGGTGACTCTTCACATCTGTGTTCTGACCCGTAACACATGCTGGTGACTATTCACACCTGTGTTCTGACCCGCAACACATGCTGGTGACTCTCCACACCTGTGTACTGACCCGCAACACATGCTGGTGACTCTTCACATCTGTGTTCTGACCCGCAACTCATGCTGGTGACTCTTCACACCTGTTTACTGACCCGAAACTCATGCTGGTGACTTTTCACATCTGTGTTCTGACCCGCAACACATGCTGGTGACTCTTCCCATGTGTTCTGACCCGCAACTCATGCTGGTGACTCTTCACACCTGTGTTCTGACCCACAACACATGCTGGTGACTCTTCACATCTGTGTTCTGACCCGCAAACCATGCTGGTGACTCTTCACATCTTTGTTCTGACCCACAACACATGCTGGTGAGTCTTCACACCTGTGTTCTGACCCGCAACTCATGCTGGTGACTCTTTGACCCGCAACACATGCTGGTGACTCTTCACATCTGTGTTCTGAACCGCAACACATGCTGGTGACTCTTCACACCTGTGTTCTGACCCGCAACACATGCTGGTGACTCTCCACACCTGTGTACTGACCCACAACAAATGCTGGTGACTCTTCACACCTGTGTTCTGACCTGCAACTCATGCTGGTGACTCTTCACACCTGTTTACTGACCCGAAACTCATGCTGGTGACTTTTCTCATCTGTGTTCTGACCCGCAACACATGCTGGTGACACTTCACATCTGTTTACTGACCCGCAACACATGCTGGTGACTCTTCACATGTGTTCTGACCCGCAACACATGCTGGTGATTCTTCACATCTGTGTTCTGACCCGCAACACATGCTGGTGACTCTTCACATCTGTGTTCTGACCCGCAACACATGCTGGTGACTCTTCACACCTGTGTTCTGACCCGCAACACATGCTGGTGACTCTTCACATCTGTGTTCTGACCCGCAAACCATGCTGGTGACTCTTCACATCTGTGTTCTGAACCGCAACACATGCTGGTGACTCTTCACACCTGTGTTCTGACCCGCAACACATGCTGGTGACTCTTCACATCTGTGTTCTGACCCGCAACACATGCTGGTGACTCTTCACATCTGTGTTCTGACCCGCAAACCATGCTGGTGACTCTTCACATGTGTTCTGACCTGCAACTCATGCTGGTGACTCTTCACACCTGTGTTCTGACCCACAACACATGCTGGTGACTCTTCACATCTGTGTTCTGACCCGCAACTCATGCTGGTGACTCTTCACATCTGTGTTCTGACCCGCAAACCATGCTGGTGACTCTTCACATCTTTGTTCTGACCCACAACACATGCTGGTGACTCTTCACACCTGTGTTCTGACCCGCAACTCATGCTGGTGACTCTTTGACCCGCAACACATGCTGGTGACTCTTCACATCTGTGTTCTGACCCGCAATACATGCTGGTGACTCTTCACACCTGTGTTCTGACCCGCAACACATGCTGGTGACTCTCCACACCTGTGTACTGACCCGCAACACATGCTGGTGACTCTTCACATCTGTGTTCTGACCCGCAACTCATGCTGGTGACTCTACACACCTGTTTACTGACCCGAAACTCATGCTGGTGACTTTTCACATCTGTGTTCTGACCCGCAACACATGCTGGTGACACTTCACATCTGTTTACTGACCCGCAACACATGCTGGTGACTCTTCACATGTGTTTACTGACCTGCAACACATGCTGGTGACTCTTCACATGTGTTCTGACCCGCAACACATGTTGGTGATTCTTCACATCTGTGTTCTGACCCGCAACACATGCTTGTGACTCTTCACATCTGTGTTCTGACCCGCAAACCATGCTGGTGACTCTTCACATCTTTGTTCTGACCCACAACACATGCTGGTGACTCTTCACACCTGTGTTCTGACCCGCAACTCATGCTGGTGACTCTTTGACCCGCAACACATGCTGGTGACTCTTCACATCTGTGTTCTGACCCGCAATACATGCTGGTGACTCTTCACACCTGTGTTCTGACCCGCAACACATGCTGGTGACTCTCCACACCTGTGTACTGACCCGCAACACATGCTGGTGACTCTTCACATCTGTGTTCTGACCCGCAACTCATGCTGGTGACTCTACACACCTGTTTACTGACCCGAAACTCATGCTGGTGACTTTTCACATCTGTGTTCTGACCCGCAACACATGCTGGTGACACTTCACATCTGTTTACTGACCCGCAACACATGCTGGTGACTCTTCACATGTGTTTACTGACCTGCAACACATGCTGGTGACTCTTCACATGTGTTCTGACCCGCAACACATGTTGGTGATTCTTCACATCTGTGTTCTGACCCGCAACACATGCTTGTGACTCTTCACATCTGTGTTCTGACCCGCAAACCATGCTGGTGACTCTTGACATCTTTGTTCTGACCCACAACACATGCTGGTGACTCTTCACACCTGTGTTCTGACCCGCAACTCATGCTGTTGACTCTTTGACCCGCAACACATGCTGGTGACTCTTCACATCTGTGTTCTGACCCGCAACACATGCTGGTGACTATTCACACCTGTGTTCTGACCCGCAACACACGCTGGTTACTCTCCACACCTGTGTACTGACCCGCAACACATGCTGGTGACTCTTCACATCTGTGTTCTGACCCGCAACTCATGCTGGTGACTCTTCACACCTGTTTACTTACCCGAAACTCATGCTGGTGACTTTTCACATCTGTGTTCTGACCCGCAACACATGCTGGTGACACTTCACATCTGTTTACTGACCCGCAACACATGCTGGTGACTCTTCACATGTGTTCTGACCCGCAACACATGCTGGTGATTCTTCACATCTGTGTTCTGACCCGCAACACATGCTGGTGACTCTTCACATCTGTGTTCTGACCCGCAACTCATGCTGGTGACTCTTCACATCTGTGTTGTGAACCGCAACACATGCTGTTGACTCTTCACATCTGTGTACCGACCCGCAACTCATGCTGGTGACACTTCACACCTGTGTTCTGACCCGCAACTCATGCTGGTGACTCTTCACACCTGTGTTCTGACCCACAACACATGCTGGTGACTCTTCACATCTGTGTTCTGACCCGCAACTCATGCTGGTGACCCTTCACATCTGTGTTCTGACCCGCAAACCATGCTGGTGACTCTTCACATCTTTGTTTTGACCCACAACACATGCTGGTGACTCTTCACATCTGTGTTCTGATCCGCAACACATGCTGGTGACTCTTCACATCTGTGTTCTGACCCGCAAACCATGCTGATGACTCTTCACATCTTTGTTCTGACCCACAACACATGCTGATGACTTTTCACATCTTTGTTCTGACCCGCAACTCATGCTGTTGACTCTTTGACCCGCAACACATGCTGGTGACTCTTCACATCTGTGTTCTGACCCGCAACACATGCTGGTGACTATTCACACCTGTGTTCTGACCCGCAACACATGCTGGTGACTCTCCACACCTGTGTACTGACCCGCAACACATGCTGGTGACTCTTCACATCTGTTTTCTGACCCGCAACTCATGCTGGTGACTCTTCACACCTGTTTACTGACCCGCAACTCATGCTGGTGACTCTTCACATCTGTGTTCTGACCCGCAACACATGCTGGTGACACTTCACATCTGTTTACTGACCCGCAACACATGCTGGTGACTCTTCACATGTGTTCTGACCCGCAACTCATGCTGGTGACTCTTCACACCTGTGTTCTGACCCACAACACATGCTGATGACTCTTCACATCTGTGTTCTGACCCGCAACTCATGCTGGTGACTCTTCACATCTGTGTTCTGACCCGCAAACCATGCTGGTGACTCTTCACATCTTTGTTCTGACCCACAACACATGCTGGTGAGTCTTCACACCTGTGTTCTGACCCGCAACTCATGCTGGTGACTCTTTGACCCGCAACACATGCTGGTGACTCTTCACATCTGTGTTCTGACCCGCAACACATGCTGGTGACTCTTCACACCTGTGTTCTGACCCGCAACACATGCTGGTGAACCTCCACATCTGTGTTCTGACCCGCAACACATGCTGGTGACTCTTCACATCTGTGTTCTGACCCGCAACTCATGCTGGTGACTCTTCACATCTGTGTTGTGAACCGCAACACATGCTGTTGACTCTTCACATCTGTGTACCGACCCGCAACTCATGCTGGTGACACTTCACACCTGTGTTCTGACCCGCAACTCATGCTGGTGACTCTTCACACCTGTGTTCTGACCCACAACACATGCTGGTGACTCTTCACATCTGTGTTCTGACCCGCAACTCATGCTGGTGACCCTTCACATCTGTGTTCTGACCCGCAAACCATGCTGGTGACTCTTCACATCTTTGTTTTGACCCACAACACATGCTGGTGACTCTTCACATCTGTGTTCTGACCCGCAACACATGCTGGTGACTCTTCACATCTGTGTTCTGACCCGCAAACCATGCTGATGACTCTTCACATCTTTGTTCTGACCCACAACACATGCTGGTGACTCTTCACACCTGTGTTCTGACCCGCAACTCATGCTGTTGACTCTTTGACCCGCAACACATGCTGGTGACTCTTCACATCTGTGTTCTGACCCGCAACACATGCTGGTGACTATTCACACCTGTGTTCTGACCCGCAACACATGCTGGTGACTCTCCACACCTGTGTACTGACCCGCAACACATGCTGGTGACTCTTCACATCTGTTTTCTGACCCGCAACTCATGCTGGTGACTCTTCACACCTGTTTACTGACCCGCAAACCATGCTGGTGACTCTTCACATCTGTGTTCTGACCCGCAACACATGCTGGTGACACTTCACATCTGTTTACTGACCCGCAACACATGCTGGTGACTCTTCACATGTGTTCTGACCCGCAACTCATGCTGGTGACTCTTCACACCTGTGTTCTGACCCACAACACATGCTGGTGACTCTTCACATCTGTGTTCTGACCCGCAACTCATGCTGGTGACTCTTCACATCTGTGTTCTGACCCGCAAACCATGCTGGTGACTCTTCACATCTTTGTTCTGACCCACAACACATGCTGGTGAGTCTTCACACCTGTGTTCTGACCCGCAACTCATGCTGGTGACTCTTTGACCCGCAACACATGCTGGTGACTCTTCACATCTGTGTTCTGACCCGCAACACATGCTGGTGACTCTTCACACCTGTGTTCTGACCCGCAACACATGCTGGTGACCCTCCACACCTGTGTACTGACCCGCAACACATGCTGGTGACTCTTCACATCTGTGTTCTGACCCGCAACTCATGCTGGTGACTCTTCACACCTGTTTACTGACCCGAAACTCATGCTGGTGACTTTTCACATCTGTGTTCTGACCCGCAACACATGCTGGTGACACTTCACATCTGTTTACTGACCCGCAACACATGCTGGTGACTCTTCACATCTGTGTTCTGACCCGCAACTCATGCTGGTGACTCTTCACATCTGTGTTCTGAACCGCAAACCATGCTGGTGACTCTTCACATCTTTGTTCTGACCCACAACACATGCTGGTGACTCTTCACATCTGTGTTCTGACCTGCAACACATGCTGGTGACTCTTCACACCTGTGTTCTGACCCGCAACTCATGCTGGTGACTCTTTGACCCGCAACACATGCTGGTGACTCTTCACATCTGTGTTCTGTCCCGCAACACATGCTGGTGACTCTTCACATCTGTGTTCTGACCCGCAACACATGCTGGTGACTCTCCACACCTGTGTACTGACCCGCAACACATGCTGGTGACTCTTCACATCTGTGTTCTGACCCGCAACACATGCTGGTGGCTCTGCACACCTGTGTACTGACCCGCAACTCATGCTGGTGACTCTTCACACCTGTGTTCTCACCCGCAACACATGTTGGTGACTTTTCACATCTGTGTTCTGATCCGAAACTCATGCTGGTGACTTTTCACATCTGTGTTCTGACCCGCAACACATGCTGGTGACTCTTCACAGCAGTTTACTGACCTGCAACACATGCTGGTAACTCTTCACATGTGTTCTGACCCGCAACACATGCTGGTGATTCTTCACATCTGTGTTCTGACCCGCAACACATGCTGGTGACTCTTCACATCTGTTTTCTGACCCGCAACTCATGCTGTTGACTCTTCACATCTGTTTACTGACCTGCAACACATGCTGGTGACTCTTCACATGTGTTCTGACCCGCCACACATGTTGGTGATTCTTCACATCTGTGTTCTGACCCGCAACACATGCTGGTGACTCTTCACATCTGTGTTCTGACCCGCAAACCATGCTGGTGACTCTTCACATCTTTGTTCTGACCCACAACACATGCTGGTGACTCTTCACACCTGTGTTCTGAACCGCAACTCATGCTGTTGACTCTTTGACCCGCAACACATGCTGGTGACTCTTCACATCTGTGTTCTGACCCGCAACACATGCTGGTGACTATTCACACCTGTGTTCTGACCCGCAACACATGCTGGTGACTCTCCACACCTGTGTACTGACCCGCAACACATGCTGGTGACTCTTCACATCTGTGTTCTGACCCGCAACTCATGCTGGTGACTCTTCACACCTGTTTACTGACCCGAAACTCATGCTGGTGACTTTTCACATCTGTGTTCTGACCCGCAACACATGCTGGTGACACTTCACATCTGTTTACTGACCCGCAACACATGCTGGTGACTCTTCACATGTGTTCTGACCCGCAACACATGCTGGTGACTCTTCACATCTGTGTTCTGACCCGCAACTCATGCTGGTGACTTCTCACATCTGTGTTCTGAACCGCAACACATGCTGGTGACTCTTCACATCTGTGTACCGACCCGCAACTCATGCTGGTGACACTTCACACCTGTGTTCTGACCCGCAACTCATGCTGGTGACTCTTCACACCTGTTTTCTGACCCACAACACATGCTGGTGACCCTTCACATCTGTGTTCTGACCCGCAACTCATGCTGGTGACTCTTCACATCTGTGTTCTGACCCGCAAACCATGCTGGTGACTCTTCACATCTTTGTTCTGACCCACAACACATGCTGGTGAGTCTTCACACCTGTGTTCTGACCCGCAACTCATGCTGGTGACTCTTTGACCCGCAACACATGCTGGTGACTCTTCACATCTGTGTTCTGACCCGCAACACATGCTGGTGACGCTTCACACCTGTGTTCTGACCCGCAACACATGCTGGTGACTCTCCACACCTGTGTACTGACCCGCAACACATGCTGGTGACTCTTCACATCTGTGTTCTGACCCGCAACTCATGCTGGTGACTCTTCACACCAGTTTACTGACCCGAAACTCATGCTGGTGACTTTTCACATCTGTGTTCTGACCCGCAACACATGCTGGTGACACTTCACATCTGTTTACTGACCCGCAACACATGCTAGTGACTCTTCACATGTGTTCTGACCCGCAACACATGTTGGTGATTCTTCACATCTGTGTTCTGACCCGCAACACATGCTGGTGACTCTTCACATCTGTGTTCTGACCCGCAACTCATGCTAGTGACTCTTCACATCTGTGTTCTGAACCGCAACACATGCTGGTGACTATTCACATCTCTGTACTGACCCGCAACTCATGCTGGTGACTCTTCACATGTGTTCTGACCCGCAACTCATGCTGGTGACTCTTCACATCTGTGTTCTGAACCGCAACACATGCTGGTGACTCTTCACATCTCTGTAGTGACCCGCAACTCATGCTGGTGACTCTTCACACCTGTGTTCTGACCCACAACACATGCTGGTGACTCTTCACACCTGTGTTCTGACCCGCAACACATGCTGGTGACTCTTCACATCTGTGTTCTGACCCGCAAACCATGCTGGTGACTCTTCACATCTGTGTTCTGACCCAAAACTCATGTTGGTGATTCTTCACATCTGTTAACTGACCCGCAACTCATGCTGGTGACACTTTACACCTGTGTTCTGACCCCCAACTCATGCTGGTGACTCTTCACACCTGTGTTCTGACCCACAACACATGCTGGTGACTCTTCACATCGGTGTTTTGACCCGCAACTCAAGCTGGTGACTCTTTGACCCGCAACACATGCTGGTGACTCTTCACATCTGTGTTCTGACCCGCAACACATGCTGGTGACTTTTCACATCTGTTTACTGACCCGCAACACATGCTGGTGACTCTTCACATCTGTGTTCTGACCTGCAACTCAGGCTGGTGACTCTTCACTCCTGTGTACTGACCCGCAACACATGCTGGTGACTCTTCACACCTGTGTACTGACCCGCAACACATGCTGGTGACTCTTCACACCTGTGTTCTGACCCGCAACACATGCTGGTGACTCTTCACACCTGTTTTCTGACCCGCAACACGTGCTGTTGACTCTTCACATCTGTGTATTGACCCGTAACACATGCTGGTGACTTTTCACACTTGTGTTCTGACCCGCAACTCATGCTTGTGACTCTTCACACCCGTGTACTGACCCGCAACACATGCTGCTGACTCTTCACACTTGTGTTCTGACCCGCAACACATGCTGGTGACTCTTCACACCTGTGTACTGACATGAAACTCATGCTGGTGACTCTTCACATCTGTTTACTGACCCGCAACACATGCTGGTGACTCTTCACATCTGTTTACTGACCCGCAACACATGCTGGTGACTCTTCACATGTGTTCTGACCCGCAACACATGCTGGTGACTCTTCACATCTGTGTTCTGACCCGCAACTCATGCTGGCGACTCTTCACATCTGTGTTCTGACCCGCAACACATGCTGGTGACTCTTCACATCTGTTTACTGACCCGCAACTCATGCTGGTGACTCTTCACATCTGTGTTCTGACCCGCAACACATGCTGGTGACTCTTCACATCTTTGTACTGACCCGCAACTCATGCTGGTGTCTCTTCACACCTGTGTTCTGACCCGCAACACATGCTGGTGACTCTTCACACCTGTGTTCTGACCCACAACACATGCTGGTGACTCTTCACATCTGTGTTCTGACCCGCAAACCATGCTGGTGACTCTTCACATCTGTGTTCTGACCTGCAACACATGCTGGTGACTCTTCACACCTGTGTTCTGACCCGCAACTCATGCTGGTGACTCTTTGCCCCGCAACACATGCTGGTGAGTCTTCACATCTGCGTTCTGACCCGCAACACATGCTGGTGACTCTTCACATCTGTGTTCTGACCCACAACACATGCTGGTGACTCTTCACATCTGTGTTCTGACCCGCAACTCATGCTGGTGACTCTTCACATCTGTGTTCTGAACCGCAAACCATGCTGGTGACTCTTCACATCTTTGTTCTGACCCACAACACATGCTGGTGAGTCTTCACACCTGTGTTCTGACCCGCAACTCATGCTGGTGACTCTTTGACCCGCAACACATGCTGGTGACTCTTCACATCTGTGTTCTGACCCGCAACACATGCTGGTGACTCTTCACACCTGTGTTCTGACCCGCAACACATGCTGGTGACTCTCCACACCTGTGTACTGACCCGCAACACATGCTGGTGACTCTTCACATCTGTGTTCTGACCCGGAACTCATGCTGGTGACTCTTCACACCTGTGTTCTGACCCGCAACACATGCTGGTGACTCTTCACATCTGTGTTCTGACCCGCAACACATGCTGGTGACTCTTCACATCTGTGTTCTGACCCGCAAACCATGCTGGTGACTCTTCACATCTGTGTTCTGACCAGCAACACATGCTGGTGACTCTTCACACCTGTGTTCTGACCCGCAACTCATGCTGGTGACTCTTTGACCCGCAACACATGCTGGTGACTCTTCACATCTGTGTTCTGTCCCGCAACACATGCTGGTGACTCTTCACATCTGTGTTCTGACCCGCAACACATGCTGGTGACTCTCCACACCTGTGTACTGACCCGCAACTCATGCTGGTGACTCTTCACATCTGTGTTCTGACCCGCAACACATGCTGGTGGCTCTGCACACCTGTGTACTGACCCGCAACTCATGCTGGTGACTCTTTAAATCTGTGTACTGACCTGCAACACATGCTGGTGACTCTTCACACCTGTGTTCCCACCCGCAACACATGTTGGTGACTTTTCACATCTGTGTTCTGACCCGAAACTCATGCTGGTGACTTTTCACATCTGTGTTCTGACCCGCAACACATGCTGGTGACTCTTCACATCTGTGTTCTGTCCCGCAACACATGCTGGTGACTCTTCACATGTGTTCTGACCCGCAACACATGCTGGTGATTCTTCACATCTGTGTTCTGACCCGCAACACATGTTGGTGACTCTTCACATCTGTTTTCTGACCCGCAACTCATGCTGTTGACTCTTCACATCTGTTTACTGACCTGCAACACATGCTGGTGACTCTTCACATGTGTTCTGACCCGCCACACATGTTGGTGATTCTTCACATCTGTGTTCTGACCCGCAACACATGCTGGTGACTCTTCACATCTGTGTTCAGACCCGCAAACCATGCTGGTGACTCTTCACATCTTTGTTCTGACCCACAACACATGCTGGTGACTCTTCACACCTGTGTTCTGACCCGCAACTCATGCTGTTGACTCTTTGACCCGCAACACATGCTGGTGACTCTTCACATCTGTGTTCTGACCCGCAACACATGCTGGTGACTATTTACACCTGTGTTCTGACCCGCAACACATGCTGGTGACTCTCCACACCTGTGTACTGACCCGCAACACATGCTGGTGACTCTTCACATCTGTGTTCTGACCCGCAACTCATGCTGGTGACTCTTCACACCTGTTTACTGACCCGAAACTCATGCTGGTGACTTTTCACATCTGTGTTCTGACCCGCAACACATGCTGGTGACACTTCACATCTGTTTACTGACCCGCAACACATGCTGGTGACTCTTCACATGTGTTCTGACCCGCAACACATGCTGGTGACTCTTCACATCTGTGTTCTGACCCGCAACTCATGCTGGTGACTTTTCACATCTGTGTTCTGAACCGCAACACATGCTGGTGACTCTTCACATCTGTGTACTGACCCGCAACTCATGCTGGTGACACTTCACACCTGTGTTCTGACCCGCAACTCATGCTGGTGACTCTTCACACCTGTTTTCTGACCCACAACACATGCTGGTGACTCTTCACATCTGTGTTCTGACCCGCAACTCATGCTGGTGACTCTTCACATCTGTGTTCTGACCCGCAAACCATGCTGGTGACTCTTCACATCTTTGTTCTGACCCACAACACATGCTGGTGAGTCTTCACACCTGTGTTCTGACCCGCAACTCATGCTGGTGACTCTTTGACCCGCAACACATGCTGGTGACTCTTCACATCTGTGTTCTGACCCGCAACTCATGCCGGTGACTCTTCACACCTGTTTACTGACCCGAAACTCATGCTGGTGACTTTTCACATCTGCGTTTTGACCCGCAACACATGCTGGTGACACTTCACATCTGTTTACTGACCCGCAACACATGCTAGTGACTCTTCACATGTGTTCTGACCCGCAACACATGCTGGTGATTCTTCACATCTGTGTTCTGACCCGCAACACATGCTGGTGACTCTTCACATCTGTGTTCTGACCCGCAACTCATGCTAGTGACTCTTCACATCTGTGTTCTGAACCGCAACACATGCTGGTGACTCTTCACACCTGTGTACTGACCCACAACACATGCTGGTGACTCTTCACACCTGTGTACTGACCCGCAACACATGCTGGTGACTTTTCACATCTGTTTACTGACGCGCAACTCATGCTGGTGACTATTCACATCTCTGTACTGACCTGCAACTCATGCTGGTGACTCTTCACATGTGTTCTGACCCGCAACTCATGCTGGTGACTCTTCACATCTGTGTTCTGAACCGCAACACATGCTGGTGACTCTTCACATCTCTGTACTGACCCGCAACTCATGCTGGTGACTCTTCACACCTGTGTTCTAACCCACAACACATGCTGGTGACTCTTCACACCTGTGTTCTGACCCGCAACACATGCTGGTGACTCTTCACATCTGTGTTCTGACCCACAAACCATGCTGGTGACTCTTCACATCTGTGTTCTGACCCAAAACTCATGTTGGTGATTCTTCACATCTGTGTACTGACCCGCAACTCATGCTGGTGACACTTTACACCTGTGTTCTGACCCGCAACTCATGCTGGTGACTCTTCACACCTGTGTTCTGACCCACAACACATGCTGGTGACTCTTCACATCGGTGTTTTGACCCGCAACTCAAGCTGGTGACTCTTTGACCCGCAACACATGCTGGTGACTCTTCACATCTGTGTTCTGACCCGCAACACATGCTGGTGACTTTTCACATCTGTTTACTGACCCGCAACACATGCTGGTGACTCTTCACATCTGTGTTCTGACCTGCAACTCAGGCTGGTGACTCTTCACTCCTGTGTACTGACCCGCAACACATGCTGGTGACTCTTCACACCTGTGTACTGACCCGCAACACATGCTGGTGAATCTTCACACCTGTGTTCTGACCCGCAACACATGCTGGTGACTCTTCACACCTGTGTTCTGACCCGCAACACGTGCTGTTGACTCTTCACATCTGTGTATTGACCCGTAACACATGCTGGTGACTTTTCACACCTGTGTACTGACCCGCAACACATGCTGGTGACTTTTCACATCTGTTTACTGACGCGCAACTCATGCTGGTGACTCTTCACACCCGTGTAGTGACCCGCAACACATGCTGCTGAGTCTTCACACTTGTGTTCTGACCCGCAACTCATGCTTGTGACTCTTCACACCCGTGTACTGACCCGCAACACATGCTGCTGACTCTTCACACTTGTGTTCTGACCCGCAACACATGCTGGTGACTCTTCACACCTGTGTACTGACATGAAACTCATGCTGGTGACTCTTCACATCTGTTTACTGACCCGCAACACATGCTGGTGACTCTTCACATCTGTTTACTGACCCGCAACACATGCTGGTGACTCTTCACATGTGTTCTGACCCGCAACACATGCTGGTGACTCTTCACATCTGTGTTCTGACCCGCAACTCATGCTGGCGACTCTTCACATCTGTGTTCTGACCCGCAACTCATGCTGGTGACTCTTCACATCTGTTTACTGACCCGCAACTCATGCTGGTGACTCTTCACATCTGTGTTCTGACCCGCAACACATGCTGGTGACTCTTCACATCTTTGTACTGACCCGCAACTCATGCTGGTGTCTCTTCACACCTGTGTTCTGACCCGCAACACATGCTGGTGACTCTTCACACCTGTGTTCTGACCCACAACACATGCTGGTGACTCTTCACATCTGTGTTCTGACCCGCAAACCATGCTGGTGACTCTTCACATCGGTGTTCTGACCTGCAACACATGCTGGTGACTCTTCACACCTGTGTTCTGACCCGCAACTCATGCTGGTGACTCTTTGACCCGCAACACATGCTGGTGAGTCTTCACATCTGCGTTCTGACCCGCAACACATGCTGGTGACTCTTCACATCTGTGTTCTGACCCTCAACACATGCTGGTGACTCTGCACACCTGTGTACTGACCCGCAACACATGCTGTAGACTCTTTACATCTGTGTTCTGACCCGCAACACATGCTGGTGGCTCTTCACACCTGTGTACTGACCCGCAACTCATGCTGGTGATTCTTCACATCTGTGTACTGACCCGCAACACATGCTGGTGACTCATCATACCTGTGTTCTGACCCACAACACATGCTGGTGACTTTTCACATCTGTGTTCTGACCCGGAACTCATGCTGGTGACTTTTCACATCTGTGTTCTGACCCGCAACACATGCTGATGACTCTTCACATCAGTTTACTGACCTGCAACACATGCTGGTGACTCTTCACATGTGTTCTGACCCGCAACACATGCTGGTGATTCTTCACATCTGTGTTCTGACCCGCAACACATGCTGGTGACTCTTCACATCTGTGTTCTGACCCGCAACTCATGCTAGTGACTCTTCACATCTGTGTTCTGAACCGCAACACATGCTGGTGACTCTTCACACCTGTGTACTGACCCGCAACACATGCTGGTGACTCTTCACACCTGTTTACTGACGCTCAACTCATGCTGGTGACTCTTCACATCTCTTTACTGACCCGCAACTCATGCTGGTGACTCTTCACATGTGTTCTGACCCGCAACTCATGCTGGTGACTCTTCACATCTGTGGTCTGAACCGCAACACATGCTGGTGACTCTTCACATCTCTGTACTGACCCGCAACTCATGCTGATGACTCTTCACACCTGTGTTCTGACCCACAACACATGCTGGTGACTCTTCACACCTGTGTTCTGACCCGCAACACATGCTGGTGACTCTTCACATCTGTGTTCTGTCCCGCAAACCATGCTGGTGACTCTTCACATCTGTGTTCTGACCCGCAACTCATGCTGGTGACTCTTCACATCTGTGTTCTGAACCGCAACACATGCTGGTGACTCTTCACATCTGTGTACTGACCCGCAACTCATGCTGGTGACACTTTACACCTGTGTTCTGACCCGCAACTCATGCTGGTGACTCTTCACACCTGTGTTCTGACCCACAACACATGCTGGTGACTCTTCACATCTGTGTTTTGACCCGCAACTCAAGCTGGTGACTCTTTGACCCACAACACATGCTGGTGACTCTTCACATCTGTGTTCTGACCCGCAACACATGCTGGTGACTCTTCACATCTGTGTTCTGACCTGCAACTAAGGCTGGTGACTCTTCACTCCTGTGTACTGACCCGCAACACATGCTGGTGACTCTTCACACCTGTATACTGACCCGCAACACATGCTGGTGACTCTTCACACCTGTGTTCTGACCCGCAATACATGCTGGTGACTCTTCACACCTGTGTTCTGACCCGCAACACATGCTGTTGACTCTTCACATCTGTGTATTGACCCGCAACACATGCTGGTGACTTTTCACACCTGTGTACTGACCCTCAACACATGCTGGTGACTCTTCACACCTGTGTACTGACCCGCAACACATGCTGGTGACTTTTCACATCTGTTTACTGACCCGCAACTCATGCTTGTGACTCTTCACACCCGTGTACTGACCCGCAACACATGCTGCTGACTCTTCACACTTGTGTTCTGACCCGCAACACATGCTGGTGACTCTTCACACCTGTGTACTGACATGAAACTCATGCTGGTGACTCTTCACATCTGTTTACTGACCCGCAACACATGCTGGTGACTCTTCACATCTGTTTACTGACCCGCAACACATGCTGGTGACTCTTCACATGTGTTCTGACCCGCAACACATGCTGGTGACTCTTCACATCTGTGTTCTGACCCGCAACTCATGCTGGCGACTCTTCACATCTGTGTTCTGACCCGCAACTCATGCTGGTGACTCTTCACATCTGTTTACTGACCCGCAACTCATGCTGGTGACTCTTCACATCTGTGTTCTGACCCGCAACACATGCTGGTGACTCTTCACATCTTTGTACTGACCCGCAACTCATGCTGGTGTCTCTTCACACCTGTGTTCTGACCCGCAACACATGCTGGTGACTCTTCACACCTGTGTTCTGACCCACAACACATGCTGGTGACTCTTCACATCTGTGTTCTGACCCGCAAACCATGCTGGTGACTCTTCACATCGGTGTTCTGACCTGCAACACATGCTGGTGACTCTTCACACCTGTGTTCTGACCCGCAACTCATGCTGGTGACTCTTTGACCCGCAACACATGCTGGTGAGTCTTCACATCTGCGTTCTGACCCGCAACACATGCTGGTGACTCTTCACATCTGTGTTCTGACCCTCAACACATGCTGGTGACTCTGCACACCTGTGTACTGACCCGCAACACATGCTGTAGACTCTTTACATCTGTGTTCTGACCCGCAACACATGCTGGTGGCTCTTCACACCTGTGTACTGACCCGCAACTCATGCTGGTGATTCTTCACATCTGTGTACTGACCCGCAACACATGCTGGTGACTCATCATACCTGTGTTCTGACCCACAACACATGCTGGTGACTTTTCACATCTGTGTTCTGACCCGAAACTCATGCTGGTGACTTTTCACATCTGTGTTCTGACCCGCAACACATGCTGATGACTCTTCACATCAGTTTACTGACCTGCAACACATGCTGGTGACTCTTCACATGTGTTCTGACCCGCAACACATGCTGGTGATTCTTCACATCTGTGTTCTGACCCGCAACACATGCTGGTGACTCTTCACATCTGTGTTCTGACCCGCAACTCATGCTAGTGACTCTTCACATCTGTGTTCTGAACCGCAACACATGCTGGTGACTCTTCACACCTGTGTACTGACCCGCAACACATGCTGGTGACTCTTCACACCTGTTTACTGACGCGCAACTCATGCTGGTGACTCTTCACATCTCTTTACTGACCCGCAACTCATGCTGGTGACTCTTCACATGTGTTCTGACCCGCAACTCATGCTGGTGACTCTTCACATCTGTGGTCTGAACCGCAACACATGCTGGTGACTCTTCACATCTCTGTACTGACCCGCAACTCATGCTGATGACTCTTCACACCTGTGTTCTGACCCACAACACATGCTGGTGACTCTTCACACCTGTGTTCTGACCCGCAACACATGCTGGTGACTCTTCACATCTGTGTTCTGTCCCGCAAACCATGCTGGTGACTCTTCACATCTGTGTTCTGACCCGCAACTCATGCTGGTGACTCTTCACATCTGTGTTCTGAACCGCAACACATGCTGGTGACTCTTCACATCTGTGTACTGACCCGCAACTCATGCTGGTGACACTTTACACCTGTGTTCTGACCCGCAACTCATGCTGGTGACTCTTCACACCTGTGTTCTGACCCACAACACATGCTGGTGACTCTTCACATCTGTGTTTTGACCCGCAACTCAAGCTGGTGACTCTTTGACCCACAACACATGCTGGTGACTCTTCACATCTGTGTTCTGACCCGCAACACATGCTGGTGACTCTTCACATCTGTGTTCTGACCTGCAACTCAGGCTGGTGACTCTTCACTCCTGTGTACTGACCCGCAACACATGCTGGTGACTCTTCACACCTGTATACTGACCCGCAACACATGCTGGTGACTCTTCACACCTGTGTTCTGACCCGCAATACATGCTGGTGACTCTTCACACCTGTGTTCTGACCCGCAACACATGCTGTTGACTCTTCACATCTGTGTATTGACCCGCAACACATGCTGGTGACTTTTCACACCTGTGTACTGACCCTCAACACATGCTGGTGACTCTTCACACCTGTGTACTGACCCGCAACACATGCTGGTGACTTTTCACATCTGTTTACTGACGCGCAACTCATGCTGGTGACTCTTCAAACCCGTGTACTGACCCGCAACACATGCTGCTGAGTCTTCACACTTGTGTTCTGACCCGCAACTCATGCTTTTGACTCTTCACTCCTGTGTACTGACATGAAACTCATGCTGGTGACTCTTCACATCTGTTTACTGACCCGCAACACATGCTGGTGACTCTTCACATCTGTTTACTGATCCGCAACACATGCTGGTGACTCTTCACATCTGTGTTCTGACCCGCAACACATGCTGGTGACTCTTCACATCTGTGTTCTGACCTGCAACTCATGCTGGCGACTCTTCACATCTGTGTTCCGACCCGCAACTCATGCTGGTGACTCTTCACATCTGTTTAGTGACCCGCAACACATGCTGGTGACTCTTCACATCTGTTTACTGATCCGCAACACATGCTGGTGACTCTTCACATCTGTGTTCTGACCCGCAACACATGCTGGTGACTCTTCACATCTGTGTTCTGACCCGCAAACCATGCTGGTGACTCTTCACATCTGTGTTCTGACCCGCAACTCATGCTGGTGACTCTTCACATCTGTGTTCTGAACCGCAACACATGCTGGTGACTCTTCACATCTGTGTACTGACCCGCAACTCATGCTGGTGACACTTTACACCTGTGTTCTGACCCGCAACTCATGCTGGTGACTCTTCACACCTGTGTTCTGACCCACAACACATGCTGGTGACTCTTCACATCTGTGTTTTGACCCGCAACTCAAGCTGGTGACTCTTTGACCCACAACACATGCTGGTGACTCTTCACATCTGTGTTCTGACCCGCAACACATGCTGGTGACTCTTCACATCTGTGTTCTGACCTGCAACTCAGGCTGGTGACTCTTCACTCCTGTGTACTGACCCGCAACACATGCTGGTGACTCTTCACACCTGTATACTGACCCGCAACACATGCTGGTGACTCTTCACACCTGTGTTCTGACCCGCAATACATGCTGGTGACTCTTCACACCTGTGTTCTGACCCGCAACACATGCTGTTGACTCTTCACATCTGTGTATTGACCCGCAACACATGCTGGTGACTTTTCACACCTGTGTACTGACCCTCAACACATGCTGGTGACTCTTCACACCTGTGTACTGACCCGCAACACATGCTGGTGACTTTTCACATCTGTTTACTGACGCGCAACTCATGCTGGTGACTCTTCAAACCCGTGTACTGACCCGCAACACATGCTGCTGAGTCTTCACACTTGTGTTCTGACCCGCAACTCATGCTTTTGACTCTTCACTCCTGTGTACTGACATGAAACTCATGCTGGTGACTCTTCACATCTGTTTACTGACCCGCAACACATGCTGGTGACTCTTCACATCTGTTTACTGATCCGCAACACATGCTGGTGACTCTTCACATCTGTGTTCTGACCCGCAACACATGCTGGTGACTCTTCACATCTGTGTTCTGACCTGCAACTCATGCTGGCGACTCTTCACATCTGTGTTCCGACCCGCAACTCATGCTGGTGACTCTTCACATCTGTTTACTGACCCGCAACTCATGCTGGTGACTCTTCACATCTGTGTTCTGACCCGCAACACATGCTGGTGACTCTTCACATCTGTGTTCTGACCCGCAAACCATGCTGGTGACTCTTCACATCTGTGTTCTGAACCGCAACACATGCTGGTGACTCTTCACACCTGTGTTCTGACCCGCAACACATGCTGGTGACTCTTCACACCTGTGTTCTGACCCGCAACACATGCTGGTGACTCCTCACATCTGTGTTCTGACCCGCAAACCATGCTGGTGACTCTTCACATCTGTGTTCTGACCTGCAACACATGCTGGTGACTCTTCACACCTGTGTTCTGACCCGCAACTCATGCTGGTGACTCTTTGACCCGCAACACATGCTGGTGAGTCTTCACATCTGCGTTCTGACCCGCAAGACATGCTGGTGACTCTTCACATCTGTGTTCTGACCCGCAACACATGCTGGTGACTCTCCACACCTGTGTACTGACCCGCAACACATGCTGTAGACTCTTCACATCTGTGTTCTGACCCGCAACACATGCTGGTGGTTCTTCAAACCTGTTTACTGACCCGCAACACATGCTGGTGGTTCTTCAAACCTGTGTACTGACCCGCAACTCATGCTGGTGACTCTTCACATCTGTGTACTGACCCGCAACACATGCTGGTGACTCTTCACACCTGTGTTCTGACCCGCAACACATGCTGGTGACTCTTCACATCTGTGTTCTGACCCGAAACTCATGCTGGTGACTTTTCACATTTGTGTTCTGACCCGCAACACATGCTGGTGACTCTTCACATCAGTTTACTGACCTGCAACACATGCTGGTGACTCTTCACATCTGTGTTCTGACCCGCAACACATGCTGGTGATTCTTCACATCTGTGTTCTGACCCGCAACACATGCTGGTGACTCTTCACTCCTGTGTACTGACGCGCAACTCATGCTGGTGACTCTTCACATCTCTGTACTGACCCGCAACTCATGCTGGTGACTCTTCACATGTGTTCTGACCCGCAACATATGCTGGTGACTCTTCACATCTGTGTTCTGAACCGCAACACATGCTGGTGACTCTTCACATCTCTGCACTGACCCGCAACTCATGCTGGTGACTCTTCACACCTGTGTTCTGACCCACAGCACATGCTGGTGACTCTTCACACCTGTGTTCTGACCCGCAACACATGCTGGTGACTCTTCACATCTGTGTTCTGACCCGCAAACCATGCTGGTGACTCTTCACATCTGTGTTCTGACCCAAAACTCATGCTGGTGATTCTTCACATCTGTGTTCTGACCCGCAACACATGCTGGTGACTCTTCACATCTGTGTTCTGACCCGCAACTCATGCTGGTGACTCTTCACAACTGTGTTCTGAACCGCAACACATGCTGGTGACTCTTCACATCTGTGTACTGACCCGCAACTCATGCTGGTGACACTTTACACCTGTGTTCTGACATGAAACTCATGCTGGTGACTCTTCACATCTGTTTACTGACCCGCAACACATGCTGGTGACTCTTCACATCTGTTTACTGATCCGCAACACATGCTGGTGACTCTTCACATCTGTGTTCTGACCCGCAACACATGCTGGTGACTCTTCACATCTGTGTTCTGACCTGCAACTCATGCTGGCGACTCTTCACATCTGTGTTCCGACCCGCAACTCATGCTGGTGACTCTTCACATCTGTTTAGTGACCCGCAACACATGCTGGTGACTCTTCACATCTGTTTACTGATCCGCAACACATGCTGGTGACTCTTCACATCTGTGTTCTGACCCGCAACACATGCTGGTGACTCTTCACATCTGTGTTCTGACCCGCAAACCATGCTGGTGACTCTTCACATCTGTGTTCTGACCCGCAACTCATGCTGGTGACTCTTCACATCTGTGTTCTGAACCGCAACACATGCTGGTGACTCTTCACATCTGTGTACTGACCCGCAACTCATGCTGGTGACACTTTACACCTGTGTTCTGACCCGCAACTCATGCTGGTGACTCTTCACACCTGTGTTCTGACCCACAACACATGCTGGTGACTCTTCACATCTGTGTTTTGACCCGCAACTCAAGCTGGTGACTCTTTGACCCACAACACATGCTGGTGACTCTTCACATCTGTGTTCTGACCCGCAACACATGCTGGTGACTCTTCACATCTGTGTTCTGACCTGCAACTCAGGCTGGTGACTCTTCACTCCTGTGTACTGACCCGCAACACATGCTGGTGACTCTTCACACCTGTATACTGACCCGCAACACATGCTGGTGACTCTTCACACCTGTGTTCTGACCCGCAATACATGCTGGTGACTCTTCACACCTGTGTTCTGACCCGCAACACATGCTGTTGACTCTTCACATCTGTGTATTGACCCGCAACACATGCTGGTGACTTTTCACACCTGTGTACTGACCCTCAACACATGCTGGTGACTCTTCACACCTGTGTACTGACCCGCAACACATGCTGGTGACTTTTCACATCTGTTTACTGACGCGCAACTCATGCTGGTGACTCTTCAAACCCGTGTACTGACCCGCAACACATGCTGCTGAGTCTTCACACTTGTGTTCTGACCCGCAACTCATGCTTTTGACTCTTCACTCCTGTGTACTGACATGAAACTCATGCTGGTGACTCTTCACATCTGTTTACTGACCCGCAACACATGCTGGTGACTCTTCACATCTGTTTACTGATCCGCAACACATGCTGGTGACTCTTCACATCTGTGTTCTGACCCGCAACACATGCTGGTGACTCTTCACATCTGTGTTCTGACCTGCAACTCATGCTGGCGACTCTTCACATCTGTGTTCCGACCCGCAACTCATGCTGGTGACTCTTCACATCTGTTTACTGACCCGCAACTCATGCTGGTGACTCTTCACATCTGTGTTCTGACCCGCAACACATGCTGGTGACTCTTCACATCTGTGTTCTGACCCGCAAACCATGCTGGTGACTCTTCACATCTGTGTTCTGAACCGCAACACATGCTGGTGACTCTTCACACCTGTGTTCTGACCCGCAACACATGCTGGTGACTCTTCACACCTGTGTTCTGACCCGCAACACATGCTGGTGACTCCTCACATCTGTGTTCTGACCCGCAAACCATGCTGGTGACTCTTCACATCTGTGTTCTGACCTGCAACACATGCTGGTGACTCTTCACACCTGTGTTCTGACCCGCAACTCATGCTGGTGACTCTTTGACCCGCAACACATGCTGGTGAGTCTTCACATCTGCGTTCTGACCCGCAAGACATGCTGGTGACTCTTCACATCTGTGTTCTGACCCGCAACACATGCTGGTGACTCTCCACACCTGTGTACTGACCCGCAACACATGCTGTAGACTCTTCACATCTGTGTTCTGACCCGCAACACATGCTGGTGGTTCTTCAAACCTGTTTACTGACCCGCAACACATGCTGGTGACTCTTCACACCTGTGTACTGACCCGCAACTCATGCTGGTGACTCTTCACATCTGTGTACTGACCCGCAACACATGCTGGTGACTCTTCACACCTGTGTTCTGACCCGCAACACATGCTGGTGACTCTTCACATCTGTGTTCTGACCCGAAACTCATGCTGGTGACTTTTCACATTTGTGTTCTGACCCGCAACACATGCTGGTGACTCTTCACATCAGTTTACTGACCTGCAACACATGCTGGTGACTCTTCACATCTGTGTTCTGACCCGCAACACATGCTGGTGATTCTTCACATCTGTGTTCTGACCCGCAACACATGCTGGTGACTCTTCACTCCTGTGTACTGACGCGCAACTCATGCTGGTGACTCTTCACATCTCTGTACTGACCCGCAACTCATGCTGGTGACTCTTCACATGTGTTCTGACCCGCAACATATGCTGGTGACTCTTCACATCTGTGTTCTGAACCGCAACACATGCTGGTGACTCTTCACATCTCTGCACTGACCCGCAACTCATGCTGGTGACTCTTCACACCTGTGTTCTGACCCACAGCACATGCTGGTGACTCTTCACACCTGTGTTCTGACCCGCAACACATGCTGGTGACTCTTCACATCTGTGTTCTGACCCGCAAACCATGCTGGTGACTCTTCACATCTGTGTTCTGACCCAAAACTCATGCTGGTGATTCTTCACATCTGTGTTCTGACCCGCAACACATGCTGGTGACTCTTCACATCTGTGTTCTGACCCGCAACTCATGCTGGTGACTCTTCACAACTGTGTTCTGAACCGCAACACATGCTGGTGACTCTTCACATCTGTGTACTGACCCGCAACTCATGCTGGTGACACTTTACACCTGTGTTCTGACCCGCAACTCATGCTGGTGACTCTTCACACCTGTGTTCTGACCCACAACACATGCTGGTGACTCTTCACATCTGTGTTTTGACCCGCAACTCAAGCTGGTGACTCTTTGACCCACAACACATGCTGGTGACTCTTCACATCTGTGTTCTGACCCGCAACACATGCTGGTGATTCTTCACATCTGTGTTCTGACCCGCAACACATGCTGGTGACTCTTCACATCTGTGTTCTGACCCGCAACACATGCTGGTGACTCTTCACACCTGTGTTGTGACCCGCAACACATGCTGGTGACTTTTCACATCTGTTTACTGACGCGCAACTCATGCTGGTGACTCTTCACACCCGTGTACTGACCCGCAACACATGCTGCTGAGTCTTCACGCTTGTGTTCTGACCCGCAACTCATGCTTGTGACTCTTCACACCTGTGTACTGACATGAAACTCATGCTGGTGACTCTTCACATCTGTTTACTGACCCGCAACACATGCTGGTGACTCTTCACATCTGTTTACTGATCCGCAACACATGCTGGTGACTCTTCACATGTGTTCTGACCCGCAACACATGCTGGTGACTCCTCACATCTGTGTTCTGACCCGCAACTCATGCTGGCGACTCTTCACATCTGTGTTCTGACCCGCAACTCATGCTGGTGACTCTTCACATCTGTTTACTGACCCGCAACTCATGCTGGTGACTCTTCACATCTGTTTACTGACCCGCAACACATGCTGGTGACTCTTCACATGTGTTCTGACCCGCAACACATGCTGGTGACTCTTCACATCTGTGTTCTGACCCGCAACTCATGCTGGCGACTCTTCACATCTGTGTTCTGACCCGCAACTCATGCTGGTGACTCTTCACATCTGTTTACTGACCCGCAACTCATGCTGCTGAGTCTTCACATCTGTGTTCTGACCCGCAACACATGCTGGTGACTCTTCACATCTTTGTACTGACCTGCAACTCATGCTGGTGTCTCTTCACACCTGTGTTCTGACCCGCAACACATGCTGGTGACTCTTCACACCTGTGTTCTGACCCACAACACAAGCTGGTGACTCTTCACATCTGTGTTCTGACCCGCAAACCATGCTGGTGACTCTTCACATCTGTGTTCTGACCTGCAACACATGCTGGTGACTCTTCACACCTGTGTTCTGACCCGCAACTCATGCTGGTGACTCTTTGACCCGCAACACATGCTGGTGAGTCTTCACATCTGCGTTCTGACCCGCAACACATGCTGGTGACTCTTCACATCTGTGTTCTGACCCTCAACACATGCTGGTGACTCTGCACACCTGTGTTCTGACCCGCAACACATGCTGGTGGCTCTTCACACCTGTGTACTGACCCGCAACTCATGCTGGTGACTCTTCACATCTGTGTACTGACCCACAACACATGCTGGTGACTCTTCATACCTGTGTTCTGACCCACAACACATGCTGGTGACTTTTCACATCTGTGTTCTGACCCGAAACTCATGCTGGTGACTTTTCACATCTGTGTTCTGACCCGCAACACATGCTGATGACTCTTCACATCAGTTTACTGACCTGCAACACATGCTGGTGACTCTTCACATGTGTTCTGACCCGCAACACATGCTGGTGATTCTTCACATCTGTGTTCTGACCCGCAACACATGCTGGTGACTCTTCACATCTGTGTTCTGACCCGCAACTCATGCTAGTGACTCTTCACATCTGTGTTCTGAACCGCAACACATGCTGGTGACTCTTCACATGTGTTCTGACCCGCAACACATGCTGGTGATTCTTCACATCTGTGTTCTGACCCGCAACACATGCTGGTGACTCTTCACATCTGTGTTCTGACCCGCAACTCATGCTGGTGACTCTTCACATGTGTTCTGACCCGCAACTCATGCTGGTGACTCTTCACATCTTTGGTCTGAACCGCAACACATGCTGGTGACTCTTCACATCTCTGTACTGACCCGCAACTCATGCTGGTGACTCTTCACACCTGTGTTCTGACCCACAACACATGCTGGTGACTCTTCACACCTGTGTTCTGACCCGCAACACATGCTGGTGACTCTTCACATCTGTGTTCTGTCCCGCAAACCATGCTGGTGACTCTTCACATCTGTGTTCTGACCCAAAACTCATGGGGGTGATTCTTCACATCTGTGTTCTGACCCGCAACACATGCTGGTGACTCTTCACATCTGTGTTCTGACCCGCAACTCATGCTGGTGACTCTTCACATCTGTGTTCTGAACCGCAACACATGCTGGTGACTCTTCACATCTGTGTACTGACCCGCAACTCATGCTGGTGACACTTTACACCTGTGTTCTCACCCGCAACTCATGCTGGTGACTCTTCACACCTGTGTTCTGACCCACAACACATGCTGGTGACTCTTCACATCTGTGTTTTGACCCGCAACTCAAGCTGGTGACTCTTTGACCCACAACATATGCTGGTGACTCTTCACATCTGTGTTCTGACACGCAACACATGCTGGTGACTTTTCACATCTGTTTACTGACCCGCAACACATGCTGGTGACTCTTCACATCTGTGTTCTGACCTGCAACTCAGGCTGGTGACTCTTCACTCCTGTGTACTGACCCGCAACACATGCTGGTGACTCTTCACACCTGTTTACTGACCCGCAACACATGCTGGTGACTCTTCACACCTGTGTTCTGACCCGCAATACATGCTGGTGACTCTTCACACCTGTGTTCTGACCCGCAACACATGCTGTTGACTCTTCACATCTGTGTATTGACCCGCAACACATGCTGGTGACTTTTCACACCTGTGTACTGACCCGCAACACATGCTGGTGAATCTTCACACCTGTGTACTGACCCGCAACACATGCTGGTGACTTTTCACATCTGTTTACTGACGCGCAACTCATGCTGGTGACTCTTCAAACCCGTGTACTGACCCGCAACACATGCTGCTGAGTCTTCACACTTGTGTTCTGACCCGCAACTCATGCTTTTGACTCTTCACTCCTGTGTACTGACATGAAACTCATGCTGGTGACTCTTCACATCTGTTTACTGACCCGCAACACATGCTGGTGACTCTTCACATCTGTTTACTGATCCGCAACACATGCTGGTGACTCTTCACATCTGTGTTCTGACCCGCAACACATGCTGGTGACTCTTCACATCTGTGTTCTGACCTGCAACCCATGCTGGCGACTCTTCACATCTGTGTTCCGACCCGCAACTCATGCTGGTGACTCTTCACATCTGTGTTCTGAACCGCAACACATGCTGGTGACTCTTCACACCTGTGTTCTGACCCGCAACACATGCTGGTGACTCTTCACACCTGTGTTCTGACCCGCAACACATGCTGGTGACTCTTCACATCTGTGTTCTGACCCGCAAACCATGCTGGTGACTCTTCACATCTGTGTTCTGACCTGCAACACATGCTGGTGACTCTTCACACCTGTGTTCTGACCCGCAACTCATGCTGGTGACTCTTTGACCCGCAACACATGCTGGTGAGTCTTCACATCTGTGTTCTGACCCGCAACACATGCTGGTGACTCTCCACACCTGTGTACTGACCCGCAACACATGCTGTAGACTCTTCACATCTGTGTTCTGACCCGCAACACATGCTGGTGGTTCTTCACACCTGTGTTCTGACCCGCAACTCATGCTGGTGACTCTTCACACCTGTGTACTGACCCGCAACTCATGCTGGTGACTCTTCACATCTGTGTACTGACCCGCAACACATGCTGGTGACTCTTCACACCTGTGTTCTGACCCGCAACACATGCTGGTGACTTTTCACATCTGTGTTCTGACCCGAAACTCATGCTGGTGACTTTTCACATCTGTGTTCTGACCCGCAACACATGCTGGTGACTCTTCACATCAGTTTACTGACCTGCAACACATGCTGGTGACTCTTCACACCTGTGTTCTGACCCGCAACACATGCTTGTGACTCTTCACATCTGTGTTCTGACCCGCAAACCATGCTGGTGACTCTTCACATCTGTGTTCTGACCTGCAACACATGCTGGTGACTCTTCACACCTGTGTTCTGACCCGCAACTCATGCTGGTGACTCTTTGACCCGCAACACATGCTGGTGAGTCTTCACATCTGCGTTCTGACCCGCAACACATGCTGGTGACTCTTCACATCTGTGTTCTGACCCTCAACACATGCTGGTGACTCTGCACACCTGTGTTCTGACCCGCAACACATGCTGGTGGCTCTTCACACCTGTGTACTGACCCGCAACTCATGCTGGTGACTCTTCACATCTGTGTACTGACCCGCAACACATGCTGGTGACTCTTCATACCTGTGTTCTGACCCACAACACATGCTGGTGACTTTTCACATCTGTGTTCTGACCCGAAACTCATGCTGGTGACTTTTCACATCTGTGTTCTGACCCGCAACACATGCTGATGACTCTTCACATCAGTTTACTGACCTGCAACACATGCTGGTGACTCTTCACATGTGTTCTGACCCGCAACACATGCTGGTGATTCTTCACATCTGTGTTCTGACCCGCAACACATGCTGGTGACTCTTCACATCTGTGTTCTGACCCGCAACTCATGCTAGTGACTCTTCACATCTGTGTTCTGAACCGCAACACATGCTGGTGACTCTTCACACCTGTGTACAGACCCGCAACACATGCTGGTGACTCTTCACACCTGTTTACTGACGCGCAACTCATGCTGGTGACTCTTCACATCTCTGTACTGACCCGCAACTCATGCTGGTGACTCTTCACATGTGTTCTGACCCGCAACTCATGCTGGTGACTCTTCACATCTTTGGTCTGAACCGCAACACATGCTGGTGACTCTTCACATCTCTGTACTGACCCGCAACTCATGCTGGTGACTCTTCACACCTGTGTTCTGACCCACAACACATGCTGGTGACTCTTCACACCTGTGTTCTGACCCGCAACACATGCTGGTGACTCTTCACATCTGTGTTCTGTCCCGCAAACCATGCTGGTGACTCTTCACATCTGTGTTCTGACCCAAAACTCATGGTGGTGATTCTTCACATCTGTGTTCTGACCCGCAACACATGCTGGTGACTCTTCACATCTGTGTTCTGACCCGCAACTCATGCTGGTGACTCTTCACATCTGTGTTCTGAACCGCAACACATGCTGGTGACTCTTCACATCTGTGTACTGACCCGCAACTCATGCTGGTGACACTTTACACCTGTGTTCTCACCCGCAACTCATGCTGGTGACTCTTCACACCTGTGTTCTGACCCACAACACATGCTGGTGACTCTTCACATCTGTGTTTTGACCCGCAACTCAAGCTGGTGACTCTTTGACCCACAACATATGCTGGTGACTCTTCACATCTGTGTTCTGACCCGCAACACATGCTGGTGACTTTTCACATCTGTTTACTGACCCGCAACACATGCTGGTGACTCTTCACATCTGTGTTCTGACCTGCAACTCAGGCTGGTGACTCTTCACTCCTGTGTACTGACCCGCAACACATGCTGGTGACTCTTCACACCTGTATACTGACCCGCAACACATGCTGGTGACTCTTCACACCTGTGTTCTGACCCGCAATACATGCTGGTGACTCTTCACACCTGTGTTCTGACCCGCAACACATGCTGTTGACTCTTCACATCTGTGTATTGACCCGCAACACATGCTGGTGACTTTTCACACCTGTGTACTGACCCGCAACACATGCTGGTGACTCTTCACACCTGTGTACTGACCCGCAACACATGCTGGTGACTTTTCACATCTGTTTACTGACGCGCAACTCATGCTGGTGACTCTTCAAACCCGTGTACTGACCCGCAACACATGCTGCTGAGTCTTCACACTTGTGTTCTGACCCGCAACTCATGCTTTTGACTCTTCACTCCTGTGTACTGACATGAAACTCATGCTGGTGACTCTTCACATCTGTTTACTGACCCGCAACACATGCTGGTGACTCTTCACATCTGTTTACTGATCCGCAACACATGCTGGTGACTCTTCACATCTGTGTTCTGACCCGCAACACATGCTGGTGACTCTTCACATCTGTGTTCTGACCTGCAACTCATGCTGGCGACTCTTCACATCTGTGTTCCGACCCGCAACTCATGCTGGTGACTCTTCACATCTGTGTTTTGAACCGCAACACATGCTGGTGACTCTTCACACCTGTGTTCTGACCCGCAACACATGCTGGTGACTCTTCACACCTGTGTTCTGACCCGCAACACATGCTGGTGACTCTTCACATCTGTGTTCTGACCCGCAAACCATGCTGGTGACTCTTCACATCTGTGTTCTGACCTGCAACACATGCTGGTGACTCTTCACACCTGTGTTCTGACCCGCAACTCATGCTGGTGACTCTTTGACCCGCAACACATGCTGGTGAGTCTTCACATCTGCGTTCTGACCCGCAACACATGCTGGTGACTCTTCACATCTGTGTTCTGACCCGCAACACATGCTGGTGACTCTCCACACCTGTGTACTGACCCGCAACACATGCTGTAGACTCTTCACATCTGTGTTCTGACCCGCAACACATGCTGGTGGTTCTTCAAACCTGTGTACTGACCCGCAACTCATGCTGGTGACACTTCACACCTGTGTACTGACCCGCAACTCATGCTGGTGACTCTTCACATCTGTGTACTGACCCGCAACACATGCTGGTGACTCTTCACATCAGTTTACTGACCTGCAACACATGCTGGTGACTCTTCACATCTGTGTTCTGACCCGCAACACATGCTGGTGACTCTTCACATGTGTTCTGACCCGCAACACATGCTGGTGACTCTTCACATCTGTGTTCTGAACCGCAACACATGCTGGTGACTCTTCACATCTCTGCACTGACCCGCAACTCATGCTGGTGACTCTTCACACCTGTGTTCTGACCCACAGCACATGCTGGTGACTCTTCACATCTGTGTATTGACCCGCAACACATGCTGGTGACTTTTCACACCTGTGTACTGACCCGCAACACATGCTGGTGACTCTTCACACCTGTGTACTGACCCGCAACACATGCTGGTGACTTTTCACATCTGTTTACTGACGCGCAACTCATGCTGGTGACTCTTCAAACCCGTGTACTGACCCGCAACACATGCTGCTGAGTCTTCACACTTGTGTTCTGACCCGCAACTCATGCTTTTGACTCTTCATTCCTGTGTACTGACATGAAACTCATGCTGGTGACTCTTCACATCTGTTTACTGACCCGCAACACATGCTGGTGACTCTTCACATCTGTTTACTGATCCGCAACACATGCTGGTGACTCTTCACATCTGTGTTCTGACCCGCAACACATGCTGGTGACTCTTCACATCTGTGTTCTGACCTGCAACTCATGCTGGCGACTCTTCACATCTGTGTTCCGACCCGCAACTCATGCTGGTGACTCTTCACCTCTGTGTTCTGAACCGCAACACATGCTGGTGACTCTTCACACCTGTGTTCTGACCCGCAACACATGCTGGTGACTCTTCACACCTGTGTTCTGACCCGCAACACATGCTGGTGACTCTTCACATCTGTGTACTGACCCGCAAACCATGCTGGTGACTCTTCACATCTGTGTTCTGACCTGCAACACATGCTGGTGACTCTTCACACCTGTGTTCTGACCCGCAACTCATGCTGGTGACTCTTTGACCCGCAACACATGCTGGTGAGTCTTCACATCTGCGTTCTGACCCGCAACACATGCTGGTGACTCTTCACATCTGTGTTCTGACCCGCAACACATGCTGGTGACTCTCCACACCTGTGTACTGACCCGCAACACATGCTGTAGACTCTTCACATCTGTGTTCTGACCCGCAACACATGCTGGTGGTTCTTCACACCTGTGTACTGACCCGCAACTCATGCTGGTGACTCTTCACACCTGTGTACTGACCCGCAACTCATGCTGGTGACTCTTCACATCTGTGTACTGACCTGCAACACATGCTGGTGACTCTTCACATCTGTGTTCTGACCCGCAACACATGCTGGTGATTCTTCACATCTGTGTTCTGACCCGCAACACATGCTGGTGACTCTTCACTCCTGTGTACTGACGCGCAACTCATGCTGGTGACTCTTCACATCTCTGTACTGACCCGCAACTCATGCTGGTGACTCTTCACATGTGTTCGGACCCGCAACACATGCTGGTGACTCTTCACATCTGTGTTCTGAACCGCAACACATGCTGGTGACTCTTCACATCTCTGCACTGACCCGCAACTCATGCTGGTGACTCTTCACACCTGTGTTCTGACCCACAGCACATGCTGGTGACTCTTCACACCTGTGTTCTGACCCGCAACACATGCTGGTGACTCTTCACATCTGTGTTCTGACCCGCAAACCATGCTGGTGACTCTTCACATCTGTGTTCTGACCCAAAACTCATGCTGGTGATTCTTCACATCTGTGTTCTGACCCGCAACACATGCTGGTGACTCTTCACATCTGTGTTCTGACCCGCAACTCATGCTGGTGACTCTTCACAACTGTGTTCTGAACCGCAACACATGCTGGTGACTCTTCACATCTGTGTACTGACACGCAACTCATGCTGGTGACACTTTACACCTGTGTTCTGACCCGCAACTCATGCTGGTGACTCTTCACACCTGTGTTCTGACCCGCAACACATGCTGGTGACTCTTCACATCTGTGTTTTGACCCGCAACTCAAGCTGGTGACTCTTTGACCCACAACACATGCTGGTGACTCTTCACATCTGTGTTCTGACCCGCAACACATGCTGGTGATTCTTCACATCTGTGTTCTGACCCGCAACACATGCTGGTGACTCTTCACATCTGTGTTCTGACCCGCAACACATGCTGGTGACTCTTCACACCTGTGTTCTGACCCGCAACACATGCTGGTGACTTTTCACATCTGTTTACTGACGCGCAACTCATGCTGGTGACTCTTCACACCCGTGTACTGACCCGCAACACCTGCTGCTGAGTCTTCACACTTGTGTTCTGACCCGCAACTCATGCTTGTGACTCTTCACACCTGTGTACTGACATGAAACTCATGCTGGTGACTCTTCACATCTGTTTACTGACCCGCAACACATGCTGGTGACTCTTCACATCTGTTTACTGATCCGCAACACATGCTGGTGACTCTTCACATGTGTTCTGACCCGCAACACATGCTGGTGACTCTTCACATCTGTGTTCTGACCCGCAACTCATGCTGGCAACTCTTCACATCTGTGTTCTGACCCGCAACTCATGCTGGTGACTCTTCACATCTGTTTACTGACCCGCAACTCATGCTGGTGACTCTTGACATCTGTGTTCTGAACCGCAACACATGCTGGTGACTCTTCACATCTTTGTACTGACCCGCAACTCATGCTGGTGTCTCTTCACACCTGTGTTCTGACCCGCAACACATGCTGGTGACTCTTTACACCTGTGTTCTGACCCGCAACACATGCTGGTGACTCTTCACATCTGTGTTCTGACCCGCAAACCATGCTGGTGACTCTTCACATCTGTGTTCTGACCCGCAAACCATGCTGGTGACTTTCACATCTGTGTTCTGACCTGCAACACATGCTGGTGACTCTTCACACCTGTGTTCTGACCCGCAACACATGCTGGTGACTTTTCACATCTGTTTACTGACGCGCAACTCATGCTGGTGACTCTTCACACCCGTGTACTGACCCGCAACACATGCTGCTGAGTCTTCACACTTGTGTTCTGACCCGCAACTCATGCTGGTGACTCTTCACACCTGTGTACTGACATGAAACTCAAGCTGGTGACTCTTCACATCTGTTTACTGACCCGCAACACATGCTGGTGACTCTTCACATCTGTTTACTGATCCGCAACACATGCTGGTGACTCTTCACATTTGTTCTGACCCGCAACACATTCTGGTGACTCTTCACATCTGTGTTCTGACCCGCAACTCATGCTGGCGACTCTTCACATCTGTGTTCTGACCCGCAACTCATGCTGGTGACTCTTCACACCTGTTTTCTGACCCACAACACATGCTGGTGACTCTTCACATCTGTGTTCTGACCCGCAACTCATGCTGGTGACTCTTCACATCTGTGTTCTGACCCGCAAACCATGCTGGTGACTCTTCACATCTTTGTTCTGACCCACAACACATGCTGGTGAGTCTTCACACCTGTGTTCTGACCCGCAACTCATGCTGGTGACTCTTTGACCCGCAACACATGCTGGTGACTCTTCACATCTGTGTTCTGACCCGCAACACATGCTGGTGACGCTTCACCCCTGTGTTCTGACCCGCAACACATGCTGGTGACTCTCCACACCTGTGTACTGACCCGCAACACATGCTGGTGACTCTTCACATCTGTGTTCTGACCCGCAACTCATGCCGGTGACTCTTCACACCTGTTTACTGACCCGAAACTCATGCTGGTGACTTTTCACATCTGTGTTCTGACCCGCAACACATGCTGGTGACACTTCACATCTGTTTACTGACCCGCAACACATGCTAGTGACTCTTCACATGTGTTCTGACCCGCAACACATGCTGGTGATTCTTCACATCTGTGTTCTGACCCGCAACACATGCTGGTGACTCTTCACATCTGTCTTCTGACCCGCAACTCATGCTAGTGACTCTTCACATCTGTGTTCTGAACCGCAACACATGCTGGTGACTCTTCACACCTGTGTACTGACCCGCAACACATGCTGGTGACTCTTCACACCTGTGTACTGACCCGCAACACATGCTGGTGACTTTTCACATCTGTTTACTGACGCGCAACTCATGCTGGTGACTATTCACATCTCTGTACTGACCCGCAACTCATGCTGGTGACTCTTCACATGTGTTCTGACCCGCAACTCATGCTGGTGACTCTTCACATCTGTGTTCTGAACCGCAACACATGCTGGTGACTCTTCACATCTCTGTACTGACCCGCAACTCATGCTGGTGACTCTTCACAACTGTGTTCTAACCTGCAACACATGCTGGTGACTCTTCACACCTGTGTTCTGACCCGCAACACATGCTGGTGACTCTTCACATCTGTGTTCTGACCCGCAAACCATGCTGGTGACTCTTCACATCTGTGTTCTGACCCAAAACTCATGTTGGTGATTCTTCACATCTGTGTACTGACCCGCAACTCATGCTGGTGACACTTTACACCTGTGTTCTGACCCGCAACTCATGCTGGTGACTCTTCACACCTGTGTTCTGACCCACAACACATGCTGGTGACTCTTCACATCGGTGTTTTGACCCGCAACTCAAGCTGGTGACTCTTTGACCCGCAACACATGCTGGTGACTCTTCACATCTGTGTTCTGACCCGCAACACATGCTGGTGACTTTTCACATCTGTTTACTGACCCGCAACACATGCTGGTGACTCTTCACATCTGTGTTCTGACCTGCAACTCAGGCTGGTGACTCTTCACTCCTGTGTACTGACCCACAACACATGCTGTTGACTCTTCACACCTGTGTACTGACCCGCAACACATGCTGGTGGCTCTTCACACCTGTGTTCTGACCCGCAACACATGCTGGTGACTCTTCACACCTGTGTTCTGACCCGCAACACGTGCTGTTGACTCTTCACATCTGTGTATTAACCCGTAACACATGCTGGTGACTTTTCACACCTGTGTACTGACCCGCAACACATGCTGGTGACTTTTCACATCTGTTTACTGACGCGCAACTCATGCTGGTGACTCTTCACACCCGTGTACTGACCCGCAACACATGCTGCTGAGTCTTCACACTTGTGTTCTGACCCGCAACTCATGCTTGTGACTCTTCACACCCGTGTACTGACCCGCAACACATGCTGCTGACTCTTCACACTTGTGTTCTGACCCGCAACACATGCTGGTGACTCTTCACACCTGTGTACTGACATGAAACTCATGCTGGTGACTCTTCACATCTGTTTACTGACCCGCAACACATGCTGGTGACTCTTCACATCTGTTTACTGACCCGCAACACATGCTGGTGACTCTTCACATGTGTTCTGACCCGCAACACATGCTGGTGACTCTTCACATCTGTGTTCTGACCCGCAACTCATGCTGGCGACTCTTCACATCTGTGTTCTGACCCGCAACTCATGCTGGTGACTCTTCACATCTGTTTACTGACCCGCAACTCATGCTGGTGACTCTTCACATCTGTGTTCTGACCCGCAACACATGCTGGTGACTCTTCACATCTTTGTACTGACCCGCAACTCATGCTGGTGTCTCTTCACACCTGTGTTCTGACCCGCAACACATGCTGGTGACTCTTCACACCTGTGTTCTGACCCACAACACATGCTGGTGACTCTTCACATCTGTGTTCTGACCCGCAAACCATGCTGGTGACTCTTCACATCTGTGTTCTGACCTGCAACACATGCTGGTGACCCTTCACACCTGTGTTCTGACCCGCAACTCATGCTGGTGACTCTTTGACCCGCAACACAAGCTGGTGAGTCTTCACATCTGCGTTCTGACCCGCAACACATGCTGGTGACTCTTCACATCTGTGTTCTGACCCTCAACACATGCTGGTGACTCTGCACACCTGTGTACTGACCCGCAACACATGCTGTAGACTCTTTACATCTGTGTTCTGACCCGCAACACAAGCTGGTGGCTCTTCACACCTGTGTACTGACCCGCAACTCATGCTGGTGATTCTTCACATCTGTGTACTGACCCGCAACACATGCTGGTGACTCTTCATACCTGTGTTCTGACCCACAAAACATGCTGGTGACTTTTCACATCTGTGTTCTGACCCGAAACTCATGCTGGTGACTTTTCACATCTGTGTTCTGACCCGCAACACATGCTGATGACTCTTCACATCAGTTTACTGACCTGCAACACATGCTGGTGACTCTTCACATGTGTTCTGACCCGCAACACATGCTGGTGATTCTTCACATCTGTGTTCTGACCCGCAACACATGCTGGTGACTCTTCACATCTGTGTTCTGACCCGCAACTCATGCTAGTGACTCTTCACATCTGTGTTCTGAACCGCAACACATGCTGGTGACTCTTCACACCTGTGTACTGACCCGCAACACATGCTGGTGACTCTTCACACCTGTTTACTGACGCGCAACTCATGCTGGTGACTCTTCACATCTCTGTACTGACCCGCAACTCATGCTGGTGACTCTTCACATGTGTTCTGACCCGCAACTCATGCTGGTGACTCTTCACATCTGTGGTCTGAACCGCAACACATGCTGGTGACTCTTCACATCTCTGTACTGACCCGCAACTCATGCTGGTGACTCTTCACACCTGTGTTCTGACCCACAACACATGCTGGTGACTCTTCACACCTGTGTTCTGACCCGCAACACATGCTGGTGACTCTTCACATCTGTGTTCTGTCCCGCAAACCATGCTGGTGACTCTTCACATCTGTGTTCTGACCCAAAACTCATGCTGGTGATTCTTCACATCTGTGTTCTGACCCGCAACACATGCTGGTGACTCTTCACATCTGTGTTCTGACCCGCAACTCATGCTGGTGACTCTTCACATCTGTGTTCTGAACCGCAACACATGCTGGTGACTCTTCACATCTGTGTACTGACCCGCAACTCATGCTGGTGACACTTTACACCTGTGTTCTGACCCGCAACTCATGCTGGTGACTCTTCACACCTGTGTTCTGACCCACAACACATGCTGGTGACTCTTCACATCTGTGTGTTGACCCGCAACTCAAGCTGGTGACTCTTTGACCCACAACACATGCTGGTGACTCTTCACATCTGTGTTCTGACCCGCAACACATGCTGGTGACTCTTCACATCTGTGTTCTGACCTGCAACTCAGGCTGGTGACTCTTCACTCCTGTGTACTGACCCGCAACACATGCTGGTGACTCTTCACACCTGTATACTGACCCGCAACACATGCTGGTGACTCTTCACACCTGTGTTCTGACCCGCAATACATGCTGGTGACTCTTCACACCTGTGTTCTGACCCGCAACACATGCTGTTGACTCTTCACATCTGTGTATTGACCCGCAACACATGCTGATGACTTTTCACACCTGTGTACTGACCCGCAACACATGCTGGTGACTCTTCACACCTGTGTACTGACCCGCAACACATGCTGGTGACTTTTCACATCTGTTTACTGACGCGCAACTCATGCTGGTGACTCTTCAAACCCGTGTACTGACCCGCAACACATGCTGCTGAGTCTTCACACTTGTGTTCTGACCCGCAACTCATGCTTTTGACTCTTCACTCCTGTGTACTGACATGAAACTCATGCTGGTGACTCTTCACATCTGTTTACTGACCCGCAACACATGCTGGTGACTCTTCACATCTGTTTACTGATCCGCAACACATGCTGGTGACTCTTCACATCTGTGTTCTGACCCGCAACACATGCTGGTGACTCTTCACATCTGTGTTCTGACCTGCAACTCATGCTGGCGACTCTTCACATCTGTGTTCCGACCCGCAACTCATGCTGGTGACTCTTCACATCTGTTTACTGACCCGCAACTCATGCTGGTGACTCTTCACATCTGTGTTCTGACCCGCAACACATGCTGGTGACTCTTCACATCTTTGTACTGACCCGCAACTCATGCTGGTGTCTCTTCACACCTGTGTTCTGACCCGCAACACATGCTGGTGACTCTTCACACCTGTGTTCTGACCCGCAACACATGCTGGTGACTCTTCACATCTGTGTTCTGACCCGCAAACCATGCTGGTGACTCTTCACATCTGTGTTCTGAACCGCAACACATGCTGGTGACTCTTCACACCTGTGTTCTGACCCGCATCACATGCTGGTGACTCTTCACACCTGTGTTCTGACCCGCAACACATGCTGGTGACTCTTCACATCTGTGTTCTGACCCGCAAACCATGCTGGTGACTCTTCACATCTGTGTTCTGACCTGCAACACATGCTGGTGACTCTTCACACCTGTGTTCTGACCCGCAACTCATGCTGGTGACTCTTTGACCCGCAACACATGCTGGTGAGTCTTCACATCTGCGTTCTGACCCGCAAGACATGCTGGTGACTCTTCACATCTGTGTTCTGACCCGCAACACATGCTGGTGACTCTCCACACCTGTGTACTGACCCGCAACACATGCTGTAGACTCTTCACATCTGTGTTCTGACCCGCAACACATGCTGGTGGTTCTTCAAACCTGTTTACTGACCCGCAACTCATGCTGGTGACTCTTCACACCTGTGTACTGACCCGCAACTCATGCTGGTGACTCTTCACATCTGTGTACTGACCCGCAACACATGCTGGTGACTCTTCACACCTGTGTTCTGACCCGCAACACATGCTGGTGACTTTTCACATCTGTGTTCTGACCCGAAACTCATGCTGGTGACTTTTCACATTTGTGTTCTGACCCGCAACACATGCTGGTGACTCTTCACATCAGTTTACTGACCTGCAACACATGCTGGTGACTCTTCACATCTGTGTTCTGACCCGCAACACATGCTGGTGATTCTTCACATCTGTGTTCTGACCCGCAACACATGCTGGTGACTCTTCACTCCTGTGTACTGACGCGCAACTCATGCTGGTGACTCTTCACATCTCTGTACTGACCCGCAACTCATGCTGGTGACTCTTCACATGTGTTCTGACCCGCAACACATGCTGGTGACTCTTCACATCTGTGTTCTGAACCGCAACACATGCTGGTGACTCTTCACATCTCTGCACTGACCCGCAACTCATGCTGGTGACTCTTCACACCTGTGTTCTGACCCACAGCACATGCTGGTGACTCTTCACACCTGTGTTCTGACCCGCAACACATGCTGGTGACTCTTCACATCTGTTTTCTGACCCGCAAACCATGCTGGTGACTCTTCACATCTGTGTTCTGACCCAAAACTCATGCTGGTGATTCTTCACATCTGTGTTCTGACCCGCAACACATGCTGGTGACTCTTCACATCTGTGTTCTGACCAGCAACTCATGCTGGTGACTCTTCACAACTGTGTTCTGAACCGCAACACATGCTGGTGACTCTTCACATCTGTGTACTGACCCGCAACTCATGCTGGTGACACTTTACACCTGTGTTCTGACCCGCAACTCATGCTGGTGACTCTTCAAACCTGTGTTCTGACCCACAACACATGCTGGTGACTCTTCACATCTGTGTTTTGACCCGCAACTCAAGCTGGTGACTCTTTGACCCACAACACATGCTGGTGACTCTTCACATCTGTGTTCTGACCCGCAACACATGCTGGTGATTCTTCACATCTGTGTTCTGACCCGCAACACATGCTGGTGACACTTCACATCTGTGTTCTGACCCGCAACACATGCTGGTGACTCTTCACACCTGTGTTCTGACCCGCAACACATGCTGGTGACTTTTCACATCTGTTTACTGACGCGCAACTCATGCTGGTGACTCTTCACACCCGTGTACTGACCCGCAACACATGCTGCTGAGTCTTCACGCTTGTGTTCTGACCCGCAACTCATGCTTGTGACTCTTCACACCTGTGTACTGACATGAAACTCATGCTGGTGACTCTTCACATCTGTTTACTGATCCGCAACACATGCTGGTGACTCTTCACATGTGCTCTGACCCGCAACACATGCTGGTGACTCTTCACATCTGTGTTCTGACCCGCAACTCATGCTGGCGACTCTTCACATCTGTGTTCTAACCCGCAACTCATGCTGGTGACTCTTCACATCTGTTTACTGACCCGCAACTCATGCTGGTGACTCTTCACATCTGTTTACTGACCCGCAACACATGCTGGTGACTCTTCACATGTGTTCTGACCCGCAACACATGCTGGTGACTCTTCACATCTGTGTTCTGACCCGCAACTCATGCTGGCGACTCTTCACATCTGTGTTCTGACCCGCAACTCATGCTGGTGACTCTTCACATCTGTTTACTGACCCGCAACTCATGCTGGTGACTCTTCACATCTGTGTTCTGACCCGCAACACATGCTGGTGACTCTTCACATCTTTGTACTGACCCGCAACTCATGCTGGTGTCTCTTCACACCTGTGTTCTGACCCGCAACACATGCTGGTGACTCTTCACACCTGTGTTCTGACCCACAACACATGCTGGTGACTCTTCACATCTGTGTTCTGACCCGCAAACCATGCTGGTGACTCTTCACATCTGTGTTCTGACCTGCAACACATGCTGGTGACTCTTCACACCTGTGTTCTGACCCGCAACTCATGCTGGTGACTCTTCACATCTGTGTTCTGAACCGCAACACATGCTGGTGACTCTTCACATCTGTGTACTGACCCGCAACTCATGCTGGTGACACTTTACACCTGTGTTCTGACCCGCAACTCATGCTGGTGACTCTTCACACCTGTGTTCTGACCCACAACATTTGCTGGTGACTCTTCACATCTGTGTTTTGACCCGCAACTCAAGCTGGTGACTCTTTGACCCACAACACATGCTGGTGACTCTTCACATCTGTGTTCTGACCCGCAACACATGCTGGTGACTCTTCACATCTGTGTTCTGACCTGCAACTCAGGCTGGTGACTCTTCACTCCTGTGTACTGACCCGCAACACATGCTGGTGACTCTTCACACCTGTATACTGACCCGCAACACATGCTGGTGACTCTTCACACCTGTGTTCTGACCCGCAATACATGCTGGTGACTCTTCACACCTGTGTTCTGACCCGCAACACATGCTGTTGACTCTTCACATCTGTGTATTGACCCGCAACACATGCTGGTGACTTTTCACACCTGTGTACTGACCCGCAACACATGCTGGTGACTCTTCACACCTGTGTACTGACCCGCAACACATGCTGGTGACTCTTCACATCTGTGTTCTGACCTGCAACTCATGCTGGTGACTCTTGAAACCCGTGTACTGACCCGCAACACATGCTGCTGAGTCTTCACACTTGTGTTCTGACCCGCAACTCATGCTTTTGACTCTTCACTCCTGTGTACTGACATGAAACTCATGCTGGTGACTCTTCACATCTGTTTACTGACCCGCAACACATGCTGGTGACTCTTCACATCTGTTTACTGATCCGCAACACATGCTGGTGACTCTTCACATCTGTGTTCTGACCCGCAACACATGCTGGTGACTCTTCACATCTGTGTTCTGACCTGCAACTCATGCTGGCGACTCTTCACATCTGTGTTCCGACCCGCAACTCATGCTGGTGACTCTTCACATCTGTTTACTGACCCGCAACTCATGCTGGTGACTCTTCACATCTGTGTTCTGACCCGCAACACATGCTGGTGACTCTTCACATCTTTGTACTGACCCGCAACTCATGCTGGTGTCTCTTCACACCTGTGTTCTGACCCGCAACACATGCTGGTGACTCTTCACACCTGTGTTCTGACCCGCAACACATGCTGGTGACTCTTCACATCTGTGTTCTGACCCGCAAACCATGCTGGTGACTCTTCACATCTGTGTTCTGAACCGCAACACATGCTGGTGACTCTTCACACCTGTGTTCTGACCCGCAACACATGCTGGTGACTCTTCACACCTGTGTTCTGACCCGCAACACATGCTGGTGACTCTTCACATCTGTGTTCTGACCCGCAAACCATGCTGGTGACTCTTCACATCTGTGTTCTGACCTGCAACACATGCTGGTGACTCTTCACACCTGTGTTCTGACCCGCAACTCATGCTGGTGACTCTTTGACCCGCAACACATGCTGGTGAGTCTTCACATCTGCGTTCTGACCCGCAAGACATGCTGGTGACTCTTCACATCTGTGTTCTGACCCGCAACACATGCTGGTGACTCTCCACACCTGTGTTCTGACCCGCAACACATGCTGGTGACTCTTCACATCTGTGTTCTGACCCGCAAACCATGCTGGTGACTCTTCACATCTGTGTTCTGAACCGCAACACATGCTGGTGACTCTTCACACCTGTGTTCTGACCCGCATCACATGCTGGTGACTCTTCACACCTGTGTTCTGACCCGCAACACATGCTGGTGACTCTTCACATCTGTGTTCTGACCCGCAAACCATGCTGGTGACTCTTCACATCTGTGTTCTGACCTGCAACACATGCTGGTGACTCTTCACACCTGTGTTCTGACCCGCAACTCATGCTGGTGACTCTTTGACCCGCAACACATGCTGGTGAGTCTTCACATCTGCGTTCTGACCCGCAAGACATGCTGGTGACTCTTCACATCTGTGTTCTGACCCGCAACACATGCTGGTGACTCTCCACACCTGTGTACTGACCCGCAACACATGCTGTAGACTCTTCACATCTGTGTTCTGACCCGCAACACATGCTGGTGGTTCTTCAAACCTGTTTACTGACCCGCAACTCATGCTGGTGACTCTTCACACCTGTGTACTGACCCGCAACTCATGCTGGTGACTCTTCACATCTGTGTACTGACCCGCAACACATGCTGGTGACTCTTCACACCTGTGTTCTGACCCGCAACACATGCTGGTGACTTTTCACATCTGTGTTCTGACCCGAAACTCATGCTGGTGACTTTTCACATTTGTGTTCTGACCCGCAACACATGCTGGTGACTCTTCACATCAGTTTACTGACCTGCAACACATGCTGGTGACTCTTCACATCTGTGTTCTGACCCGCAACACATGCTGGTGACTCTTCACTCCTGTGTACTGACGCGCAACTCATGCTGGTGACTCTTCACATCTCTGTACTGACCCGCAACTCATGCTGGTGACTCTTCACATGTGTTCTGACCCGCAACACATGCTGGTGACTCTTCACATCTGTGTTCTGAACCGCAACACATGCTGGTGACTCTTCACATCTCTGCACTGACCCGCAACTCATGCTGGTGACTCTTCACACCTGTGTTCTGACCCACAGCACATGCTGGTGACTCTTCACACCTGTGTTCTGACCCGCAACACATGCTGGTGACTCTTCACATCTGTGTTCTGACCCGCAAACCATGCTGGTGACTCTTCACATCTGTGTTTTGACCCAAAACTCATGCTGGTGATTCTTCACATCTGTGTTCTGACCCGCAACACATGCTGGTGACTCTTCACATCTGTGTTCTGACCAGCAACTCATGCTGGTGACTCTTCACAACTGTGTTCTGAACCGCAACACATGCTGGTGACTCTTCACATCTGTGTACTGACCCGCAACTCATGCTGGTGACACTTTACACCTGTGTTCTGACCCGCAACTCATGCTGGTGACTCTTCAAACCTGTGTTCTGACCCACAACACATGCTGGTGACTCTTCACATCTGTGTTTTGACCCGCAACTCAAGCTGGTGACTCTTTGACCCACAACACATGCTGGTGACTCTTCACATCTGTGTTCTGACCCGCAACACATGCTGGTGATTCTTCACATCTGTGTTCTGACCCGCAACACATGCTGGTGACACTTCACATCTGTGTTCTGACCCGCAACACATGCTGGTGACTCTTCACACCTGTGTTCTGACCCGCAACACATGCTGGTGACTTTTCACATCTGTTTACTGACGCGCAACTCATGCTGGTGACTCTTCACACCCGTGTACTGACCCGCAACACATGCTGCTGAGTCTTCACGCTTGTGTTCTGACCCGCAACTCATGCTGGTGACTCTTCACATCTGTTTACTGACCCGCAACTCATGCTGGTGACTCTTCACATCTGTTTACTGACCCGCAACACATGCTGGTGACTCTTCACATGTGTTCTGACCCGCAACACATGCTGGTGACTCTTCACATCTGTGTTCTGACCCGCAACTCATGCTGGCGACTCTTCACATCTGTGTTCTGACCCGCAACTCATGCTGGTGACTCTTCACATCTGTTTACTGACCCGCAACTCATGCTGGTGACTCTTCACATCTGTGTTCTGACCCGCAACACATGCTGGTGACTCTTCACATCTTTGTACTGACCCGCAACTCATGCTGGTGTCTCTTCACACCTGTGTTCTGACCCGCAACACATGCTGGTGACTCTTCACACCTGTGTTCTGACCCACAACACATGCTGGTGACTCTTCACATCTGTGTTCTGACCCGCAAACCATGCTGGTGACTCTTCACATCTGTGTTCTGACCTGCAACACATGCTGGTGACTCTTCACACCTGTGTTCTGACCCGCAACTCATGCTGGTGACTCTTCACATCTGTGTTCTGAACCGCAACACATGCTGGTGACTCTTCACATCTGTGTACTGACCCGCAACTCATGCTGGTGACACTTTACACCTGTGTTCTGACCCGCAACTCATGCTGGTGACTCTTCACACCTGTGTTCTGACCCACAACACATGCTGGTGACTCTTCACATCTGTGTTTTGACCCGCAACTCAAGCTGGTGACTCTTTGACCCACAACACATGCTGGTGACTCTTCACATCTGTGTTCTGACCCGCAACACATGCTGGTGACTCTTCACATCTGTGTTCTGACCTGCAACTCAGGCTGGTGACTCTTCACTCCTGTGTACTGACCCGCAACACATGCTGGTGTCTCTTCACACCTGTATACTGACCCGCAACACATGCTGGTGACTCTTCACACCTGTGTTCTGACCCGCAATACATGCTGGTGACTCTTCACACCTGTGTTCTGACCCGCAACACATGCTGTTGACTCTTCACATCTGTGTATTGACCCGCAACACATGCTGGTGACTTTTCACACCTGTGTACTGACCCGCAACACATGCTGGTGACTCTTCACACCTGTGTACTGACCCGCAACACATGCTGGTGACTCTTCACATCTGTGTTCTGACCTGCAACTCATGCTGGTGACTCTTGAAACCCGTGTACTGACCCGCAACACATGCTGCTGAGTCTTCACACTTGTGTTCTGACCCGCAACTCATGCTTTTGACTCTTCACTCCTGTGTACTGACATGAAACTCATGCTGGTGACTCTTCACATCTGTTTACTGACCCGCAACACATGCTGGTGACTCTTCACATCTGTTTACTGATCCGCAACACATGCTGGTGACTCTTCACATCTGTGTTCTGACCCGCAACACATGCTGGTGACTCTTCACATCTGTGTTCTGACCTGCAACTCATGCTGGCGACTCTTCACATCTGTGTTCCGACCCGCAACTCATGCTGGTGACTCTTCACATCTGTTTACTGACCCGCAACTCATGCTGGTGACTCTTCACATCTGTGTTCTGACCCGCAACACATGCTGGTGACTCTTCACATCTTTGTACTGACCCGCAACTCATGCTGGTGTCTCTTCACACCTGTGTTCTGACCCGCAACACATGCTGGTGACTCTTCACACCTGTGTTCTGACCCGCAACACATGCTGGTGACTCTTCACATCTGTGTTCTGACCCGCAAACCATGCTGGTGACTCTTCACATCTGTGTTCTGAACCGCAACACATGCTGGTGACTCTTCACACCTGTGTTCTGACCCGCAACACATGCTGGTGACTCTTCACACCTGTGTTCTGACCCGCAACACATGCTGGTGACTCTTCACATCTGTGTTCTGACCCGCAAACCATGCTGGTGACTCTTCACATCTGTGTTCTGACCTGCAACACATGCTGGTGACTCTTCACACCTGTGTTCTGACCCGCAACTCATGCTGGTGACTCTTTGACCCGCAACACATGCTGGTGAGTCTTCACATCTGCGTTCTGACCCGCAAGACATGCTGGTGACTCTTCACATCTGTGTTCTGACCCGCAACACATGCTGGTGACTCTCCACACCTGTGTACTGACCCGCAACACATGCTGTAGACTCTTCACATCTGTGTTCTGACCCGCAACACATGCTGGTGGTTCTTCAAACCTGTTTACTGACCCGCAACTCATGCTGGTGACACTTCACACCTGTGTACTGACCCGCAACTCATGCTGGTGACTCTTCACATCTGTGTACTGACCCGCAACACATGCTGGTGACTCTTCACACCTGTGTTCTGACCCGCAACACATGCTGGTGACTTTTCACATCTGTGTTCTGACCCGAAACTCATGCTGGTGACTTTTCACATTTGTGTTCTGACCCGCAACACATGCTGGTGACTCTTCACATCAGTTTACTGACCTGCAACACATGCTGGTGACTCTTCACATCTGTGTTCTGACCCGCAACACATGCTGGTGATTCTTCACATCTGTGTTCTGACCCGCAACACATGCTGGTGACTCTTCACTCCTGTGTACTGACGCGCAACTCATGCTGGTGACTCTTCACATCTCTGTACTGACCCGCAACTCATGCTGGTGACTCTTCACATGTGTTCTGACCCGCAACACATGCTGGTGACTCTTCACATCTGTGTTCTGAACCGCAACACATGCTGGTGACTCTTCACATCTCTGCACTGACCCGCAACTCATGCTGGTGACTCTTCACACCTGTGTTCTGACCCACAGCACATGCTGGTGACTCTTCACACCTGTGTTCTGACCCGCAACACATGCTGGTGACTCTTCACATCTGTGTTCTGACCCGCAAACCATGCTGGTGACTCTTCACATCTGTGTTCTGACCCAAAACTCATGCTGGTGATTCTTCACATCTGTGTTCTGACCCGCAACACATGCTGGTGACTCTTCACATCTGTGTTCTGACCCGCAACTCATGCTGGTGACTCTTCACAACTGTGTTCTGAACCGCAACACATGCTGGTGACTCTTCACATCTGTGTACTGACCCGCAACTCATGCTGGTGACACTTTACACCTGTGTTCTGACCCGCAACTCATGCTGGTGACTCTTCACACCTGTGTTCTGACCCACAACACATGCTGGTGACTCTTCACATCTGTGTTTTGACCCGCAACTCAAGCTGGTGACTCTTTGACCCACAACACATGCTGGTGACTCTTCACATCTGTGTTCTGACCCGCAACACATGCTGGTGATTCTTCACATCTGTGTTCTGACCCGCAACACATGCTGGTGACTCTTCACATCTGTGTTCTGACCCGCAACACATGCTGGTGACTCTTCACACCTGTGTTCTGACCCGCAACACATGCTGGTGACTTTTCACATCTGTTTACTGACGCGCAACTCATGCTGGTGACTCTTCACACCCGTGTACTGACCCGCAACACATAATGCTGAGTCTTCACGCTTGTGTTCTGACCCGCAACTCATGCTTGTGACTCTTCAAACCTGTGTACTGACATGAAACTCATGCTGGTGACTCTTCACATCTGTTTACTGATCCGCAACACATGCTGGTGACTCTTCACATGTGTTCTGACCCGCAACACATGCTGGTGACTCTTCACATCTGTGTTCTGACCCGCAACTCATGCTGGCGACTCTTCACATCTGTGTTCTGACCCGCAACTCATGCTGGTGACTCTTCACATCTGTTTACTGACCCGCAACTCATGCTGGTGACTCTTCACATCTGTTTACTGACCCGCAACACATGCTGGTGACTCTTCACATGTGTTCTGACCCGCAACACATGCTGGTGACTCTTCACATCTGTGTTCTGACCCGCAACTCATGCTGGCGACTCTTCACATCTGTGTTCTGACCCGCAACTCATGCTGGTGACTCTTCACATCTGTTTACTGACCCGCAACTCATGCTGGTGACTCTTCACATCTGTGTTCTGACCCGCAACACATGCTGGTGACTCTTCACATCTTTGTACTGACCCGCAACTCATGCTGGTGTCTCTTCACACCTGTGTTCTGACCCGCAACACATGCTGGTGACTCTTCACACCTGTGTTCTGACCCACAACACATGCTGGTGACTCTTCACATCTGTGTTCTGACCCGCAAACCATGCTGGTGACTCTTCACATCTGTGTTCTGACCTGCAACACATGCTGGTGACTCTTCACACCTGTGTTCTGACCCGCAACTCATGCTGGTGACTCTTTGACCCGCAACACATGCTGGTGAGTCTTCACATCTGCGTTCTGACCCGCAACACATGCTGGTGACTCTTCACATCTGTGTTCTGAACCTCAACACATGCTGGTGACTCTGCACACCTGTGTACTGACCCGCAACACATGCTGTAGACTCTTTACATCTGTGTTCTGACCCGCAACACATGCTGGTGGCTCTTCACACCTGTGTACTGACCCGCAACTCATGCTGGTGACTCTTCACATCTGTGTACTGACCCGCAACACATGCTGGTGACTCTTCATACCTGTGTTCTGACCCACAACACATGCTGGTGACTCTTCACATCTGTGTTCTGACCCGCAACACATGCTGGTGATTCTTCACATCTGTGTTCTGACCCGCAAAACATGCTGTTGACTCTTCACATCAGTTTACTGACCTGCAACACATGCTGGTGACTCTTCACATGTGTTCTGACCCGCAACACATGCTGGTGATTCTTCACATCTGTGTTCTGACCCGCAACACATGCTGGTGACTCTTCACATCTGTGTTGTGACCCGCAACTCATGCTAGTGACTCTTCACATCTGTGTTCTGAACCGCAACACATGCTGGTGACTCTTCACACCTGTGTACTGACCCGCAACACATGCTGGTGACTCTTCACACCTGTTTACTGACGCGCAACTCATGCTGGTGACTCTTCACATCTCTGTACTGACCCGCAACTCATGCTGGTGACTCTTCACATGTGTTCTGACCCGCAACTCATGCTGGTGACTCTTCACATCTTTGGTCTGAACCGCAACACATGCTGGTGACTTTTCACATCTCTGTACTGACCCGCAACTCATGCTGGTGACTCTTCACACCTGTGTTCTGACCCACAACACATGCTGGTGACTCTTCACACCTGTGTTCTGACCCGCAACACATGCTGGTGACTCTTCACATCTGTGTTCTGTCCCGCAAACCATGCTGGTGACTCTTCACATCTGTGTTCTGACCCAAAACTCATGGTGGTGATTCTTCACATCTGTGTTCTGAACCGCAACACATGCTGGTGACTCTTCACATCTGTGTTCTGACCCGCAACTCATGCTGGTGACTCTTCACATCTGTGTTCTGAACCGCAACACATGCTGGTGACTCTTCACATCTGTGTACTGACCCGCAACTCATGCTGGTGACACTTTACACCTGTGTTCTGACCCGCAACTCATGCTGGTGACTCTTCACACCTGTGTTCTGACCCACAACACATGCTGGTGACTCTTCACATCTGTGTTCTGACCCGCAACACATGCTGGTGACTTTTCACATCTGTTTACTGACCCGCAACACATGCTGGTGACTCTTCACATCTGTGTTCTGACCTGCAACTCAGGCTGGTGACTCTTCACTCCTGTGTACTGACCCGCAACACATGCTGGTGACTCTTCACACCTGTATACTGACCCGCAACACATGCTGGTGACTCTTCACACCTGTGTTCTGACCCGCAATACATGCTGGTGACTCTTCACACCTGTGTTCTGACCCGCAACACATGCTGTTGACTCTTCACATCTGTGTATTGACCCGCAACACATGCTGGTGACTTTTCACACCTGTGTACTGACCCGCAACACATGCTGGTGACTCTTCACACCTGTGTACTGACCCGCAACACATGCTGGTGACTTTTCACATCTGTTTACTGACGCGCAACTCATGCTGGTGACTCTTCAAACCCGTGTACTGACCCGCAACACATGCTGCTGAGTCTTCACACTTGTGTTCTGACCCGCAACTCATGCTTGTGACTCTTCACTCCTGTGTACTGACATGAAACTCATGCTGGTGACTCTTCACATCTGTTTACTGACCCGCAACACATGCTGGTGACTCTTCACATCTGTTTACTGATCCGCAACACATGCTGGTGACTCTTCACATCTGTGTTCTGACCCGCAACACATGCTGGTGACTTTTCACACCTGTGTACTGACCCGCAACACATGCTGGTGACTCTTCACACCTGTGTACTGACCCGCAACACATGCTGGTGACTTTTCACATCTGTTTACTGACGCGCAACTCATGCTGGTGACTCTTCAAACCCGTGTACTGACCCGCAACACATGCTGCTGAGTCTTCACACTTGTGTTCTGACCCGCAACTCATGCTTTTGACTCTTCACTCCTGTGTACTGACATGAAACTCATGCTGGTGACTCTTCACATCTGTTTACTGACCCGCAACACATGCTGGTGACTCTTCACATCTGTTTACTGATCCGCAACACATGCTGGTGACTCTTCACATCTGTGTTCTGACCCGCAACACATGCTGGTGACTCTTCACATCTGTGTTCTGACCTGCAACTCATGCTGGCGACTCTTCACATCTGTGTTCCGACCCGCATCTCATGCTGGTGACTCTTCACATCTGTGTTCTGACCCGCAACACATGCTGGTGACTCTTCACATCTGTGTTGTGACCCGCAACACATGCTGGTGACTCTTCACACCTGTGTACTGACCCGCAACACATGCTGGTGACTCTTCACACCTGTTTACTGACGCGCAACTCATGCTGGTGACTCTTCACATCTCTGTACTGACCCGCAACTCATGCTGGTGACTCTTCACATGTGTTCTGACCCGCAACTCATGCTGGTGACTCTTCACATCTTTGGTCTGAACCGCAACACATGCTGGTGACTTTTCACATCTCTGTACTGACCCGCAACTCATGCTGGTGACTCTTCACACCTGTGTTCTGACCCACAACACATGCTGGTGACTCTTCACACCTGTGTTCTGACCCGCAACACATGCTGGTGACTCTTCACATCTGTGTTCTGTCCCGCAAACCATGCTGGTGACTCTTCACATCTGTGTTCTGACCCAAAACTCATGGTGGTGATTCTTCACATCTGTGTTCTGAACCGCAACACATGCTGGTGACTCTTCACATCTGTGTTCTGACCCGCAACTCATGCTGGTGACTCTTCACATCTGTGTTCTGAACCGCAACACATGCTGGTGACTCTTCACATCTGTGTACTGACCCGCAACTCATGCTGGTGACACTTTACACCTGTGTTCTGACCCGCAACTCATGCTGGTGACTCTTCACACCTGTGTTCTGACCCACAACACATGCTGGTGACTCTTCACATCTGTGTTCTGACCCGCAACACATGCTGGTGACTTTTCACATCTGTTTACTGACCCGCAACACATGCTGGTGACTCTTCACATCTGTGTTCTGACCTGCAACTCAGGCTGGTGACTCTTCACTCCTGTGTACTGACCCGCAACACATGCTGGTGACTCTTCACACCTGTATACTGACCCGCAACACATGCTGGTGACTCTTCACACCTGTGTTCTGACCCGCAACACATGCTGTTGACTCTTCACATCTGTGTATTGACCCGCAACACATGCTGGTGACTTTTCACACCTGTGTACTGACCCGCAACACATGCTGGTGACTCTTCACACCTGTGTACTGACCCGCAACACATGCTGGTGACTTTTCACATCTGTTTACTGACGCGCAACTCATGCTGGTGACTCTTCAAACCCGTGTACTGACCCGCAACACATGCTGCTGAGTCTTCACACTTGTGTTCTGACCCGCAACTCATGCTTTTGACTCTTCACTCCTGTGTACTGACATGAAACTCATGCTGGTGACTCTTCACATCTGTTTACTGACCCGCAACACATGCTGGTGACTCTTCACATCTGTTTACTGATCCGCAACACATGCTGGTGACTCTTCACATCTGTGTTCTGACCCGCAACACATGCTGGTGACTCTTCACATCTGTGTTCTGACCCGCAACTCATGCTGGTGACACTTTACACCTGTGTTCTGACCCGCAACTCATGCTGGTGACTCTTCACACCTGTGTTCTGACCCACAACACATGCTGGTGACTCTTCACATCTGTGTTCTGACCCGCAACACATGCTGGTGACTTTTCACATCTGTTTACTGACCCGCAACACATGCTGGTGACTCTTCACATCTGTGTTCTGACCTGCAACTCAGGCTGGTGACTCTTCACTCCTGTGTACTGACCCGCAACACATGCTGGTGACTCTTCACACCTGTATACTGACCCGCAACACATGCTGGTGACTCTTCACACCTGTGTTCTGACCCGCAATACATGCTGGTGACTCTTCACACCTGTGTTCTGACCCGCAACACATGCTGTTGACTCTTCACATCTGTGTATTGACCCGCAACACATGCTGGTGACTTTTCACACCTGTGTACTGACCCGCAACACATGCTGGTGACTCTTCACACCTGTGTACTGACCCGCAACACATGCTGGTGACTTTTCACATCTGTTTACTGACGCGCAACTCATGCTGGTGACTCTTCAAACCCGTGTACTGACCCGCAACACATGCTGCTGAGTCTTCACACTTGTGTTCTGACCCGCAACTCATGCTTTTGACTCTTCACTCCTGTGTACTGACATGAAACTCATGCTGGTGACTCTTCACATCTGTTTACTGACCCGCAACACATGCTGGTGACTCTTCACATCTGTTTACTGATCCGCAACACATGCTGGTGACTCTTCACATCTGTGTTCTGACCCGCAACACATGCTGGTGACTTTTCACACCTGTGTACTGACCCGCAACACATGCTGGTGACTCTTCACACCTGTGTACTGACCCGCAACACATGCTGGTGACTTTTCACATCTGTTTACTGACGCGCAACTCATGCAGGTGACTCTACAAACCCGTGTGCTGACCCGCAACACATGCTGCTGAGTCTTCACACTTGTGTTCTGACCCGCAACTCATGCTTTTGACTCTTCACTCCTGTGTACTGACATGAAACTCATGCTGGTGACTCTTCACATCTGTTTACTGACCCGCAACACATGCTGGTGACTCTTCACATCTGTTTACTGATCCGCAACACATGCTGGTGACTCTTCACATCTGTGTTCTGACCCGCAACACATGCTGGTGACTCTTCACATCTGTGTTCTGACCTGCAACTCATGCTGGCGACTCTTCACATCTGTGTTCCGACCCGCAACTCATGCTGGTGACTCTTCACATCTGTGTTCTGAACCGCAACACATGCTGGTGACTCTTCACACCTGTGTTCTGACCCGCAACACATGCTGGTGACTCTTCACACCTGTGTTCTGACCCGCAACACATGCTGGTGACTCTTCACATCTGTGTTCTGACCCGCAAACCATGCTGGTGACTCTTCACATCTGTGTTCTGACCTGCAACACATGCTGGTGACTCTTCACACCTGTGTTCTGACCCGCAACTCATGCTGGTGACTCTTTGACCCGCAACACATGCTGGTGAGTCTTCACATCTGCGTTCTGACCCGCAACACATGCTGGTGACTCTTCACATCTGTGTTCTGACCCGCAACACATGCTGGTGACTCTCCACACCTGTGTACTGACCCGCAACACATGCTATAGACTCTTCACATCTGTGTTCTGACCCGCAACACATGCTGGTGACTCTTCACACCTGTGTACTGACCCGCAACTCATGCTGGTGACTCTTCACATCTGTGTACTGACCCGCAACACATGCTGGTGACTCTTCACACCTGTGTTCTGACCCGCAACACATGCTGGTGACTTTTCACATCTGTGTTCTGACCCGAAACTCATGCTGGTGACTTTTCACATCTGTGTTCTGACCCGCAACACATGCTGGTGACTCTTCACATCAGTTTACTGACCTGCAACACATGCTGGTGACTCTTCACATCTGTGTTCTGACCCGCAACACATGCTGGTGATTCTTCACATCTGTGTTCTGACCCGCAACACATGCTGGTGACTCTTCACTCCTGTGTACTGACGCGCAACTCATGCTGGTGACTCTTCACATCTCTGTACTGACCCGCAACTCATGCTGGTGACTCTTCACATGTGTTCTGACCCGCAACACATGCTGGTGACTCTTCACATCTGTGTTCTGAACCGCAACACATGCTGGTGACTCTTCACATCTCTGCAATGACCCGCAACTCATGCTGGTGACTCTTCACACCTGTGTTCTGACCCACAGCACATGCTGGTGACTCTTCACACCTGTGTTCTGACCCGCAACACATGCTGGTGACTCTTCACATCTGTGTTCTGACCCGCAAACCATGCTGGTGATTCTTCACATCTGAGTTCTGACCCGCAACACATGCTGGTGACTCTTCACATCTGTGTTCTGACCCGCAACTCATGCTGGTGACTCTTCACAACTGTGTTCTGAACCGCAACACATGCTGGTGACTCTTCACATCTGTGTACTGACACGCAACTCATGCTGCTGACACTTTACACCTGTGTTCTGACCCGCAACTCATGCTGGTGACTCTTCACACCTGTGTTCTGACCCACAACACATGCTGGTGACTCTTCACATCTGTGTTTTGACCCGCAACTCAAGCTGGTGACTCTTTGACCCACAACACATGCTGGTGACTCTTCACATCTGTGTTCTGACCCGCAACACATGCTGGTGATTCTTCACATCTGTGTTCTGACCCGCAACACATGCTGGTGACTCTTCACATCTGTGTTCTGACCCGCAACACATGCTGGTGACTCTTCACACCTGTGTTCTGACCCGCAACACATGCTGGTGACTTTTCACATCTGTTTACTGACGCGCAACTCATGCTGGTGACTCTTCACACCCGTGTACTGACCCGCAACACATGCTGCTGAGTCTTCACACTTGTGTTCTGACCCGCAACTCATGCTTGTGACTCTTCACACCTGTGTACTGACATGAAACTCATGCTGGTGACTCTTCACATCTGTTTACTGATCCGCAACACATGCTGGTGACTCTTCACATGTGTTCTGACCCGCAACACATGCTGGTGACTCTTCACATCTGTGTTCTGACCCGCAACTCATGCTGGCGACTCTTCACATCTGTGTTCTGACCCGCAACTCATGCTGGTGACTCTTCACATCTGTTTACTGACCCGCAACTCATGCTGGTGACTCTTCACATCTGTGTTCTGAACCGCAACACATGCTGGTGACTCTTCACATCTTTGTACTGACCCGCAACTCATGCTGGTGTCTCTTCACACCTGTGTTCTGACCCGCAACACATGCTGGTGACTCTTTACACCTGTGTTCTGACCCGCAACACATGCTGGTGACTCTTCACATCTGTGTTCTGACCCGCAAACCATGCTGGTGACTCTTCACATCTGTGTTCTGAACCGCAACACATGCTGGTGACTCTTCACACCTGTGTTCTGACCCGCAACACATGCTGGTCACTCTTCACACCTGTGTTCTGACCCGCAACACATGCTGGAGACTCTTCACATCTGTGTTCTGACCCGCAAACCATGCTGGTGACTTTCACATCTGTGTTCTGACCTGCAACACATGCTGGTGACTCTTCACACCTGTGTTCTGACCCGCAACACATGCTGGTGACTTTTCACATCTGTTTACTGACGCGCAACTCATGCTGGTGACTCTTCACACCCGTGTACTGACCCGCAACACATGCTGCTGAGTCTTCACACTTGTGTTCTGACCCGCAACTCATGCTTGTGACTCTTCACACCTGTGTACTGACATGAAACTCATGCTGGTGACTCTTCACATCTGTTTACTGACCCGCAACACATGCTGGTGACTCTTCACATCTGTTTACTGATCCGCAACACATGCTGGTGACTCTTCACATGTGTTCTGACCCGCAACACATGCTGGTGACTCTTCACATCTGTGTTCTGACCCGCAACTCATGCTGGCGACTCTTCACATCTGTGTTCTGACCCGCAACTCATGCTGGTGACTCTTCACATCTGTTTACTGACCCGCAACTCATGCTGGTGACTCTTCACATCTGTGTTCTGAACCGCAACACATGCTGGTGACTCTTCACATCTTTGTACTGACCCGCAACTCATGCTGGTGTCTCTTCACACCTGTGTTCTGACCCGCAACACATGCTGGTGACTCTTTACACCTGTGTTCTGACCCGCAACACATGCTGGTGACTCTTCACATCTGTGTTCTGACCCGCAAACCATGCTGGTGACTCTTCACATCTGTGTTCTGAACCGCAACACATGCTGGTGACTCTTCACACCTGTGTTCTGACCCGCAACACATGCTGGTGACTCTTCACACCTGTGTTCTGACCCGCAACACATGCTGGAGACTCTTCACATCTGTGTTCTGACCCGCAAACCATGCTGGTGACTTTCACATCTGTGTTCTGACCTGCAACACATGCTGGTGACTCTTCACACCTGTGTTCTGACCCGCAACTCATGCTGGTGACTCTTTGACCCGCAACACATGCTGGTGAGTCTTCACATTTGTGTTCTGAACCGCAACACATGCTGGTGACTCTTCACACCTGTGTTCTGACCCGCAACACATGCTGGTGACTCTTCAAACCCGTGTACTGACCCGCAACACATGCTGCTGAGTCTTCACACTTGTGTTCTGACCCGCAACTCATGCTTTTGACTCTTCACTCCTGTGTACTGACATGAAACTCATGCTGGTGACTCTTCACATCTGTTTACTGACCCGCAACACATGCTGGTGACTCTTCACATCTGTTTACTGATCCGCAACACATGCTGGTGAGTCTTCACATCTGTGTTCTGACCCGCAACACATGCTGGTGACTCTTCACATCTGTGTTCTGACCTGCAACTCATGCTGGCGACTCTTCACATCTGTGTTCCGACCCGCAACTCATGCTGGTGACTCTTCACATCTGTGTTCTGAACCGCAACACATGCTGGTGACTCTTCACACCTGTGTTCTGACCCGCAACACATGCTGGTGACTCTTCACACCTGTGTTCTGACCCGCAACACATGCTGGTGACTCTTCACATCTGTGTTCTGACCCGCAAACCATGCTGGTGACTCTTCACATCTGTGTTCTGACCTGCAACACATGCTGGTGACTCTTCACACCTGTGTTCTGACCCGCAACTCATGCTGGTGACTCTTTGACCCGCAACACATGCTGGTGAGTCTTCACATCTGCGTTCTGACCCGCAACACATGCTGGTGACTCTTCACATCTGTGTTCTGACCCGCAACACATGCTGGTGACTCTCCACACCTGTGTACTGACCCGCAACACATGCTGTAGACGCTTCCCATCTGTGTTCTGACCCGCAACACATGCTGGTGGTTCTTCACACCTGTGTACTGACCCGCAACTCATGCTGGTGACTCTTCACACCTGTGTACTGACCCGCAACTCATGCTGGTGACTCTTCACATCTGTGTACTGACCCGCAACACATGCTGGTGACTCTTCACACCTGTGTTCTGACCCGCAACACATGCTGGTGACTTTTCACATCTGTGTTCTGACCCGAAACTCATGCTGGTGACTTTTCACATCTGTGTTCTGACCCGCAACACATGCTGGTGACTCTTCACATCAGTTTACTGACCTGTAACACATGCTGGTGACTCTTCACATCTGTGTTCTGACCCGCAACACATGCTGGTGATTCTTCACATCTGTGTTCTGACCCGCAACACATGCTGGTGACTCTTCACTCCTGTGTACTGACGCGCAACTCATGCTGGTGACTTTTCACATCTCTGTACTGACCCGCAACTCATGCTGGTGACTCTTCACATGTGTTCTGACCCGCAACACATGCTGGTGACTCTTCACATCTGTGTTCTGAACCGCAACACATGCTGGTGACTCTTCACATCTCTGCACTGACCCGCAACTCATGCTGGTGACTCTTCACACCTGTGTTCTGACCCACAGCATATGCTGGTGACTCTTCACACCTGTGTTCTGACTCGCAACACATGCTGGTGACTCTTCACATCTGTGTTCTGACCCGCAAACCATGCTGGTGACTCTTCACATCTGTGTTCTGACCCAAAACTCATGCTGGTGATTCTTCACATCTGTGTTCTGACCCGCAACACATGCTGGTGACTCTTCACATCTGTGTTCTGACCCGCAACTCATGCTGGTGACTCTTCACAACTGTGTTCTGAACCGCAACACATGCTGGTGACTCTTCACATCTGTGTACTGACACGCAACTCATGTTGGTGACACTTTACACCTGTGTTCTGACCCGCAACTCATGCTGGTGACTCTTCACACCTGTGTTCTGACCCACAACACATGCTGGTGACTCTTCACATCTGTGTTTTGACCCGCAACTCAAGCTGGTGACTCTTTGACCCACAACACATGCTGGTGACTCTTCACATCTGTGTTCTGACCCGCAACACATGCTTGTGATTCTTCACATCTGTGTTCTGACCCGCAACACATGCTGGTGACTCTTCACATCTGTGTTCTGACCCGCAACACATGCTGGTGACTCTTCACACCTGTGTTCTGACCCGCAACACATGCTAGTGACTTTTCACATCTGTTTACTGACGCGCAACTCATGCTGGTGACTCTTCACACCCGTGTACTGACCCGCAACACATGCTGCTGAGTCTTCACACTTGTGTTCTGACCCGCAACTCATGCTTGTGACTCTTCACACCTGTGTACTGACATGAAACTCATGCTGGTGACTCTTCACATCTGTTTACTGACCCGCAACACATGCTGGTGACTCTTCACATCTGTTTACTGATCCGCAACACATGCTGGTGACTCTTCACATGTGTTCTGACCCGCAACACATGCTGGTGACTCTTCACATCTGTGTTCTGACCCGCAACTCATGCTGGCGACTCTTCACATCTGTGTTCTGACCCGCAACTCATGCTGGTGACTCTTCACATCTGTTTACTGACCCGCAACTCATGCTGGTGACTCTTCACATCTGTGTTCTGAACCGCAACACATGCTGGTGACTCTTCACATCTTTGTACTGACCCGCAACTCATGCTGGTGTCTCTTCACACCTGTGTTCTGACCCGCAACACATGCTGGTGACTCTTTACACCTGTGTTCTGACCCGCAACACATGCTGGTGACTCTTCACATCTGTGTTCTGACCCGCAAACCATGCTGGTGACTCTTCACATCTGTGTTCTGAACCGCAACACATGCTGGTGACTCTTCACACCTGTGTTCTGACCCGCAACACATGCTGGTGACTCTTCACACCTGTGTTCTGACCCGCAACACATGCTGGAGACTCTTCACATCTGTGTTCTGACCCGCAAACCATGCTGGTGACTTTCACATCTGTGTTCTGACCTGCAACACATGCTGGTGACTCTTCACACCTCTGTTCTGACCCGCAACACATGCTGGTGACTTTTCACATCTGTTTACTGACGCGCAACTCATGCTGGTGACTCTTCACACCCGTGTACTGACCCGCAACACATGCTGCTGAGTCTTCACACTTGTGTTCTGACCCGCAACTCATGCTTGTGACTCTTCACACCTTTGTACTGACATGAAACTCATGCTGGTGACTCTTCACATCTGTTTACTGACCCGCAACACATGCTGGTGACTCTTCACATCTGTTTACTGATCCGCAACACATGCTGGTGACTCTTCACATGTGTTCTGACCCGCAACACATGCTGGTGACTCTCCACACCTGTGTACTGACCCGCAACACATGCTGTAGACTCTTCCCATCTGTGTTCTGACCCGCAACACATGCTGGTGGTTCTTCACACCTGTGTACTGACCCGCAACTCATGCTGGTGACTCTTCACACCTGTGTACTGACCCGCAACTCATGCTGGTGACTCTTCACATCTGTGTACTGACCCGCAACACATGCTGGTGACTCTTCACACCTGTGTTCTGACCCGCAACACATGCTGGTGACTTTTCACATCTGTGTTCTGACCCGAAACTCATGCTGGTGACTTTTCACATCTGTGTTCTGACCCGCAACACATGCTGGTGACTCTTCACATCAGTTTACTGACCTGTAACACATGCTGGTGACTCTTCACATCTGTGTTCTGACCCGCAACACATGCTGGTGATTCTTCACATCTGTGTTCTGACCCGCAACACATGCTGGTGACTCTTCACTCCTGTGTACTGACGCGCAACTCATGCTGGTGACTTTTCACATCTCTGTACTGACCCGCAACTCATGCTGGTGACTCTTCACATGTGTTCTGACCCGCAACACATGCTGGTGACTCTTCACATCTGTGTTCTGAACCGCAACACATGCTGGTGACTCTTCACATCTCTGCACTGACCCGCAACTCATGCTGGTGACTCTTCACACCTGTGTTCTGACCCACAGCATATGCTGGTGACTCTTCACACCTGTGTTCTGACTCGCAACACATGCTGGTGACTCTTCACATCTGTGTTCTGACCCGCAAACCATGCTGGTGACTCTTCACATCTGTGTTCTGACCCAAAACTCATGCTGGTGATTCTTCACATCTGTGTTCTGACCCGCAACACATGCTGGTGACTCTTCACATCTGTGTTCTGACCCGCAACTCATGCTGGTGACTCTTCACAACTGTGTTCTGAACCGCAACACATGCTGGTGACTCTTCACATCTGTGTACTGACACGCAACTCATGCTGGTGACACTTTACACCTGTGTTCTGACCCGCAACTCATGCTGGTGACTCTTCACACCTGTGTTCTGACCCACAACACATGCTGGTGACTCTTCACATCTGTGTTTTGACCCGCAACTCAAGCTGGTGACTCTTTGACCCACAACACATGCTGGTGACTCTTCACATCTGTGTTCTGACCCGCAACACATGCTTGTGATTCTTCACATCTGTGTTCTGACCCGCAACACATGCTGGTGACTCTTCACATCTGTGTTCTGACCCGCAACACATGCTGGTGACTCTTCACACCTGTGTTCTGACCCGCAACACATGCTAGTGACTTTTCACATCTGTTTACTGACGCGCAACTCATGCTGGTGACTCTTCACACCCGTGTACTGACCCGCAACACATGCTGCTGAGTCTTCACACTTGTGTTCTGACCCGCAACTCATGCTTGTGACTCTTCACACCTGTGTACTGACATGAAACTCATGCTGGTGACTCTTCACATCTGTTTACTGACCCGCAACACATGCTGGTGACTCTTCACATCTGTTTACTGATCCGCAACACATGCTGGTGACTCTTCACATGTGTTCTGACCCGCAACACATGCTGGTGACTCTTCACATCTGTGTTCTGACCCGCAACTCATGCTGGCGACTCTTCACATCTGTGTTCTGACCCGCAACTCATGCTGGTGACTCTTCACATCTGTTTACTGACCCGCAACTCATGCTGGTGACTCTTCACATCTGTGTTCTGAACCGCAACACATGCTGGTGACTCTTCACATCTTTGTACTGACCCGCAACTCATGCTGGTGTCTCTTCACACCTGTGTTCTGACCCGCAACACATGCTGGTGACTCTTTACACCTGTGTTCTGACCCGCAACACATGCTGGTGACTCTTCACATCTGTGTTCTGACCCGCAAACCATGCTGGTGACTCTTCACATCTGTGTTCTGAACCGCAACACATGCTGGTGACTCTTCACACCTGTGTTCTGACCCGCAACACATGCTGGTGACTCTTCACACCTGTGTTCTGACCCGCAACACATGCTGGAGACTCTTCACATCTGTGTTCTGACCCGCAAACCATGCTGGTGACTTTCACATCTGTGTTCTGACCTGCAACACATGCTGGTGACTCTTCACACCTCTGTTCTGACCCGCAACACATGCTGGTGACTTTTCACATCTGTTTACTGACGCGCAACTCATGCTGGTGACTCTTCACACCCGTGTACTGACCCGCAACACATGCTGCTGAGTCTTCACACTTGTGTTCTGACCCGCAACTCATGCTTGTGACTCTTCACACCTTTGTACTGACATGAAACTCATGCTGGTGACTCTTCACATCTGTTTACTGACCCGCAACACATGCTGGTGACTCTTCACATCTGTTTACTGATCCGCAACACATGCTGGTGACTCTTCACATGTGTTCTGACCCGCAACACATGCTGGTGACTCTTCACATCTGTGTTCTGACCCGCAACTCATGCTGGCGACTCTTCACATCTGTGTTCTGACCCGCAACTCATGCTGGTGACTCTTCACATCTGTTTACTGACCCGCAACTCATGCTGGTGACTCTTCACATCTGTGTTCTGACCCGCAACACATGCTGGTGACTCTTCACATCTGTTTACTGACCCGCAACTCATGCTGGTGACTCTTCACATCTGTTTACTGACCCGCAACTCATGCTGGTGACTCTTCACATCTGTTTACTGACCCGCAACTCATGCTGGTGACTCTTCACATCTTTGTACTGACCCGCAACTCATGCTGGTGTCTCTTCACACCTGTGTTCTGACCCGCAACACATGCTGGTGACTCTTTACACCTGTGTTCTGACCCGCAACACATGCTGGTGACTCTTCACATCTGTGTTCTGACCCGCAAACCATGCTGGTGACTCTTCACATCTGTGTTCTGAACCGCAACACATGCTGGTGACTCTTCACACCTGTGTTCTTTGACCGGCAACACATGCTGGTGACTCTTCACACCTGTGTTCTGACCCGCAACACATGCTGGAGACTCTTCACATCTGTATTCTGACCCGCAAACCATGCTGGTACCTTCACATCTGTGTTCTGACCTGCAACACATGCTGGTGACTCTTCACACCTGTGTTCTGACCCGCAACTCATGCTGGTGACTCTTTGACCCGCAACACATGCTGGTGAGTCTTCACATCTGCGTTCTGACCCGCAACACATGCTGGTGACTCTTCACATCTGTGTTCTGACCCGCAACACATGCTGGTGACTCTCCACACCTGTGTACTGACCCGCAACACATGCTGTAGACTCTTCACATCTGTGTTCTGACCCGCAACACATGCTGGTGGCTCTTCACACCTGTGTACTGACCCGCAACTCATGCTGGTGACTCTTCACACCTGTGTACTGACCCGCAACTCATGCTGGTGACTCTTCACATCTGTGTACTGACCCGCAACACATGCTGGTGACTCTTCACACCTGTGTTCTGACCCGCAACACATGCTGGTGACTTTTCACATCTGTGTTCTGACCCGAAACTCATGCTGGTGACTTTTCACATCTCTGTTCTGACCCGCAACACATGCTGGTGACTCTTCACATCAGTTTACTGACCTGCAACACATGCTGGTGACTCTTCACATGTGTTCTGACCCGCAACACATGCTGGTGATTCTTCACATCTGTGTTCTGACCCGCAACACATGCTGGTGACTCTTCACTCCTGTGTACTGACGCGCAACTCATGCTGGTGACTCTTCACATCTCTGTACTGACCCGCAACTCATGCTGGTGACTCTTCACATGTGTTCTGACCCACAACACATGCTGGTGACTCTTCACATCTGTGTTTTGACCCGCAACTCAAGCTGGTGACTCTTTGACCCACAACACATGCTGGTGACTCTTCACATCTGTGTTCTGACCCGCAACACATGCTTGTGATTCTTCACATCTGTGTTCTGACCCGCAACACATGCTGGTGACTCTTCACATCTGTGTTCTGACCCGCAACACATGCTGGTGACTCTTCACACCTGTGTTCTGACCCGCAACTCATGCTAGTGACTTTTCACATCTGTTTACTGACGCGCAACTCATGCTGGTGACTCTTCACACCCGTGTACTGACCCGCAACACATGCTGCTGAGTCTTCACACTTGTGTTCTGACCCGCAACTCATGCTTGTGACTCTTCACACCTGTGTACTGACATGAAACTCATGCTGGTGACTCTTCACATCTGTTTACTGACCCGCAACACATGCTGGTGACTCTTCACATCTGTTTACTGATCCGCAACACATGCTGGTGACTCTTCACATGTGTTCTGACCCGCAACACATGCTGGTGACTCTTCACATCTGTGTTCTGACCCGCAACTCATGCTGGCGACTCTTCACATCTGTGTTCTGACCCGCAACTCATGCTGGTGACTCTTCACATCTGTTTACTGACCCGCAACTCATGCTGGTGACTCTTCACATCTGTGTTCTGAACCGCAACACATGCTGGTGACTCTTCACATCTTTGTACTGACCCGCAACTCATGCTGGTGTCTCTTCACACCTGTGTTCTGACCCGCAACACATGCTGGTGACTCTTTACACCTGTGTTCTGACCCGCAACACATGCTGGTGACTCTTCACATCTGTGTTCTGACCCGCAAACCATGCTGGTGACTCTTCACATCTGTGTTCTGAACCGCAACACATGCTGGTGACTCTTCACACCTGTGTTCTGACCCGCAACACATGCTGGTGACTCTTCACACCTGTGTTCTGACCCGCAACACATGCTGGAGACTCTTCACATCTGTGTTCTGACCCGCAAACCATGCTGGTGACTTTCACATCTGTGTTCTGACCTGCAACACATGCTGGTGACTCTTCACACCTGTGTTCTGACCCGCAACACATGCTGGTGACTTTTCACATCTGTTTACTGACGCGCAACTCATGCTGGTGACTCTTCACACCCGTGTACTGACCCGCAACACATGCTGCTGAGTCTTCACACTTGTGTTCTGACCCGCAACTCATGCTTGTGACTCTTCACACCTTTGTACTGACATGAAACTCATGCTGGTGACTCTTCACATCTGTTTACTGACCCGCAACACATGCTGGTGACTCTTCACATCTGTTTACTGATCCGCAACACATGCTGGTGACTCTTCACATGTGTTCTGACCCGCAACACATGCTGGTGACTCTTCACATCTGTGTTCTGACCCGCAACTCATGCTGGCGACTCTTCACATCTGTGTTCTGACCCGCAACACATGCTGGTGACTCTTCACATCTGTTTACTGACCCGCAACTCATGCTGGTGACTCTTCACATCTGTGTTCTGACCCGCAACACATGCTGGTGACTCTTCACATCTGTTTACTGACCCGCAACTCATGCTGGTGACTCTTCACATCTGTTTACTGACCCGCAACTCATGCTGGTGACTCTTCACATCTGTTTACTGACCCGCAACTCATGCTGGTGACTCTTCACATCTTTGTACTGACCCGCAACTCATGCTGGTGTCTCTTCACACCTGTGTTCTGACCTGCAACACATGCTGGTGACTCTTTACACCTGTGTTCTGACCCGCAACACATGCTGGTGACTCTTCACATCTGTGTTCTGACCCGCAAACCATGCTGGTGACTCTTCACATCTGTGTTCTGAACCGCAACACATGCTGGTGACTCTTCACACCTGTGTTCTGACCCGCAACACATGCTGGTGACTCTTCACACCTGTGTTCTGACCCGCAACACATGCTGGAGACTCTTCACATCTGTATTCTGACCCGCAAACCATGCTGGTGACTTTCACATCTGTGTTCTGACCTGCAACACATGCTGGTGACTCTTCACACCTGTGTTCTGACCCGCAACTCATGCTGGTGACTCTTTGACCCGCAACACATGCTGGTGAGTCTTCACATCTGCGTTCTGACCCGCAACACATGCTGGTGACTCTTCACATCTGTGTTCTGACCCGCAACACATGCTGGTGACTCTCCACACCTGTGTACTGACCCGCAACACATGCTGTAGACTCTTCACATCTGTGTTCTGACCCGCAACACATGCTGGTGGCTCTTCACACCTGTGTACTGACCCGCAACTCATGCTGGTGACTCTTCACACCTGTGTACTGACCCGCAACTCATGCTGGTGACTCTTCACATCTGTGTACTGACCCGCAACACATGCTGGTGACTCTTCACACCTGTGTTCTGACCCGCAACACATGCTGGTGACTTTTCACATCTGTGTTCTGACCCGAAACTCATGCTGGTGACTTTTCACATCTCTGTTCTGACCCGCAACACATGCTGGTGACTCTTCACATCAGTTTACTGACCTGCAACACATGCTGGTGACTCTTCACATGTGTTCTGACCCGCAACACATGCTGGTGATTCTTCACATCTGTGTTCTGACCCGCAACACATGCTGGTGACTCTTCACTCCTGTGTACTGACGCGCAACTCATGCTGGTGACTCTTCACATCTCTGTACTGACCCGCAACTCATGCTGGTGACTCTTCACATGTGTTCTGACCCGCAACACATGCTGGTGACTCTTCACACTTGTGTTCTGACCCGCAACTCATGCTTGTGACTCTTCACACCTGTGTACTGACATGAAACTCATGCTGGTGACTCTTCACATCTGTTTACTGACCCGCAACACATGCTGGTGACTCTTCACATCTGTTTACTGATCCGCAACACATGCTGGTGACTCTTCACATGTGTTCTGACCCGCAACACATGCTGGTGACTCTTCACATCTGTGTTCTGACCCGCAACTCATGCTGGCGACTCTTCACATCTGTGTTCTGACCCGCAACTCATGCTGGTGACTCTTCACATCTGTTTACTGACCCGCAACTCATGCTGGTGACTCTTCACATCTGTGTTCTGAACCGCAACACATGCTGGTGACTCTTCACATCTTTGTACTGACCCGCAACTCATGCTGGTGTCTCTTCACACCTGTGTTCTGACCCGCAACACATGCTGGTGACTCTTTACACCTGTGTTCTGACCCGCAACACATGCTGGTGACTCTTCACATCTGTGTTCTGACCCGCAACACATGCTGGTGACTCTTCACATCTGTGTTCTGAACCGCAACACATGCTGGTGACTCTTCACACCTGTGTTCTGACCCGCAACACATGCTGGTGACTCTTCACACCTGTGTTCTGACCCGCAACACATGCTGGAGACTCTTCACATCTGTGTTCTGACCCGCAAACCATGCTGGTGACTTTCACATCTGTGTTCTGACCTGCAACACATGCTGGTGACTCTTCACACCTGTGTTCTGACCCGCAACACATGCTGGTGACTTTTCACATCTGTTTACTGACGCGCAACTCATGCTGGTGACTCTTCACACCCGTGTACTGACCCGCAACACATGCTGCTGAGTCTTCACACTTGTGTTCTGACCCGCAACTCATGCTTGTGACTCTTCACACCTTTGTACTGACATGAAACTCATGCTGGTGACTCTTCACATCTGTTTACTGACCCGCAACACATGCTGGTGACTCTTCACATCTTTTTACTGATCCGCAACACATGCTGGTGACTCTTCACATGTGTTCTGACCCGCAACACATGCTGGTGACTCTTCACATCTGTGTTCTGACCCGCAACTCATGCTGGCGACTCTTCACATCTGTGTTCTGACCCGCAACACATGCTGGTGACTCTTCACATCTGTTTACTGACCCGCAACTCATGCTGGTGACTCTTCACATCTGTGTTCTGACCCGCAACACATGCTGGTGACTCTTCACATCTGTTTACTGACCCGCAACTCATGCTGGTGACTCTTCACATCTGTTTACTGACCCGCAACTCATGCTGGTGACTCTTCACATCTGTTTACTGACCCGCAACTCATGCTGGTGACTCTTCACATCTTTGTACTGACCCGCAACTCATGCTGGTGTCTCTTCACACCTGTGTTCTGACCCGCAACACATGCTGGTGACTCTTTACACCTGTGTTCTGACCCGCAACACATGCTGGTGACTCTTCACATCTGTGTTCTGACCCGCAAACCATGCTGGTGACTCTTCACATCTGTGTTCTGAACCGCAACACATGCTGGTGACTCTTCACACCTGTGTTCTTTGACCGGCAACACATGCTGGTGACTCTTCACACCTGTGTTCTGACCCGCAACACATGCTGGAGACTCTTCACATCTGTATTCTGACCCGCAAACCATGCTGGTGACTTTCACATCTGTGTTCTGACCTGCAACACATGCTGGTGACTCTTCACACCTGTGTTCTGACCCGCAACTCATGCTGGTGACTCTTTGACCCGCAACACATGCTGGTGAGTCTTCACATCTGCGTTCTGACCCGCAACACATGCTGGTGACTCTTCACATCTGTGTTCTGACCCGCAACACATGCTGGTGACTCTCCACACCTGTGTACTGACCCGCAACACATGCTGTAGACTCTTCACATCTGTGTTCTGACCCGCAACACATGCTGGTGGCTCTTCACACCTGTGTACTGACCCGCAACTCATGCTGGTGACTCTTCACACCTGTGTACTGACCCGCAACTCATGCTGGTGACTCTTCACATCTGTGTACTGACCCGCAACACATGCTGGTGACTCTTCACACCTGTGTTCTGACCCGCAACACATGCTGGTGACTTTTCACATCTGTGTTCTGACCCGAAACTCATGCTGGTGACTTTTCACATCTCTGTTCTGACCCGCAACACATGCTGGTGACTCTTCACATCAGTTTACTGACCTGCAACACATGCTGGTGACTCTTCACATGTGTTCTGACCCGCAACACATGCTGGTGATTCTTCACATCTGTGTTCTGACCCGCAACACATGCTGGTGACTCTTCACTCCTGTGTACTGACGCGCAACTCATGCTGGTGACTCTTCACATCTCTGTACTGACCCGCAACTCATGCTGGTGACTCTTCACATGTGTTCTGACCCGCAACACATGCTGGTGACTCTTCACATCTGTGTTCTGAACCGCAACACATGCTGGTGACTCTTCACATCTCTGTACTGACCCGCAACTCATGCTGGTGACTCTTCACAACTGTGTTCTGACCCACAACACATGCTGGTGACTCTTCACATCTGTGTTCTGACCCGCAAACCATGCTGGTGACTCTTCACATCTGTGTTCTGACCCAAAACTCATGCTGGTGATTCTTCACATCTGTGTTCTGACCCGCAACACATGCTGGTGACTCTTCACATCTGTGTTCTGACCCGCAACTCATGCTGGTGACTCTTCACATCTGTGTTCTGAACCGCAACACATGCTGGTGACTCTTCACATCTGTGTACTGACCCGCAACTCATGCTTGTGACACTTTACACCTGTGTTCTGACCCGCAACTCATGCTGGTGACTCTTCACACCTGTGTTCTGACCCACAACACATGCTGGTGACTCTTCACATCTGTGTTTTGACCCGCAACTCAAGCTGGTGACTCTTTGACCCACAACACATGCTGGTGACTCTTCACATCTGTGTTCTGACCCGCAACACATGCTGGTGACTCTTCACATCTGTGTTCTGACCCGCAACACATGCTGGTGACTCTTCACATCTGTGTTCTGACCCGCAACACATGCTGGTGACTCTTCACACCTGTGTTCTGACCCGCAACACATGCTGGTGACTCTTCACATCTGTGTTCTGACCCGCAAACCATGCTGGTGACTCTTCACATCTGTGTTCTGAACCGCAACACATGCTGGTGACTCTTCACACCTGTGTTCTGACCCGCAACACATGCTGGTGACTCTTCACACCTGTGTTCTGACCCGCAACACATGCTGGTGACTCTTCACCTCTGTTTTCTGACCCGCAAACCATGCTGGTGACTCTTCACATCTGTGTTCTGACCTGCAACACATGCTGGTGACTCTTCACACCTGTGTTGTGACCCGCAACTCATGCTGGTGACTCTTTGACCCGCAACACATGCTGGTGAGTCTTCACATCTGTGTTCTGTCCCGCAACACATGCTGGTGACTCTTCACATCTGTGTTCTGACCCGCAACACATGCTGGTGACTCTTCACATCTGTGTTCTGACCCGCAACACATGCTGGTGGCTCTTCACACCTGTGTACTGACCCGCAACTCATGCTGGTGACTCTTCACATCTGTGTACTGACCTGCAACACATGCTGGTGACTCTTCACACCTGTGTTCTGACCCGCAACACATGCTGGTGACTTTTCACATCTGTGTTCTGACCCGAAACTCATGCTGGTGACTTTTCACATCTGTGTTCTGACCCGCAACACATGCTGGTGACTCTTCACATCAGTTTACTGACCTGCAACACATGCTGGTGACTCTTCACATGTGTTCTGACCCGCAACACATGCTGGTGATTCTTCACATCTGTGTTCTGACCCGCAACACATGCTGGTGACTCTTCACATCTGTTTTCTGACCCGCAACTCATGCTGTTGACTCTTCACATCTGTTTACTGACCTGCAACACATGCTGGTGATTCTTCACATCTGTGTTCTGACCCGCAACACATGCTTGTGACTCTTCACATCTGTTTTCTGACCTGCAAACCATGCTGGTGACTCTTCACATCTTTGTTCTGACCCACAACACATGCTGGTGACTCTTCACACCTGTTTTCTGACCCGCAACTCATGCTGTTGACTCTTTGACCCGCAACACATGCTGGTGACTCTTCACATCTGTGTTCTGACCCACAACACATGCTGGTTACTATTCACACCTGTGTTCTGACCCGCAACACACGCTGGTGACTCTCCACACCTGTGTACTGACCCGCAACACATGCTGGTGACTCTTCACACCTGTGTTCTGACCCGCAACACATGCTGGTGACTCTTCACATCTGTGTTCTGACCCGCAAACCATGCTGGTGACTCTTCACATCTGTGTTCTGACCCAAAACTCATGCTGGTGATTCTTCACATCTGTGTTCTGACCCGCAACACATGCTGGTGACTCTTCACATCTGTGTTCTGACCCGCAACTCATGCTGGTGACTCTTCACATCTGTGTTCTGAACCGCAACACATGCTGGTGACTCTTCACATCTGTGTACTGACCCTCAACTCATGCTTGTGACACTTTACACCTGTGTTCTGACCCGCAACTCATGCTGGTGACTCTTCACACCTGTGTTCTGACCCACAACACATGCTGGTGACTCTTCACATCTGTGTTTTGACCCGCAACTCAAGCTGGTGACTCTTTGACCCACAACACATGCTGGTGACTCTTCACATCTGTGTTCTGACCCGCAACACATGCTGGTGACTCTTCACATCTGTGTTCTGACCCGCAACACATGCTGGTGACTCTTCACATCTGTGTTCTGACCCGCAACACATGCTGGTGACTCTTCACACCTGTGTTCTGACCCGCAACACATGCTGGTGACTCTTCACATCTGTGTTCTGACCCGCAAACCATGCTGGTGACTCTTCACATCTGTGTTCTGAACCGCAACACATGCTGGTGACTCTTCACACCTGTGTTCTGACCCGCAACACATGCTGGTGACTCTTCACACCTGTGTTCTGACCCGCAACACATGCTGGTGACTCTTCACCTTTGTTTTCTGACCCGCAAACCATGCTGGTGACTCTTCACATCTGTGTTCTGACCTGCAACACATGCTGGTGACTCTTCACACCTGTGTTGTGACCCGCAACTCATGCTGGTGACTCTTTGACCCGCAACACATGCTGGTGAGTCTTCACATCTGTGTTCTGTCCCGCAACACATGCTGGTGACTCTTCACATCTGTGTTCTGACCCGCAACACATGCTGGTGACTCTTCACATCTGTGTTCTGACCCGCAACACATGCTGGTGGCTCTTCACACCTGTGTACTGACCCGCAACTCATGCTGGTGACTCTTCACATCTGTGTACTGACCTGCAACACATGCTAGGTGACTCTTCACACCTGTGTTCTGACCCGCAACACATGCTGGTGACTTTTCACATCTGTGTTCTGACCCGAAACTCATGCTGGTGACTTTTCACATCTGTGTTCTGACCCGCAACACATGCTGGTGACTCTTCACATCAGTTTACTGACCTGCAACACATGCTGGTGACTCTTCACATGTGTTCTGACCCGCAACACATGCTGGTGATTCTTCACATCTGTGTTCTGACCCGCAACACATGCTGGTGACTCTTCACATCTGTTTTCTGACCCGCAACTCATGCTGTTGACTCTTCACATCTGTTTACTGACCTGCAACAAATGCTGGTGATTCTTCACATCTGTGTTCTGACCCGCAACATATGCTTGTGACTCTTCACATCTGTGTTCTGACCCGCAAACCATGCTGGTGACTCTTCACATCTTTGTTCTGACCCACAACACATGCTGGTGACTCTTCACACCTGTTTTCTGACCCGCAACTCATGCTGTTGACTCTTTGACCCGCAACACATGCTGGTGACTCTTCACATCTGTGTTCTGACCCACAACACATGCTGGTGACTATTCACACCTGTGTTCTGACCCGCAACACACGCTGGTGACTCTCCACACCTGTGTACTGACCCGCAACACATGCTGGTGACTCTTCACATCTCTGTACTGACCCGCAACTCATGCTGGTGACTCTTCACATGTGTTCTGACCCGCAACACATGCTGGTGACTCTTCACATCTGTGTTCTGAACCGCAACACATGCTGGTGACTCTTCACATCTCTGCACTGACCCGCAACTCATGCTGGTGACTCTTCACACCTGTGTTCTGACCCACAGCACAAGCTGGTGACTCTTCACACCTGTGTTCTGACCCGCAACACATGCTGGTGACTCTTCACACCTGTTTTCTGACCCGCAACTCATGCTGTTGACTCTTTGACCCGCAACACATGCTGGTGACTCTTCACATCTGTGTTCTGACCCGCAACACATGCTGGTGACTATTCACACCTGTGTTCTGACCCGCAACACACGCTGGTGACTCTCCACACCTGTGTACTGACCCGCAACACATGCTGGTGACTCTTCACATCTCTGTACTGACCCGCAACTCATGCTGGTGACTCTTCACATGTGTTCTGACCCGCAACACATGCTGGTGACTCTTCACATCTGTGTTCTGAACCGCAACACATGCTGGTGACTCTTCACATCTCTGCACTGACCCGCAACTCATGCTGGTGACTCTTCACACCTGTGTTCTGACCCACAGCACATGCTGGTGACTCTTCACACCTGTGTTCTGACCCGCAACACATGCTGGTGACTCTTCACATCTGTGTTCTGACCCGCAAACCATGCTGGTGACTCTTCACATCTGTGTTCTGACCCAAAACTCATGCTGGTGATTCTTCACATCTGTGTTCTGACCCGCAACACATGCTGGTGACTCTTCACAGCTGTGTTCTGACCCGCAACACATGCTGGTGACTCTTCACAACTGTGTTCTGAACCGCAACACATGCTGGTGACTCTTCACATCTGTGTACTGACACGCAACTCATGCTGGTGACACTTTACACCTGTGTTCTGACCCGCAACTCATGCTGGTGACCCTTCACACCTGTGTTCTGACCCACAACACATGCTGGTGACTCTTCACATCTGTGTTTTGACCCGCAACTCATGCTGGTGACTCTTTGACCCACAACACATGCTGGTGACTCTTCACATCTGTGTTCTGACCCGCAACACATGCTGGTGATTCTTCACATCTGTGTTCTGACCCGCAACACATGCTGGTGACTCTTCACATCTGTGTTCTGACCCGCAACACATGCTGGTGACTCTTCACACCTGTGTTCTGACCCGCAACACATGCTGGTGACTTTTCACATCTGTTTACTGACGCGCAACTCATGCTGGTGACTCTTCACACCCGTGTACTGACCCGCAACACATGCTGCTGAGTCTTCACACTTGTGTTCTGACCCACAACTCATGCTTGTGACTCTTCACACCTGTGTACTGACATGAAACTCATGCTGGTGACTCTTCACATCTGTTTACTGACCCGCAACACATGCTGGTGACTCTTCACATCTGTTTACTGATCCGCAACACATGCTGGTGACTCTTCACATGTGTTCTGACCCGCAACACATGCTGGTGACTCTTCACATCTGTGTTCTGACCCGCAACTCATGCTGGCGACTCTTCACATCTGTGTTCTGACCCGCAACTCATGCTGGTGACTCTTCACATCTGTTTACTGACCCGCAACTCATGCTGGTGACTCTTCACATCTGTGTTCTGAACCGCAACACATGCTGGTGACTCTTCACATCTTTGTACTGACCCGCAACTCATGCTGGTGTCTCTTCACACCTGTGTTCTGACCCGCAACACATGCTGGTGACTCTTTACACCTGTGTTCTGACCCGCAACACATGCTGGTGACTCTTCACATCTGTGTTCTGACCCGCAAACCATGCTGGTGACTCTTCACATCTGTGTTCTGAACCGCAACACATGCTGGTGACTCTTCACACCTGTGTTCTGACCCGCAACACATGCTGGAGACTCTTCACATCTGTGTTCTGATCCGTAAACCATGCTGGTGACTTTCACATCTGTGTTCTGACCTGCAACACATGCTGGTGACTCTTCACACCTGTGTTCTGACCCGCAACACATGCTGGTGACTTTTCACATCTGTGTTCTGACGCGCAACTCATGCTGGTGACTCTTCACACCCGTGTACTGACCCGCAACACATGCTGCTGAGTCTTCACACTTGTGTTCTGACCCGCAACTCATGCTTGTGACTCTTCACACCTGTGTACTGACATGAAACTCATGCTGGTGACTCTTCACATCTGTTTACTGACCCGCAACACATGCTGGTGACTCTTCACATCTGTTTACTGATCCGCAACATATGCTGGTGACTCTTCACATGTGTTCTGACCCGCAACACATGCTGGTGACTCTTCACATCTGTGTTCTGACCCGCAACTCATGCTGGCGACTCTTCACATCTGTGTTCTGACCCGCAACTCATGCTGGTGACTCTTCACATCTGTTTACTGACCCGCAACTCATGCTGGTGACTCTTCACATCTGTGTTCTGAACCGCAACACATGCTGGTGACTCTTCACATCTTTGTACTGACCCGCAACTCATGCTGGTGTCTCTTCACACCTGTGTTCTGACCCGCAACACATGCTGGTGACTCTTTACACCTTTGTTCTGACCCGCAACACATGCTGGTGACTCTTCACATCTGTGTTCTGACCCGCAAACCATGCTGGTGACTCTTCACATCTGTGTTCTGAACCGCAACACATGCTGGTGACTCTTCACACCTGTGTTCTGACCCGCAACACATGCTGGTGACTCTTCAGACCTGTGTTCTGACCCGCAACACATGCTGGAGACTCTTCACATCTGTGTTCTGACCCGCAAACCATGCTGGTGACTTTCACATCTGTGTTCTGACCTGCAACACATGCTGGTGACTCTTCACACCTGTGTTCTGACCCGCAACTCATGCTGGTGACTCTTTGACCCGCAACACATGCTGGTGAGTCTTCACATCTGTGTTCTGAACCGCAACACATGCTGGTGACTCTTCACACCTGTGTTCTGACCCGCAACACATGCTGGTGACTCTTCAAACCCGTGTACTGACCCGCAACACATGCTGCTGAGTCTTCACACTTGTGTTCTGACCCGCAACTCATGCTTTTGACTCTTCACTCCTGTGTACTGACATGAAACTCATGCTGGTGACTCTTCACATCTGTTTACTGACCCGCAACACATGCTTGTGACTCTTCACATCTGTTTACTGATCCGCAACACATGCTGGTGACTCTTCACATCTGTGTTCTGACCCGCAACACATGCTGGTGACTCTTCACACCTGTGTTCTGACCCGCAACTCATGCTGGTGACTCTTTGACCCGCAACACATGCTGGTGAGTCTTCACATCTGCGTTCTGACCCGCAACACATGCTGGTGACTCTTCACATCTGTGTTCTGACCCGCAACACATGCTGGTGACTCTCCACACCTGTGTACTGACCCGCAACACATGCTGTAGACTCTTCACATCTGTGTTCTGACCCGCAACACATGCTGGTGGTTCTTCACACCTGTGTACTGACCCGCAACTCATGCTGGTGACTCTTCACACCTGTGTACTGACCCGCAACTCATGCTGGTGACTCTTCACATCTGTGTACTGACCCGCAACACATGCTGGTGACTCTTCACACCTGTGTTCTGACCCGCAACACATGCTGGTGACTTTTCACATCTGTGTTCTGACCCGAAACTCATGCTGGTGACTTTTCACATCTGTGTTCTGACCCGCAACACATGCTGGTGACTCTTCACATCAGTTTACTGACCTGTAACACATGCTGGTGACTCTTCACGTCTGTGTTCTGACCCGCAACACATGCTGGTGATTCTTCACATCTGTGTTCTGACCCGCAACACCTGCTGGTGACTCTTCACTCCTGTGTACTGACGCGCAACTCATGCTGGTGACTCTTCACATCTCTGTACTGACCCGCAACTCATGCTGGTGACTCTTCACATCTGCGTTCTGACCCGCAACACATGCTGGTGACTCTTCACACCTGTGTTCTGACCCGCAACATATGCTGGTGACTCTTCACATCTGTGTTCTGACCCGCAAACCATAGTGGTGACTCTTCACATCTGTGTTCTGACCCGAAACTCATGCTGGTGACTTTTCAAATCTGTGTTCTGACCCGCAACACATGCTGGTGACTCTTCACATCTGTGTTCTGACCCGCAACTCATGCTGGTGACTCTTCACAACTGTGTTCTGAACCGCAACACATGCTGGTGACTCTTCACATCTGTGTACTGACACGCAACTCATGCTGGTGACACTTTACACCTGTGTTCTGACCCGCAACTCATGCTGGTGACTCTTCACACCTGTGTTCTGACCCACAACACATGCTGGTGACTCTTCACATCTGTGTTTTGACCCGCAACTCAAGCTGGTGACTCTTTGACCCACAACACATGCTGGTGACTCTTCACATCTGTGTTCTGACCCGCAACACATGCTTGTGATTCTTCACATCTGTGTTCTGACCCGCATCACATGCTGGTGACTCTTCACATCTGTGTTCTGACCCGCAACACATGCTGGTGACTCTTCACACCTGTGTTCTGACCCGCAACACATGCTGGTGACTTTTCACATCTGTTTACTGACGCGCAACTCATGCTGGTGACTCTTCACACCCGTGTACTGACCCGCAACACATGCTGCTGAGTCTTCACACTTGTGTTCTGACCCGCAACTTATGCTTGTGACTCTTCACACCTGTGTACTGACATGAAACTCATGCTGGTGACTCTTCACATCTGTTTACTGACCCGCAACACATGCTGGTGACTCTTCACATCTGTTTACTGATCCGCAACACATGCTGGTGACTCTTCACATGTGTTCTGACCCGCAACACATGCTGGTGACTCTTCACATCTGTGTTCTGACCCGCAACTCATGCTGGCGACTCTTCACATCTGTGTTCTGACCCGCAACTCATGCTGGTGACTCTTCACATCTGTTTACTGACCCGCAACACATGCTGGTGACTCTTCACATCTGTGTTCTGAACCGCAACACATGCTGGTGACTCTTCACATCTTTGTACTGACCTGCAACTCATGCTGGTGTCTCTTCACACCTGTGTTCTGACCCGCAACACATGCTGGTGACTCTTTACACCTGTGTTCTGACCCGCAACACATGCTGGTGACTCTTCACATCTGTGTTCTGACCCGCAAACCATGCTGGTGACTCTTCACATCTGTGTTCTGAACCGCAACACATGCTGGTGACTCTTCACACCTGTGTTCTGACCCGCAACACATGCTGGTGACTCTGCACATCTGTGTTCTGACCCGCAACACATGCTGGTGATTCTTCACATCTGTGTTCTGATCCGCAAACCATGCTGGTGACTTTCACATCTGTGTTCTGACCTGCGAAACATGCTGGTGACTCTTCACACCTGTGTTCTGACCCGCAACACATGCTGGTGACTTTTCACATCTGTTTACTGACGCGCAACTCATGCTGGTGACTCTTCACACCCGTGTACTGACCCGCAACACATGCTGCTGAGTCTTCACACTTGTGTTCTGACCCGCAACTCATGCTTGTGACTCTTCACACCTGTGTACTGACATGAAACTCATGCTGGTGACTCTTCACATCTGTTTACTGACCCGCAACACATGCTGGTGACTCTTCACATCTGTTTACTGATCCGCAACACATGCTGGTGACTCTTCACATGTGTTCTGACCCGCAACACATGCTGGTGACTCTTCACATCTGTGTTCTGACCCGCAACTCATGCTGGCGACTCTTCACATCTGTGTTCTGACCCGCAACTCATGCTGGTGACCCTTCACATCTGTTTACTGACCCGCAACTCATGCTGGTGACTCTTCACATCTGTGTTCTGAACCGCAACACATGCTGGTGACTCTTCACATCTTTGTACTGACCCGCAACTCATGCTGGTGTCTCTTCACACCTGTGTTCTGACCCGCAACACATGCTGGTGACTCTTTACACCTGTGTTCTGACCCGCAACACATGCTGGTGACTCTTCACATCTGTGTTCTGACCCGCAAACCATGCTGGTGACTCTTCACATCTGTGTTCTGAACCACAACACATGCTGGTGACTCTTCACACCTGTGTTCTGACCCGCAACACATGCTGGTGACTCTTCACACCTGTGTTCTGACCCGCAACACATGCTGGAGACTCTTCACATCTGTATTCTGACCCGCAAACCATGCTGGTGACTTTCATATCTGTGTTCTGACCTGCAACACATGCTGGTGACTCTTCACACCTGTGTTCTGACCCGCAACTCATGCTGGTGACTCTTTGACCCGCAACACATGCTGGTGAGTCTTCACATCTGCGTTTTGACCCGCAACACATGCTGGTGATTCTTCACATCTGTGTTCTGACCCGCAACACATGCTGGTGACTCTCCACACCTGTGTACTGACCCGCAACACATGCTGTAGACTCTTCACATCTGTGTTCTGACCCGCAACACATGCTGGTGGCTCTTCACACTTGTGTACTGACCCGCAACTCATGCTGGTGACTCTTCACACCTGTGTACTGACCCGCAACTCATGCTGGTGACTCTTCACATCTGTGTACTGACCCGCAACACATGCTGGTGACTCTTCACACCTGTGTTCTGACCCGCAACACATGCTGGTGACTTTTCACATCTGTGTTCTGACCCGAAACTCATGCTGGTGACTTTTCACATCTGTGTTCTGACCCGCAACACATGCTGGTGACTCTTCACATCAGTTTACTGACCTGCAACACATGCTGGTGACTCTTCACATGTTTTCTGACCCGCAACACATGCTGGTGATTCTTCACATCTGTGTTCTGACCCGCAACACATGCTGGTGACTCTTCACTACTGTGTACTGACCCGCAACACATGCTGCTGAGTCTTCACACTTGTGTTCTGACCCGCAACTCATGCTTGTGACTCTTCACACCTGTGTACTGACATGAAACTCATGCTGGTGACTCTTCACATCTGTTTACTGACCCGCAACACATGCTGGTGACTCTTCACATCTGTTTACTGATCCGCAACACATGCTGGTGACTCTTCACATGTGTTCTGACCCGCAACACATGCTGGTGACTCTTCACATCTGTGTTCTGACCCGCAACTCATGCTGGCGACTCTTCACATCTGTGTTCTGACCCGCAACTCATGCTGGTGACCCTTCACATCTGTTTACTGACCCGCAACTCATGCTGGTGACTCTTCACATCTGTGTTCTGAACCGCAACACATGCTGGTGACTCTTCACATCTTTGTACTGACCCGCAACTCATGCTGGTGTCTCTTCACACCTGTGTTCTGACCCGCAACACATGCTGGTGACTCTTTACACCTGTGTTCTGACCCGCAACACATGCTGGTGACTCTTCACATCTGTGTTCTGACCCGCAAACCATGCTGGTGACTCTTCACATCTGTGTTCTGAACCACAACACATGCTGGTGACTCTTCACACCTGTGTTCTGACCCGCAACACATGCTGGTGACTCTTCACACCTGTGTTCTGACCCGCAACACATGCTGGAGACTCTTCACATCTGTATTCTGACCCGCAAACCATGCTGGTGACTTTCATATCTGTGTTCTGACCTGCAACACATGCTGGTGACTCTTCACACCTGTGTTCTGACCCGCAACTCATGCTGGTGACTCTTTGACCCGCAACACATGCTGGTGAGTCTTCACATCTGCGTTTTGACCCGCAACACATGCTGGTGATTCTTCACATCTGTGTTCTGACCCGCAACACATGCTGGTGACTCTCCACACCTGTGTACTGACCCGCAACACATGCTGTAGACTCTTCACATCTGTGTTCTGACCCGCAACACATGCTGGTGGCTCTTCACACTTGTGTACTGACCCGCAACTCATGCTGGTGACTCTTCACACCTGTGTACTGACCCGCAACTCATGCTGGTGACTCTTCACATCTGTGTACTGACCCGCAACACATGCTGGTGACTCTTCACACCTGTGTTCTGACCCGCAACACATGCTGGTGACTTTTCACATCTGTGTTCTGACCCGAAACTCATGCTGGTGACTTTTCACATCTGTGTTCTGACCCGCAACACATGCTGGTGACTCTTCACATCAGTTTACTGACCTGCAACACATGCTGGTGACTCTTCACATGTTTTCTGACCCGCAACACATGCTGGTGATTCTTCACATCTGTGTTCTGACCCGCAACACATGCTGGTGACTCTTCACTACTGTGTACTGACGCGCAACTCATGCTGGTGACTCTTCACATCTCTGTACTGACCCGCAACTAATGCTGTTGACTCTTCACATGTGTTCTGACCCGCAACACATGCTGGTGACTCTTCACATCTGTGTTCTGAACCGCAACACATGCTGGTGACTCTTCACATCTCTGTACTGACCCGCAACTCATGCTGGTGACTCTTCACACCTGTGTTCTGACCCACAACACATGCTGGTGACTCTTCACACCTGTGTTCTGACCCGCAACACATGCTGGTGACTCTTCACATCTGTGTTCTGACCCGCAAACCATGCTGGTGACTCTTCACATCTGTGTTCTGACCCAAAACTCATGCTGGTGATTCTTCACATCTGTGTTCTGACCCGCAACACATGCTGGTGACTCTTCACATCTGTGTTCTGACCCGCAACTCATGCTGGTGACTCTTCACATCTGTGTTCTGAACCGCAACACATGCTGGTGACTCTTCACATCTGTGTACTGACCCGCAACTCATGCTTGTGACACTTTACACCTGTGTTCTGACCCGCAACTCATGCTGGTGACTCTTCACACCTGTGTTCTGACCCACAACACATGCTGGTGACTCTTCACATCTGTGTTTTGACCCGCAACTCAAGCTGGTGACTCTTTGACCCACAACACATGCTGGTGACTCTTCACATCTGTGTTCTGACCCGCAACACATGCTGGTGACTCTTCACATCTGTGTTCTGACCCGCAACACATGCTGGTGACTCTTCACATCTGTGTTCTGACCCGCAACACATGCTGGTGACTCTTCACACCTGTGTTCTGACCCGCAACACATGCTGGTGACTCTTCACATCTGTGTTCTGACCCGCAAACCATGCTGGTGACTCTTCACATCTGTGTTCTGAACAGCAACACATGCTGGTGACTCTTCACACCTGTGTTCTGACCCGCAACACATGCTGGTGACTCTTCACACCTGTGTTCTGACCCAAAACACATGCTGGTGACTCTTCACCTCTGTTTTCTGACCCGCAAACCATGCTGGTGACTCTTCACATCTGTGTTCTGACCTGCAACACATGCTGGTGACTCTTCACACCTGTGTTGTGACCCGCAACCCATGCTGGTGACTCTTTGACCCGCAACACATGCTGGTGAGTCTTCATACCTGTGTACTGACCCGCAACTCATGCTGGTGACTCTTCACATCTGTGTACTGACCTGCAACACATGCTGGTGACTCTTCACACCTGTGTTCTGACCCGCAACACATGCTGGTGACTTTTCACATCTGTGTTCTGACCCGAAACTCATGCTGGTGACTTTTCACATCTGTGTTCTGACCCGCAACACATGCTGGTGACTCTTCACATCAGTTTACTGACCTGCAACACATGCTGGTGACTCTTCACATGTGTTCTGACCCGCAACACATGCTGGTGATTCTTCACATCTGTGTTCTGACCCGCAACACATGCTGGTGACTCTTCACATCTGTTTTCTGACCCGCAACTCATGCTGTTGACTCTTCACATCTGTTTACTGACATGCAACACATGCTGGTGATTCTTCACATCTGTGTTCTGACCCGCAACACATGCTTGTGACTCTTCACATCTGTGTTCTGACCCGCAAACCATGCTGGTGACTCTTCACATCTTTGTTCTGACCCACAACACATGCTGGTGACTCTTCACACCTGTTTTCTGACCCGCAACTCATGCTGTTGACTCTTTGACCCGCAACACATGCTGGTGACTCTTCACATCTGTGTTCTGACCCGCAACACATGCTGGTGACTATTCACACCTGTGTTCTGACCCGCAACACACGCTGGTGACTCTCCACACCTGTGTACTGACCCGCAACACATGCTGGTGACTCTTCACATCTGTGTTCTGACCCGCAACTCATGCTGGTTACTCTTCACACCTGTTTACTGACCCGAAACTCATGCTGGTGACTTTTCACATCTGTGTTCTGACCCGCAACACATGCTGGTGACACTTCACATCTGTTTACTGACCCGCAGCACATGCTGGTGACTCTTCACATGTGTTCTGACCCGCAACACATGCTGGTGATTCTTCACATCTGTGTTCTGACCCGCAACACATGCTGGTGACTCTTCACATCTGTGTTCTGACCCGCAACTCATGCTGGTGACTCTTCACATCTGTGTTGTGAACCGCAACACATGCTGGTGACTCTTCACATCTGTGTACTGACCCGCAACTCATGCTGGTGACACTTCACACCTGTGTTCTGACCCGCAACTCATGCTGGTGACTCTTCACACCTGTGTTCTGACACACAACACATTCTGGTGACTCTTCACATCTGTGTTCTGACCCGCAACTCATGCTGGTGACCCTTCACATCTGTGTTCTGACCCGCAAACCATGCTGGTGACTCTTCACATCTTTGTTTTGACCCACAATACATGCTTGTGACTCTTCACACCTGTGTTCTGACCCGCAACTCATGCTGGTGACTCTTTGACCCGCAACACATGCTGGTGACTCTTCACATCTGTGTTCTGACCCGCAACACATGCTGGTGACTCTTCACATCTGTGTTCTGACCCGCAAACCATGCTGATGACTCTTCACATCTTTGTTCTGACCCACAACACATGCTGGTGACTCTTCACACCTGTGTTCTGACCCGCAACTCATGCTGTTGACTCTTTGACCCGCAACACATGCTGGTGACTCTTCACATCTGTGTTCTGACCCGCAACACATGCTGGTGACTATTCACACCTGTGTTCTGACCCGCAACACATGCTGGTGACTCTCCACACCTGTGTACTGACCCGCAACACATGCTGGTGACTCTTCACATCTGTGTTCTGACCCGCAACTCATGCTGGTGACTCTTCACACATGTTTACTGACCCGAAACTCATGCTGGTGACTTTTCACATCTGTGTTCTGACCCGCAACACATGCTGGTGACTCTTCACACCTGTGTTCTGACCCGCAACACATGCTGGTGACTTTTCACATCTGTGTTCTGACCCGAAACTCATGCTGGTGACTTTTCACATCTGTGTTCTGACCCGCAACACATGCTGGTGACTCTTCACATCAGTTTACTGACCTGTAACACATGCTGGTGACTCTTCACATCTGTGTTCTGACCCGCAACTCATGCTGGCGACTCTTCACATCTGTGTTCTGACCCGCAACTCATGCTGGTGACCCTTCACATCTGTTTACTGACCCGCAACTCATGCTGGTGACTCTTCACATCTGTGTTCTGAACCGCAACACATGCTGGTGACTCTTCACATCTTTGTACTGACCCGCAACTCATGCTGGTGTCTCTTCACACCTGTGTTCTGACCCGCAACACATGCTGGTGACTCTTTACACCTGTGTTCTGACCCGCAACACATGCTGGTGACTCTTCACATCTGTGTTCTGACCCGCAAACCATGCTGGTGACTCTTCACATCCGTGTTCTGAACCACAACACATGCTGGTGACTCTTCACACCTGTGTTCTGACCCGCAACACATGCTGGTGACTCTTCACACCTGTGTTCTGACCCGCAACACATGCTGGAGACTCTTCACATCTGTATTCTGACCCGCAAACCATGCTGGTGACTTTCACATCTGTGTTCTGACCTGCAACACATGCTGGTGACTCTTCACACCTGTGTTCTGACCCGCAACTCATGCTGGTGACTCTTTGACCCGCAACACATGCTGGTGAGTCTTCACATCTGCGTTCTGACCCGCAACACATGCTGGTGATTCTTCACATCTGTGTTCTGACCCGCAACACATGCTGGTGACTCTCCACACCTGTGTACTGACCCGCAACACATGCTGTAGACTCTTCACATCTGTGTTCTGACCCGCAACACATGCTGGTGGCTCTTCACACTTGTGTACTGACCCGCAACTCATGCTGGTGACTCTTCACACCTGTGTACTGACCCGCAACTCATGCTGGTGACTCTTCACATCTGTGTACTGACCCGCAACACATGCTGGTGACTCTTCACACCTGTGTTCTGACCCGCAACACATGCTGGTGACTTTTCACATCTGTGTTCTGACCCGAAACTCATGCTGGTGACTTTTCACATCTGTGTTCTGACCCGCAACACATGCTGGTGACTCTTCACATCAGTTTACTGACCTGCAACACATGCTGGTGACTCTTCACATGTTTTCTGACCCGCAACACATGCTGGTGATTCTTCACATCTGTGTTCTGACCCGCAACACATGCTGGTGACTCTTCACTACTGTGTACTGACGCGCAACTCATGCTGGTGATTCTTCACATCTCTGTACTGACCCGCAACTAATGCTGGTGACTCTTCACATGTGTTCTGACCCGCAACACATGCTGGTGACTCTTCACATCTGTGTTCTGAACCGCAACACATGCTGGTGACTCTTCACATCTCTGTACTGACCCGCAACTCATGCTGGTGACTCTTCACACCTGTGTTCTGACCCACAACACATGCTGGTGACTCTTCACACCTGTGTTCTGACCCGCAACACATGCTGGTGACTCTTCACATCTGTGTTCTGACCCGCAAACCATGCTGGTGACTCTTCACATCTGTGTTCTGACCCAAAACTCATGCTGGTGATTCTTCACATCTGTGTTCTGACCCGCAACACATGCTGGTGACTCTTCACATCTGTGTTCTGACCCGCAACTCATGCTGGTGACTCTTCACATCTGTGTTCTGAACCGCAACACATGCTGGTGACTCTTCACATCTGTGTACTGACCCGCAACTCATGCTTGTGACACTTTACACCTGTGTTCTGACCCGCAACTCATGCTGGTGACTCTTCACACCTGTGTTCTGACCCACAACACATGCTGGTGACTCTTCACATCTGTGTTTTGACCCGCAACTCAAGCTGGTGACTCTTTGACCCACAACACATGCTGGTGACTCTTCACATCTGTGTTCTGACCCGCAACACATGCTGGTGACTCTTCACATCTGTGTTCTGACCCGCAACACATGCTGGTGACTCTTCACATCTGTGTTCTGACCCGCAACACATGCTGGTGACTCTTCACACCTGTGTTCTGACCCGCAACACATGCTGGTGACTCTTCACATCTGTGTTCTGACCCGCAAACCATGCTGGTGACTCTTCACATCTGTGTTCTGAACAGCAACACATGCTGGTGACTCTTCACACCTGTGTTCTGACCCGCAACACATGCTGGTGACTCTTCACACCTGTGTTCTGACCCACAACACATGCTGGTGACTCTTCACCTCTGTTTTCTGACCCGCAAACCATGCTGGTGACTCTTCACATCTGTGTTCTGACCTGCAACACATGCTGGTGACTCTTCACACCTGTGTTGTGACCCGCAACCCATGCTGGTGACTCTTTGACCCGCAACACATGCTGGTGAGTCTTCACACCTGTGTACTGACCCGCAACTCATGCTGGTGACTCTTCACATCTGTGTACTGACCTGCAACACATGCTGGTGACTCTTCACACCTGTGTTCTGACCCGCAACACATGCTGGTGACTTTTCACATCTGTGTTCTGACCCGAAACTCATGCTGGTGACTTTTCACATCTGTGTTCTGACCCGCAACACATGCTGGTGACTCTTCACATCAGTTTACTGACCTGCAACACATGCTGGTGACTCTTCACATGTGTTCTGACCCGCAACACATGCTGGTGATTCTTCACATCTGTGTTCTGACCCGCAACACATGCTGGTGACTCTTCACATCTGTTTTCTGACCCGCAACTCATGCTGTTGACTCTTCACATCTGTTTACTGACATGCAACACATGCTGGTGATTCTTCACATCTGTGTTCTGACCCGCAACACATGCTTGTGACTCTTCACATCTGTGTTCTGACCCGCAAACCATGCTGGTGACTCTTCACATCTTTGTTCTGACCCACAACACATGCTGGTGACTCTTCACACCTGTTTTCTGACCCGCAACTCATGCTGTTGACTCTTTGACCCGCAACACATGCTGGTGACTCTTCACATCTGTGTTCTGACCCGCAACACATGCTGGTGACTATTCACACCTGTGTTCTGACCCGCAACACACGCTGGTGACTCTCCACACCTGTGTACTGACCCGCAACACATGCTGGTGACTCTTCACATCTGTGTTCTGACCCGCAACTCATGCTGGTTACTCTTCACACCTGTTTACTGACCCGAAACTCATGCTGGTGACTTTTCACATCTGTGTTCTGACCCGCAACACATGCTGGTGACACTTCACATCTGTTTACTGACCCGCAGCACATGCTGGTGACTCTTCACATGTGTTCTGACCCGCAACACATGCTGGTGATTCTTCACATCTGTGTTCTGACCCGCAACACATGCTGGTGACTCTTCACATCTGTGTTCTGACCCGCAACTCATGCTGGTGATTCTTCACATCTGTGTTGTGAACCGCAACACATGCTGGTGACTCTTCACATCTGTGTACTGACCCGCAACTCATGCTGGTGACACTTCACACCTGTGTTCTGACCCGCAACTCATGCTGGTGACTCTTCACACCTGTGTTCTGACACACAACACATTCTGGTGACTCTTCACATCTGTGTTCTGACCCGCAACTCATGCTGGTGACCCTTCACATCTGTGTTCTGACCCGCAAACCATGCTGGTGACTCTTCACATCTTTGTTTTTACCCACAATACATGCTTGTGACTCTTCACACCTGTGTTCTGACCCGCAACTCATGCTGGTGACTCTTTGACCCGCAACACATGCTGGTGACTCTTCACATCTGTGTTCTGACCCGCAACACATGCTGGTGACTCTTCACATCTGTGTTCTGACCCGCAAACCATGCTGATGACTCTTCACATCTTTGTTCTGACCCACAACACATGCTGGTGACTCTTCACACCTGTGTTCTGACCCGCAACTCATGCTGTTGACTCTTTGACCCGCAACACATGCTGGTGACTCTTCACATCTGTGTTCTGACCCGCAACACATGCTGGTGACTATTCACACCTGTGTTCTGACCCGCAACACATGCTGGTGACTCTCCACACCTGTGTACTGACCCGCAACACATGCTGGTGACTCTTCACATCTGTGTTCTGACCCGCAACTCATGCTGGTGACTCTTCACACATGTTTACTGACCCGAAACTCATGCTGGTGACTTTTCACATCTGTGTTCTGACCCGCAACACATGCTGGTGACTCTTCACACCTGTGTTCTGACCCGCAACACATGCTGGTGACTTTTCACATCTGTGTTCTGACCCGAAACTCATGCTGGTGACTTTTCACATCTGTGTTCTGACCCGCAACACATGCTGGTGACTCTTCACATCAGTTTACTGACCTGTAACACATGCTGGTGACTCTTCACATCTGTGTTCTGACCCGCAACACATGCTGGTGATTCTTCACATCTGTGTTCTGACCCGCAACACCTGCTGGTGACTCTTCACTCCTGTGTACTGACGCGCAACTCATGCTGGTGACTCTTCACATCTCTGTACTGACCCGCAACTCATGCTGGTGACTCTTCACATCTGCGTTCTGACCCGCAACACATGCTGGTGACTCTTCACACCTGTGTTCTGACCCGCAACATATGCTGGTGACTCTTCACATCTGTGTTCTGACCCGCAAACCATGCTGGTGACTCTTCACATCTGTGTTCTGACCCGAAACTCATGCTGGTGACTTTTCAAATCTGTGTTCTGACCCGCAACACATGCTGGTGACTCTTCACATCTGTGTTCTGACCCGCAACTCATGCTGGTGACTCTTCACAACTGTGTTCTGAACCGCAACACATGCTGGTGACTCTTCACATCTGTGTACTGACACGCAACTCATGCTGGTGACACTTTACACCTGTGTTCTGACCCGCAACTCATGCTGGTGACTCTTCACACCTGTGTTCTGACCCACAACACATGCTGGTGACTCTTCACATCTGTGTTTTGACCCGCAACTCAAGCTGGTGACTCTTTGACCCACAACACATGCTGGTGACTCTTCACATCTGTGTTCTGACCCGCAACACATGCTTGTGATTCTTCACATCTGTGTTCTGACCCGCATCACATGCTGGTGACTCTTCACATCTGTGTTCTGACCCGCAACACATGCTGGTGACTCTTCACACCTGTGTTCTGACCCGCAACACATGCTGGTGACTTTTCACATCTGTTTACTGACGCGCAACTCATGCTGGTGACTCTTCACACCCGTGTACTGACCCGCAACACATGCTTCTGAGTCTTCACACTTGTGTTCTGACCCGCAACTCATGCTTGTGACTCTTCACACCTGTGTACTGACATGAAACTCATGCTGGTGACTCTTCACATCTGTTTACTGACCCGCAACACATGCTGGTGACTCTTCACATCTGTTTACTGATCCGCAACACATGCTGGTGACTCTTCACATGTGTTCTGACCCGCAACACATGCTGGTGACTCTTCACATCTGTGTTCTGACCCGCAACTCATGCTGGCGACTCTTCACATCTGTGTTCTGACCCGCAACTCATGCTGGTGACTCTTCACATCTGTTTACTGACCCGCAACACATGCTGGTGACTCTTCACATCTGTGTTCTGAACCGCAACACATGCTGGTGACTCTTCACATCTTTGTACTGACCTGCAACTCATGCTGGTGTCTCTTCACACCTGTGTTCTGACCCGCAACACATGCTGGTGACTCTTTACACCTGTGTTCTGACCCGCAACCCATGCTGGTGACTCTTCACATCTGTGTTCTGACCCGCAAACCATGCTGGTGACTCTTCACATCTGTGTTCTGAACCGCAACACATGCTGGTGACTCTTCACACCTGTGTTCTGACCCGCAACACATGCTGGTGACTCTGCACATCTGTGTTCTGACCCGCAACACATGCTGGTGATTCTTCACATCTGTGTTCTGACCCGCAAACCATGCTGGTGACTTTCACATCTGTGTTCTGACCTGCAACACATGCTGGTGACTCTTCACACCTGTGTTCTGACCCGCAACACATGCTGGTGACTTTTCACATCTGTTTACTGACGCGCAACTCATGCTGGTGACTCTTCACACCCGTGTACTGACCCGCAACACATGCTGCTGAGTCTTCACACTTGTGTTCTGACCCGCAACTCATGCTTGTGACTCTTCACACCTGTGTACTGACATGAAACTCATGCTGGTGACTCTTCACATCTGTTTACTGACCCGCAACACATGCTGGTGACTCTTCACATCTGTTTACTGATCCGCAACACATGCTGGTGACTCTTCACATGTGTTCTGACCCGCAACACATGCTGGTGACTCTTCACATCTGTGTTCTGACCCGCAACTCATGCTGGCGACTCTTCACATCTGTGTTCTGACCCGCAACTCATGCTGGTGACCCTTCACATCTGTTTACTGACCCGCAACTCATGCTGGTGACTCTTCACATCTGTGTTCTGAACCGCAACACATGCTGGTGACTCTTCACATCTTTGTACTGACCCGCAACTCATGCTGGTGTCTCTTCACACCTGTGTTCTGACCCGCAACACATGCTGGTGACTCTTTACACCTGTGTTCTGACCCGCAACACATGCTGGTGACTCTTCACATCTGTGTTCTGACCCGCAAACCATGCTGGTGACTCTTCACATCTGTGTTCTGAACCGCAACACATGCTGGTGACTCTTCACACCTGTGTTCTGACCCGCAACACATGCTGGTGACTCTTCACACCTGTGTTCTGACCCGCAACACATGCTGGAGACTCTTCACATCTGTATTCTGACCCGCAAACCATGCTGGTGACTTTCACATCTGTGTTCTGACCTGCAACACATGCTGGTGACTCTTCACACCTGTGTTCTGACCCGCAACTCATGCTGGTGACTCTTTGACCCGCAACACATGCTGGTGAGTCTTCACATCTGCGTTCTGACCCGCAACACATGCTGGTGATTCTTCACATCTGTGTTCTGACCCGCAACACATGCTGGTGACTCTCCACACCTGTGTACTGACCCGCAACACATGCTGTAGACTCTTCACATCTGTGTTCTGACCCGCAACACATGCTGGTGGCTCTTCACACTTGTGTACTGACCCGCAACTCATGCTGGTGACTCTTCACACCTGTGTACTGACCCGCAACTCATGCTGGTGACTCTTCACATCTGTGTACTGACCCGCAACACATGCTGGTGACTCTTCACACCTGTGTTCTGACCCGCAACACATGCTGGTGACTTTTCACATCTGTGTTCTGACCCGAAACTCATGCTGGTGACTTTTCACATCTGTGTTCTGACCCGCAACACATGCTGGTGACTCTTCACATCAGTTTACTGACCTGCAACACATGCTGGTGACTCTTCACATCAGTTTACTGACCCGCAACACATGCTGGTGATTCTTCACATCTGTGTTCTGACCCGCAACACATGCTGGTGACTCTTCACTACTGTGTACTGACGCGCAACTCATGCTGGTGACTCTTCACATCTCTGTACTGACCCGCAACTAATGCTGGTGACTCTTCACATGTGTTCTGACCCGCAACACATGCTGGTGACTCTTCACATCTGTGTTCTGAACCGCAACACATGCTGGTGACTCTTCACATCTCTGTACTGACCCGCAACTCATGCTGGTGACTCTTCACACCTGTGTTCTGACCCGCAACACATGCTGGTGACTCTTCACACCTGTGTTCTGACCCGCAACACATGCTGGTGACTCTTCACATCTGTGTTCTGACCCGCAAACCATGCTGGTGACTCTTCACATCTGTGTTCTGACCCAAAACTCATGCTGGTGATTCTTCACATCTGTGTTCTGACCCGCAACACATGCTGGTGACTCTTCACATCTGTGTTCTGACCCGCAACTCATGCTGGTGACTCTTCACATCTGTGTTCTGAACCGCAACACATGCTGGTGACTCTTCACATCTGTGTACTGACCCGCAACTCATGCTTGTGACACTTTACACCTGTGTTCTGACCCGCAACTCATGCTGGTGACTCTTCACACCTGTGTTCTGACCCACAACACATGCTGGTGACTCTTCACATCTGTGTTTTGACCCGCAACTCAAGCTGGTGACTCTTTGACCCACAACACATGCTGGTGACTCTTCACATCTGTGTTCTGACCCGCAACACATGCTGGTGACTCTTCACATCTGTGTTCTGACCCGCAACACATGCTGGTGACTCTTCACATCTGTGTTCTGACCCGCAACACATGCTGGTGACTCTTCACACCTGTGTTCTGACCCGCAACACATGCTGGTGACTCTTCACATCTGTGTTCTGACCCGCAAACCATGCTGGTGACTCTTCACATCTGTGTTCTGAACAGCAACACATGCTGGTGACTCTTCACACCTGTGTTCTGACCCGCAACACATGCTGGTGACTCTTCACACCTGTGTTCTGACCCACAACACATGCTGGTGACTCTTCACCTCTGTTTTCTGACCCGCAAACCATGCTGGTGACTCTTCACATCTGTGTTCTGACCTGCAACACATGCTGGTGACTCTTCACACTTGTGTTGTGACCCGCAACCCATGCTGGTGACTCTTTGACCCGCAACACATGCTGGTGAGTCTTCACACCTGTGTACTGACCCGCAACTCATGCTGGTGACTCTTCACATCTGTGTACTGACCTGCAACACAGGCTGGTGACTCTTCACACCTGTGTTCTGACCCGCAACACATGCTGGTGACTTTTCACATCTGTGTTCTGACCCGCAACACATGCTGGTGACTCTTCACATCAGTTTACTGACCTGCAACACATGCTGGTGACTCTTCACATGTGTTCTGACCCGCAACACATGCTGGTGATTCTTCACATCTGTGTTCTGACCCGCAACACATGCTGGTGACTCTTCACATCTGTTTTCTGACCCCCAACTCATGCTGTTGACTCTTCACATCTGTTTACTGACCTGCAACACATGCTGGTGATTCTTCACATCTGTGTTCTGACCCGCAACACATGCTTGTGACTCTTCACATCTGTGTTCTGACCCGCAAACCATGCTGGTGACTCTTCACATCTTTGTTCTGACCCACAACACATGCTGGTGACTCTTCACACCTGTTTTCTGACCCGCAACTCATGCTGTTGACTCTTTGACCCGCAACACATGCTGGTGACTCTTCACATCTGTGTTCTGACCCGCAACACATGCTGGTGACTATTCACACCTGTGTTCTGACCCGCAACACACGCTGGTGACTCTCCACACCTGTGTACTGACCCGCAACACATGCTGGTGACTCTTCACATCTGTGTTCTGACCCGCAACTCATGCTGGTTACTCTTCACACCTGTTTACTGACCCGAAACTCATGCTGGTGACTTTTCACATCTGTGTTCTGACCCGCAACACATGCTGGTGACACTTCACATCTGTTTACTGACCCGCAGCACATGCTGGTGACTCTTCACATGTGTTCTGACCCGCAACACATGCTGGTGATTCTTCACATCTGTGTTCTGACCCGCAACACATGCTGGTGACTCTTCACATCTGTGTTCTGACCCGCAACTCATGCTGGTGACTCTTCACATCTGTGTTGTGAACCGCAACACATGCTGGTGACTCTTCACATCTGTGTACTGACCCGCAACTCATGCTGGTGACACTTCACACCTGTGTTCTGACCCGCAACTCATGCTGGTGACTCTTCAAACCTGTGTTCTGACACACAACACATTCTGGTGACTCTTCACATCTGTGTTCTGAACCGCAACTCATGCTGGTGACCCTTCACATCTGTGTTCTGACCCGCAAACCATGCTGGTGACTCTTCACATCTTTGTTTTGACCCACAATACATGCTTGTGACTCTTCACACCTGTGTTCTGACCCGCAACTCATGCTGGTGACTCTTTGACCCGCAACACATGCTGGTGACTCTTCACATCTGTGTTCTGACCCGCAACACATGCTGGTGACTCTTCACATCTGTGTTCTGACCCGCAAACCATGCTGATGACTCTTCACATCTTTGTTCTGACCCACAACACATGCTGGTGACTCTTCACACCTGTGTTCTGACCCGCAACTCATGCTGTTGACTCTTTGACCCGCAACACATGCTGGTGACTCTTCACATCTGTGTTCTGACCCGCAACACATGCTGGTGACTATTCACACCTGTGTTCTGACCCGCAACACATGCTGGTGACTCTCCACACCTGTGTACTGACCCGCAACACATGCTGGTGACTCTTCACATCTGTGTTCTGACCCGCAACTCATGCTGGTGACTCTTCACACATGTTTACTGACCCGAAACTCATGCTGGTGACTTTTCACATCTGTGTTCTGACCCGCAACACATGCTGGTGACACTTCACATCTGTTTACTGACCCGCAACACATGCTGGTGACTCTTCACACCTGTGTTCTGACCCACAACACATGCTGGTGACTCTTCACATCTGTGTTCTGACCCGCAACTCATGCTGGTGACTCTTCACATCTGTGTTGTGACCCGCAAACCATGCTGGTGACTCTTCACATCTTTGTTCTGACCCACAACACATGCTGGTGAGTCTTCACACATGTGTTCTGACCCGCAACTCATGCTGGTGACTCGTTGACCCGCAACACATGCTGGTGAGTCTTCACATCTGTGTTCTGACCCGCAACTAATGCTGGTGACTCTTCACACCTGTTTACTGACCCGAAACTCATGCTGGTGACTTTTCACATCTGTGTTCTGACCCGCAACACATGCTGGTGACACTTCACATGTTTACTGACCCGCAAACCATGCTGGTGACTCTTCACATGTGTTCTGATCCGCAACACATGCTGGTGATTCTTCACATCTGTGTTCTGACCCGCAACACATGCTGGTGACTCTTCACATCTGTGTTCTGACCCGCAACACATGCTGGTGACTCTTCACACCTGTGTTCTGACCCGCAACACATGCTGGTGACTCTTCACATCTGTGTTCTGACCCGCAAACCATGCTGGTGACTCTTCACATCTGTGTTCTGAACCGCAACACATGCTGGTGACTCTTCACACCTGTGTTCTGACCCGCAACACATGCTGGTGACTCTTCACATCTGTGTTCTGACCCGCAAACCATGCTGGTGACTTTCACATCTGTGTTCTGACCTGCAACACATGCTGGTGACTCTTCACGCCTGTGTTCTGACCCGCAACTCATGCTGGTGACTCTTTGACCCGCAACACATGCTGGTGAGTCTTCACATCTGCGTTCTGACCCGCAACACATGCTGGTGACTCTTCACACCTGTGTTCTGACCCGCAACACATGCTGGTGACTTTTCACATCTGTGTTCTGACCCGAAACTCATGCTGGTGACTTTTCAAATCTGTGTTCTGACCCGCAACACATGCTGGTGACTCTTCACATGTGTTCTGACCCGCAACACATGCTGGTGATTCTTCACATCTGTGTTCTGACCCGCAACACATGCTGGTGACTCTTCACTCCTGTGTACTGACATGCAACTCATGCTGGTGACTCTTCACATCTCTGTACTGACCCGCAACTCATGCTGGTGACTCTTCACATGTGTTCTGAACCGCAACACATGCTGGTGACTCTTCACATCTCTGTACTGACCCGCAACTCATGCTGGTGACTCTTCACACCTGTGTTCTGACCCACAACACATGCTGGTGACTCTTCACACCTGTGTTCTGACCCGCAACACATGCTGGTGACTCTTCACACCTGTGTTTTGACCCGCAACTCAAGCTGGTGACTCTTTGACCCACAACACATGCTGGTGACTCTTCACATCTGTGTTCTGACCCGCAACACATGCTGGTGATTCTTCACATCTGTGTTCTGACCCGCAACACATGCTGGTGACTCTTCACATCTGTGTTCTGACCCGCAACACATGCTGGTGACTCTTCACACCTGTGTTCTGACCCGCAACACATGCTGGTGACTCTTCAAATCTGTGTTCTGACCCGCAAACCATGCTGGTGACTCTTCACATCTGTATTCTGAACCGCAACACATGCTGGTGACTCTTCACACCTGTGTTCTGACCCGCAACACATGCTGGTGACTCTTCACACCTGTGTTCTGACCCGCAACACATGCTGGTGACTCTTCACCTCTGTTTTCTGACCCGCAAACCATGCTGGTGACTCTTCACATCTGTGTTCTGACCTGCAACACATGCTGGTGACTCTTCACACCTGTGTTGTGACCCGCAACTCATGCTGGTGACTCTTTGACCCGCAACACATGCTGGTGAGTCTTCACATCTGTGTTCTGTCCCGCAACACATGCTGGTGACTCTTCACATCTGTGTTCTGACCCGCAACACATGCTGGTGACTCTTCACACCTGTGTACTGACCCGCAACACATGCTGGTGACTCTTCACATCTGTGTTCTGACCCGCAACACATGCTGGTGGCTCTTCACACCTGTGTACTGACCCGCAACTCATGCTGGTGACAATTCACATCTGTGTACTGACCTGCAACACATGCTGGTGACTCTTCACACCTGTGTTCTGACCCGCAACACATGCTGGTGACTTTTCACATCTGTGTTCTGACCCGAAACTCATGCTGGTGACTTTTCACATCTGTGTTCTGACCCGCAACACATGCTGGTGACTCTTCACATCAGTTTACTGACCTGCAACACATGCTGGTGACTCTTCACATGTGTTCTGACCCGCAACACATGCTGGTGATTCTTCACATCTGTGTTCTGACCCGCAACACATGCTGGTGACTCTTCACATCTGTTTTCTGACCCGCAACTCATGCTGTTGACTCTTCACATCTCTTTACTGACCTGCAACACATGCTGGTGACTCTTCACATGTGTTCTGACCCGCAACTCATGCTGGTTACTCTTCACACCTGTTTACTGACCCGAAACTCATGCTGGTGACTTTTCACATCTGTGTTCTGACCCGCAACACATGCTGGTGACACTTCACATCTGTTTACTGACCCGCAGCACATGCTGGTGACTCTTCACATGTGTTCTGACCCGCAACACATGCTGGTGATTCTTCACATCTGTGTTCTGACCCGCAACACATGCTGGTGACTCTTCACATCTGTGTTCTGACCCGCAACTCATGCTGGTGACTCTTCACATCTGTGTTGTAAACCGCAACACATGCTGGTGACTCTTCACATCTGTGTACTGACCCGCAACTCATGCTGGTGACACTTCACACCTGTGTTCTGACCCGCAACTCATGCTGGTGACTCTTCACACCTGTGTTCTGACACACAACACATTCTGGTGACTCTTCACATCTGTGTTCTGACCCGCAACTCATGCTGGTGACCCTTCACATCTGTGTTCTGACCCGCAAACCATGCTGGTGACTCTTCACATCTTTGTTTTGACCCACAATACATGCTGGTGACTCTTCACACCTGTGTTCTGACCCGCAACTCATGCTGGTGACTCTTTGACCCGCAACACATGCTGGTGACTCTTCACATCTGTGTTCTGACCCGCAACACATGCTGGTGACTATTCACATCTGTGTTCTGACCCGCAAACCATGCTGATGACTCTTCACATCTTTGTTCTGACCCACAACACATGCTGGTGACTCTTCACACCTGTGTTCTGACCCGCAACTCATGCTGTTGACTCTTTGACCCGCAACACATGCTGGTGACTCTTCACATCTGTGTTCTGACCCGCAACACATGCTGGTGACTATTCACACCTGTGTTCTGACCCGCAACACATGCTGGTGACTCTCCACACCTGTGTACTGACCCGCAACACATGCTGGTGACTCTTCACATCTGTGTTCTGACCCGCAACTCATGCTGGTGACTCTTCACACATGTTTACTGACCCGAAACTCATGCTGGTGACTTTTCACATCTGTGTTCTGACCCGCAACACATGCTGGTGACACTTCACATCTGTTTACTGACCCGCAACACATGCTGGTGACTCTTCACACCTGTGTTCTGACCCACAACACATGCTGGTGACTCTTCACATCTGTGTTCTGACCCGCAACTCATGCTGGTGACTCTTCACATCTGTGTTCTAACCCGCAAACCATGCTGGTTACTCTTCACATCTTTGTTCTGACCCACAACACATGCTAGTGAGTCTTCACACCTGTGTTCTGACCCGCAACTCATGCTGGTGACTCTTTGACCCGCAACACATGCTGGTGAATCTTCACATCTGTGTTCTGACCCGCAACTAATGCTGGTGACTCTTCACACCTGTTTACTGACCCGAAACTCATGCTGGTGACTTTTCACATCTGTGTTCTGACCCGCAACACATGCTGGTGACACTTCACATGTTTACTGACCCGCAAACCATGCTGGTGACTCTTCACATGTGTTCTGATCCGCAACACATGCTGGTGATTCTTCACATCTGTGTTCTGACCCGCAACACATGCTGGTGACTCTTCACATCTGTGTTCTGACCCGCAACACATGCTGGTGACTCTTCACACCTGTGTTCTGACCCGCAACACATGCTGGTGACTCTTCACATCTTTGTTCTGACCCGCAAACCATGCTGGTGACTTTCACATCTGTGTTCTGACCTGCAACACATGCTGGTGACTCTTCACGCCTGTGTTCTGACCCGCAACTCATGCTGGTGACTCTTTGACCCGCAACACATGCTGGTGAGTCTTCACATCTGCGTTCTGACCCGCAACACATGCTGGTGACTCTTCACACCTGTGTTCTGACCCGCAACACATGCTGGTGACTTTTCACATCTGTGTTCTGACCCGAAACTCATGCTGGTGACTTTTCAAATCTGTGTTCTGACCCGCAACAAATGCTGGTGACTCTTCACATCAGTTTACTGCCCTGCAACACATGCTGGTGACTCTTCACATGTGTTCTGACCCGCAACACATGCTGGTGATTCTTCACATCTGTGTTCTGACCCGCAACACATGCTGGTGACTCTTCACTCCTGTGTACTGACGCGCAACTCATGCTGGTGACTCTTCACATCTCTGTACTGACCCGCAACTCATGCTGGTGACTCTTCACATGTGTTCTGAACCGCAACACATGCTGGTGACTCTTCACATCTCTGTACTGACCCGCAACTCATGCTGGTGACTCTTCACACCTGTGTTCTGACCCACAACACATGCTGGTGACTCTTCACACCTGTGTTCTGACCCGCAACACATGCTGGTGACTCTTCACACCTGTGTTTTGACCCGCAACTCAAGCTGGTGACTCTTTGACCCACAACACATGCTGGTGACTCTTCACATCTGTGTTCTGACCCGCAACACATGCTGGTGATTCTTCACATCTGTGTTCTGACCCGCAACACATGCTGGTGACTCTTCACATCTGTGTTCTGACCCGCAACACATGCTGGTGACTCTTCACACCTGTGTTCTGACCCGCAACACATGCTGGTGACTCTTCACATCTGTGTTCTGACCCGCAAACCATGCTGGTGACTCTTCACATCTGTATTCTGAACCGCAACACATGCTGGTGACTCTTCACACCTGTGTTCTGACCCGCAACACATGCTGGTGACTCTTCACACCTGTGTTCTGACCCGCAACATATGCTGGTGACTCTTCACCTCTGTTTTCTGACCCGCAAACCATGCTGGTGACTCTTCACATCTGTGTTCTGACCTGCAACACATGCTGGTGACTCTTCACACCTGTGTTGTGACCCGCAACTCATGCTGGTGACTCTTTGACCCGCAACACATGCTGGTGAGTCTTCACATCTGTGTTCTGTCCCGCAACACATGCTGGTGACTCTTCACATCTGTGTTCTGACCCGCAACACATGCTGGTGACTCTTCACACCTGTGTACTGACCCGCAACACATGCTGGTGACTCTTCACATCTGTGTTCTGACCCGCAACACATGCTGGTGGCTCTTCACACCTGTGTACTGACCCGCAACTCATGCTGGTGACAATTCACATCTGTGTACTGACCTGCAACACATGCTGGTGACTCTTCACACCTGTGTTCTGACCCGCAACACATGCTGGTGACTTTTCACATCTGTGTTCTGACCCGAAACTCATGCTGGTGACTTTTCACATCTGTGTTCTGACCCGCAACACATGCTGGTGACTCTTCACATCAGTTTACTGACCTGCAACACATGCTGGTGACTCTTCACATGTGTTCTGACCCGCAACACATGCTGGTGATTCTTCACATCTGTGTTCTGACCCGCAACACATGCTGGTGACTCTTCACATCTGTTTTCTGACCCGCAACTCATGCTGTTGACTCTTCACATCTCTTTACTGACCTGCAACACATGCTGGTGACTCTTCACATGTGTTCTGACCCGCAACACATGTTGGTGATTCTTCACATCTGTGTTCTGACCCGCAACACATGCTTGTGACTCTTCACATCTGTGTTCTGACCCGCAAACCATGCTGGTGACTCTTGACATCTTTGTTCTGACCCACAACACATGCTGGTGACTCTTCACACCTGTGTTCTGACCTGCAACTCATGCTGTTGACTCTTTGACCCGCAACACATGCTGGTGACTCTTCACATCTGTATTCTGACCCGCAACACATGCTGGTGACTATTCACACCTGTGTTCTGACCCGCAACACACGCTGGTGACTCTCCACACCTGTGTACTGACCCGCAACACATGCTGGTGACTCTTCACATCTGTGTTCTGACCCGCAACTCATGCTGGTGACTCTTCACACCTGTTTACTGACCCGAAACTCATGCTGGTGACTTTTCACATCTGTGTTCTGACCCGCAACACATGCTGGTGACACTTCACATCTGTTTACTGACCCGCAACACATGCTGGTGACTCTTCACATGTGTTCTGACCCGCAACTCATGCTGGTTACTCTTCACACCTGTTTACTGACCCGAAACTCATGCTGGTGACTTTTCACATCTGTGTTCTGACCCGCAACACATGCTGGTGACACTTCACATCTGTTTACTGACCCGCAGCACATGCTGGTGACTCTTCACATGTGTTCTGACCCGCAACACATGCTGGTGATTCTTCACATCTGTGTTCTGACCCGCAACACATGCTGGTGACTCTTCACATCTGTGTTCTGACCCGCAACTCATGCTGGTGACTCTTCACATCTGTGTTGTGAACCGCAACACATGCTGGTGACTCTTCACATCTGTGTACTGACCCGCAACTCATGCTGGTGACACTTCACACCTGTGTTCTGACCCGCAACTCATGCTGGTGACTCTTCACACCTGTGTTCTGACACACAACACATTCTGGTGACTCTTCACATCTGTGTTCTGACCCGCAACTCATGCTGGTGACCCTTCACATCTGTGTTCTGACCCGCAAACCATGCTGGTGACTCTTCACATCTTTGTTTTGACCCACAATACATGCTGGTGACTCTTCACACCTGTGTTCTGACCCGCAACTCATGCTGGTGACTCTTTGACCCGCAACACATGCTGGTGACTCTTCACATCTGTGTTCTGACCCGCAACACATGCTGGTGACTCTTCACATCTGTGTTCTGACCCGCAAACCATGCTGATGACTCTTCACATCTTTGTTCTGACCCACAACACATGCTGGTGACTCTTCACACCTGTGTTCTGACCCGCAACTCATGCTGTTGACTCTTTGACCCGCAACACATGCTGGTGACTCTTCACATCTGTGTTCTGACCCGCAACACATGCTGGTGACTATTCACACCTGTGTTCTGACCCGCAACACATGCTGGTGACTCTCCACACCTGTGTACTGACCCGCAACACATGCTGGTGACTCTTCACATCTGTGTTCTGACCCGCAACTCATGCTGGTGACTCTTCACACATGTTTACTGACCCGAAACTCATGCTGGTGACTTTTCACATCTGTGTTCTGACCCGCAACACATGCTGGTGACACTTCACATCTGTTTACTGACCCGCAACACATGCTGGTGACTCTTCACACCTGTGTTCTGACCCACAACACATGCTGGTGACTCTTCACATCTGTGTTCTGACCCGCAACTCATGCTGGTGACTCTTCACATCTGTGTTCTGACCCGCAAACCATGCTGGTGACTCTTCACATCTTTGTTCTGACCCACAACACATGCTAGTGAGTCTTCACACCTGTGTTCTGACCCGCAACTCATGCTGGTGACTCTTTGACCCGCAACACATGCTGGTGAATCTTCACATCTGTGTTCTGACCCGCAACTAATGCTGGTGACTCTTCACACCTGTTTACTGACCCGAAACTCATGCTGGTGACTTTTCACATCTGTGTTCTGACCCGCAACACATGCTGGTGACACTTCACATGTTTACTGACCCGCAAACCATGCTGGTGACTCTTCACATCTGTGTTCTGAACCGCAACACATGCTGGTGACTCTTCACACCTGTGTTCTGACCCGCAACACATGCTGGTGACTCTTCACATCTGTGTTCTGACCCGCAAACCATGCTGGTGACTTTCACATCTGTGTTCTGACCTGCAACACATGCTGGTGACTCTTCACGCCTGTGTTCTGACCCGCAACTCATGCTGGTGACTCTTTGACCCGCAACACATGCTGGTGAGTCTTCACATCTGCGTTCTGACCCGCAACACATGCTGGTGACTCTTCACACCTGTGTTCTGACCCGCAACACATGCTGGTGACTTTTCACATCTGTGTTCTGACCCGAAACTCATGCTGGTGACTTTTCAAATCTGTGTTCTGACCCGCAACAAATGCTGGTGACTCTTCACATCAGTTTACTGCCCTGCAACACATGCTGGTGACTCTTCACATGTGTTCTGACCCGCAACACATGCTGGTGATTCTTCACATCTGTGTTCTGACCCGCAACACATGCTGGTGACTCTTCACTCCTGTGTACTGACGCGCAACTCATGCTGGTGACTCTTCACATCTCTGTACTGACCCGCAACTCATGCTGGTGACTCTTCACATGTGTTCTGAACCGCAACACATGCTGGTGACTCTTCACATCTCTGTACTGACCCGCAACTCATGCTGGTGACTCTTCACACCTGTGTTCTGACCCACAACACATGCTGGTGACTCTTCACACCTGTGTTCTGACCCGCAACACATGCTGGTGACTCTTCACACCTGTGTTTTGACCCGCAACTCAAGCTGGTGACTCTTTGACCCACAACACATGCTGGTGACTCTTCACATCTGTGTTCTGACCCGCAACACATGCTGGTGATTCTTCACATCTGTGTTCTGACCCGCAACACAGTCTGGTGACTCTTCACATCTGTGTTCTGACCCGCAACACATGCTGGTGACTCTTCACACCTGTGTTCTGACCCGCAACACATGCTGGTGACTCTTCACATCTGTGTTCTGACCCGCAAACCATGCTGGTGACTCTTCACATCTGTATTCTGAACCGCAACACATGCTGGTGACTCTTCACACCTGTGTTCTGACCCGCAACACATGCTGGTGACTCTTCACACCTGTGTTCTGACCCGCAACATATGCTGGTGACTCTTCACCTCTGTTTTCTGACCCGCAAACCATGCTGGTGACTCTTCACATCTGTGTTCTGACCTGCAACACATGCTGGTGACTCTTCACACCTGTGTTGTGACCCGCAACTCATGCTGGTGACTCTTTGACCCGCAACACATGCTGGTGAGTCTTCACATCTGTGTTCTGTCCCGCAACACATGCTGGTGACTCTTCACATCTGTGTTCTGACCCGCAACACATGCTGGTGACTCTTCACACCTGTGTACTGACCCGCAACACATGCTGGTGACTCTTCACATCTGTGTTCTGACCCGCAACACATGCTGGTGGCTCTTCACACCTGTGTACTGACCCGCAACTCATGCTGGTGACAATTCACATCTGTGTACTGACCTGCAACACATGCTGGTGACTCTTCACACCTGTGTTCTGACCCGCAACACATGCTGGTGACTTTTCACATCTGTGTTCTGACCCGAAACTCATGCTGGTGACTTTTCACATCTGTGTTCTGACCCGCAACACATGCTGGTGACTCTTCACATCAGTTTACTGACCTGCAACACATGCTGGTGACTCTTCACATGTGTTCTGACCCGCAACACATGCTGGTGATTCTTCACATCTGTGTTCTGACCCGCAACACATGCTGGTGACTCTTCACATCTGTTTTCTGACCCGCAACTCATGCTGTTGACTCTTCACATCTCTTTACTGACCTGCAACACATGCTGGTGACTCTTCACATGTGTTCTGACCCGCAACACATGTTGGTGATTCTTCACATCTGTGTTCTGACCCGCAACACATGCTTGTGACTCTTCACATCTGTGTTCTGACCCGCAAACCATGCTGGTGACTCTTGACATCTTTGTTCTGACCCACAACACATGCTGGTGACTCTTCACACCTGTGTTCTGACCTGCAACTCATGCTGTTGACTCTTTGACCCGCAACACATGCTGGTGACTCTTCACATCTGTATTCTGACCCGCAACACATGCTGGTGACTATTCACACCTGTGTTCTGACCCGCAACACACGCTGGTGACTCTCCACACCTGTGTACTGACCCGCAACACATGCTGGTGACTCTTCACATCTGTGTTCTGACCCGCAACTCATGCTGGTGACTCTTCACACCTGTTTACTGACCCGAAACTCATGCTGGTGACTTTTCACATCTGTGTTCTGACCCGCAACACATGCTGGTGACACTTCACATCTGTTTACTGACCCGCAACACATGCTGGTGACTCTTCACATGTGTTTTGACCCGCAACACATGCTGGTGATTCTTCACATCTGTGTTCTGACCCGCAACACATGCTGGTGTCTCTTCACATCTGTGTTCTGACCCGCAACTCATGCTGGTGACTCTTCACATCTGTGTTGTGAACCGCAACACATGCTGGTGACTCTTCACATCTGTGTACTGACCCGCAACTCTTGCTGGTGACACTTCACACCTGTGTTCTGACCCGCAACTCATGCTGGTGACTCTTCACACCTGTATTCTGACACACAACACATGCTGGTGACTCTTCACATCTGTATTCTGACCCGCAACTCATGCTGGTGACCCTTCACATCTGTGTTCTGACCCGCAAACCATGCTGGTGACTCTTCACATCTTTGTTTTGACCCACAATACATGCTGGTGACTCTTCACACCTGTGTTCTGACCCGCAACTCATGCTGGTGACTCTTTGACCCGCAACACATGCTGGTGACTCTTCACATCTGTGTTCTGACCCGCAACACATGCTGGTGACTCTTCACATCTGTGTTCTGACCCGCAAACCATGCTGATGACTCTTCACATCTTTGTTCTGACCCACAACACATGCTGGTGACTCTTCACACCTGTGTTCTGACCCGCAACTCATGGTGTTGACTCTTTGACCCGCAACACATGCTGGTGACTCTTCACATCTGTGTTCTGACCCGCAACACATGCTGGTGACTATTCACACCTGTGTTCTGACCCGCAACACATGCTGGTGACTCTCCACACCTGTGTACTGACCCGCAACACATGCTGGTGACTCTTCACATCTGTGTTCTGACCCGCAACTCATGCTGGTGACTCTTCACACCTGTTTACTGACCCGAAACTCATGCTGGTGACTTTTCACATCTGTGTTCTGACCCGCAACACATGCTGGTGACACTTCACATCTGTTTACTGACCCGCAACACATGCTGGTGACTCTTCCCATGTGTTCTGACCCGCAACTCATGCTGGTGACTCTTCACACCTGTGTTCTGACCCACAACACATGCTGGTGACTCTTCACATCTGTGTTCTGACCCGCAACTCATGCTGGTGACTCTTCACATCTGTGTTCTGACCCGCAAACCATGCTGGTGACTCTTCACATCTTTGTTCTGACCCACAACACATGCTGGTGAGTCTTCACACCTGTGTTCTGACCCGCAACTCATGCTGGTGACTCTTTGACCCGCAACACATGCTGGTGACTCTTCACATCTGTGTTCTGACCCGCAACTCATGCTGGTGACTCTTCACACCTGTTTACTGACCCGAAACTCATGCTGGTGACTTTTCACATCTGTGTTCTGACCCGCAACTCATGCTGGTGACACTTCACATGTTTACTGACCCGCAACACATGCTGGTGACTCTTCACATGTGTTCTGACCCGCAACACATGCTGGTGATTCTTCACATGTGTGTTCTGACCCGCAACACATGCTGGTGACTCTTCACATCTGTGTTCTGACCCGCAACACATGCTGGTGACTCTTCACACCTGTGTTCTGACCCGCAACACATGCTGGTGACTCTTCACATCTGTGTTCTGACCCGCAAACCATGCTGGTGACTCTTCACATCTGTGTTCTGACCCGCAACACATGCTGGTGACTCTTCACACCTGTGTTCTGACCCGCAACACATGCTGGTGACTCTTCACATCTGTGTTCTGACCCGCAACACATGCTGGTGACTCTTCACATCTGTGTTCTGACCCGCAAACCATGCTGGTGACTCTTCACATGTGTTCTGACCCGCAACTCATGCTGGTGACTCTTCACACCTGTGTTCTGACCCACAACACATGCTGGTGACTCTTCACATCTGTGTTCTGACCCGCAACTCATGCTGGTGACTCTTCACATCTGTGTTCTGACCCGCAAACCATGCTGGTGACTCTTCACTTCTGTGTACTGACCCACAACACATGCTGGTGAGTCTTCACACCTGTGTTCTGACCCGCAACTCATGCTGGTGACTCTTTGACCCGCAACACATGCTGGTGACTCTTCACATCTGTGTTCTGACCCGCAACACATGCTGGTGACTCTTCACACCTGTGTTCTGACCCGCAACACATGCTGGTGACTCTCCACACCTGTGTACTGACCCGCAACACATGCTGGTGACTCTTCACATCTGTGTTCTGACCCGCAACTCATGCTGGTGACTCTTCACACCTGTTTACTGACCCGAAACTCATGGTGGTGACTTTTCACATCTGTGTTCTGACCCGCAACACATGCTGGTGACACTTCACATCTGTTTACTGACCCGCAACACATGCTGGTGACTCTTCACATGTGTGTTCTGAACCGCAACACATGCTGGTGATTCTTCACATCTGTGTTCTGACCCGCAACACATGCTGGTGACTCTTCACATCTGTGTTCTGACCCGCAACACATGCTGGTGACTCTTCACACCTGTGTTCTGACCCGCAACACATGCTGGTGACTCTTCACATCTGTGTTCTGACCCGCAAACCATGCTGGTGACTCTTCACATCTGTGTTCTGAACCGCAACACATGCTGGTGACTCTTCACACCTGTGTTCTGACCCGCAACACATGCTGGTGACTCTTCACACCTGTGTTCTGACCCGCAACACATGCTGGTGACTCTTCACCTCTGTGTTCTGACCCGCAAACCATGCTGGTGACTCTTCACACTTGTGTTCTGACCTGCAACACATGCTGGTGACTCTTCACACCTGTGTTGTGACCCGCAACTCATGCTGGTGACTCTTTGACCCGCAACACATGCTGGTGAGTCTTCACATCTGTGTTCTGTCCCGCAACACATGCTGGTGACTCTTCACATCTGTGTTCTTACCCGCAACACATGCTGGTGACTCTCCACACCTGTGTACTGACCCGCAACACATGCTGGTGACTCTTCACATCTTTGTTCTGACCCGCAACACATGCTTGTGGCTCTTCACACCTGTGTACTGACCCGCAACTCATGCTGGTGACTCTTCACATCTGTTTACTGACCTGCAACACATGCTGGTGACTCTTCACACCTGTGTTCTGACCCGCAACACATGCTGGTGACTTTTCACATCTGTGTTCTGACCCGAAACTCATGCTGGTGACTTTTCACATCTGTGTTCTGACCCGCAACACATGCTGGTGACTCTTCACATCAGTTTACTGACCTGCAACACATGCTGGTGACTCTTCACATGTGTTCTGACCCACAACACATGCTGGTGACTCTTCACATCTGTGTTCTGACCCGCAACTCATGCTGGTGACTCTTCACATCTGTGTTCTGACCCGCAAACCATGCTGGTGACTCTTCACTTCTGTGTACTGACCCACAACACATGCTGGTGAGTCTTCACACCTGTGTTCTGACCCGCAACTCATGCTGGTGACTCTTTGACCCGCAACACATGCTGGTGACTCTTCACATCTGTGTTCTGACCCGCAACACATGCTGGTGACTCTTCACACCTGTGTTCTGACCCGCAACACATGCTGGTGACTCTCCACACCTGTGTACTGACCCGCAACACATGCTGGTGACTCTTCACATCTGTGTTCTGACCCGCAACTCATGCTGGTGACTCTTCACACCTGTTTACTGACCCGAAACTCATGGTGGTGACTTTTCACATCTGTGTTCTGACCCGCAACACATGCTGGTGACACTTCACATCTGTTTACTGACCCGCAACACATGCTGGTGACTCTTCACATGTGTGTTCTGAACCGCAACACATGCTGGTGATTCTTCACATCTGTGTTCTGACCCGCAACACATGCTGGTGACTCTTCACATCTGTGTTCTGACCCGCAACACATGCTGGTGACTCTTCACACCTGTGTTCTGACCCGCAACACATGCTGGTGACTCTTCACATCTGTGTTCTGACCCGCAAACCATGCTGGTGACTCTTCACATCTGTGTTCTGAACCGCAACACATGCTGGTGACTCTTCACACCTGTGTTCTGACCCGCAACACATGCTGGTGACTCTTCACACCTGTGTTCTGACCCGCAACACATGCTGGTGACTCTTCACCTCTGTGTTCTGACCCGCAAACCATGCTGGTGACTCTTCACACTTGTGTTCTGACCTGCAACACATGCTGGTGACTCTTCACACCTGTGTTGTGACCCGCAACTCATGCTGGTGACTCTTTGACCCGCAACACATGCTGGTGAGTCTTCACATCTGTGTTCTGTCCCGCAACACATGCTGGTGACTCTTCACATCTGTGTTCTTACCCGCAACACATGCTGGTGACTCTCCACACCTGTGTACTGACCCGCAACACATGCTGGTGACTCTTCACATCTTTGTTCTGACCCGCAACACATGCTTGTGGCTCTTCACACCTGTGTACTGACCCGCAACTCATGCTGGTGACTCTTCACATCTGTTTACTGACCTGCAACACATGCTGGTGACTCTTCACACCTGTGTTCTGACCCGCAACACATGCTGGTGACTTTTCACATCTGTGTTCTGACCCGAAACTCATGCTGGTGACTTTTCACATCTGTGTTCTGACCCGCAACACATGCTGGTGACTCTTCACATCAGTTTACTGACCTGCAACACATGCTGGTGACTCTTCACATGTGTTCTGACCCGCAACACATGCTGGTGACTCTTCACACCTGTGTTTTGACCCGCAACTCAAGCTGGTGACTCTTTGACCCACAACACATGCTGGTGGCTCTTCACATCTGTGTTCTGACCCGCAACACATGCTGGTGATTCTTCACATCTGTGTTCTGACCCGCAACACATGCTGGTGACTCTTCACATCTGTGTTCTGACCCGCAACACATGCTGGTGACTCTTCACACCTGTGTTCTGACCCGCAACACATGCTGGTGACTCTTCACATCTGTGTTCTGACCCGCAAACCATGCTGGTGACTCTTCACATCTGTATTCTGAACCGCAACACATGCTGGTGACTCTTCACACCTGTGTTCTGACCCGCAACACATGCTGGTGACTCTTCACACCTGTGTTCTGACCCGCAACACATGCTGGTGACTCTTCACCTCTGTTTTCTGACCCGCAAACCATGCTGGTGACTCTTCACATCTGTGTTCTGACCTGCAACACATGCTGGTGACTCTTCACACCTGTGTTGTGACCCGCAACTCATGCTGGTGACTCTTTGACCCGCAACACATGCTGGTGAGTCTTCACATCTGTGTTCTGTCCCGCAACACATGCTTGTGACTCTTCACATCTGTGTTCTGACCCGCAACACATGCTGGTGACTCTTCACACCTGTGTTCTGACCCGCAACACATGCTGGTGGCTCTTCACACCTGTGTACTGACTCGCAACTCATGCTGGTGACAATTCACATCTGTGTACTGACCTGCAACACATGCTGGTGACTCTTCACACCTGTGTTCTGACCCGCAACACATGCTGGTGACTTTTCACATCTGTGTTCTGACCCGAAACTCATGCTGGTGACTTTTCACATCTGTGTTCTGACCCGCAACACATGCTGGTGACTCTTCACATCAGTTTACTGACCTGCAACACATGCTGGTGACTCTTCACATGTGTTCTGACCCGCAACACATGCTGGTGATTCTTCACATCTGTGTTCTGACCCGCAACACATGCTGGTGACTCTTCACATCTGTTTTCTGACCCGCAACTCATGCTGTTGACTCTTCACATCTGTTTACTGACCTGCAACACATGCTGGTGACTCTTCACATGTGTTCTGACCCGCAACACATGTTGGTGATTCTTCACATCTGTGTTCTGACCCGCAACACATGCTTGTGACTCTTCACATCTGTGTTCTGACCCGCAAACCATGCTGGTGACTCTTGACATCTTTGTTCTGACCCACAACACATGCTGGTGACTCTTCACACCTGTGTTCTGACCTGCAACTCATGCTGTTGACTCTTTGACCCGCAACACATGCTGGTGACTCTTCACATCTGTATTCTGACCCGCAACACATGCTGGTGACTATTCACACCTGTGTTCTGACCCGCAACACACGCTGGTGACTCTCCACACCTGTGTACTGACCCGCAACACATGCTGGTGACTCTTCACATCTGTGTTCTGACCCGCAACTCATGCTGGTGACTCTTCACACCTGTTTACTGACCCGAAACTCATGCTGGTGACTTTTCACATCTGTGTTCTGACCCGCAACACATGCTGGTGACACTTCACATCTGTGTTCTGACCCGCAACTCATGCTGGTGACTCTTCACACCTGTTTACTGACCCGCAACACATGCTGGTGACTCTTCACATCTGTGTTCTGACCCGCAACACATGCTGGTGACTCTTCACACCTGTGTTCTGACCCGCAACACATGCTGGTGACTCTTCACATCTGTGTTCTGACCCGCAAACCATGCTGGTGACTCTTCACATCTGTATTCTGAACCGCAACACATGCTGGTGACTCTTCACACCTGTGTTCTGACCCGCAACACATGCTGGTGACTCTTCACACCTGTGTTCTGACCCGCAACACATGCTGGTGACTCTTCACCTCTGTTTTCTGACCCGCAAACCATGCTGGTGACTCTTCACATCTGTGTTCTGACCTGCAACACATGCTGGTGACTCTTCACACCTGTGTTGTGACCCGCAACTCATGCTGGTGACTCTTTGACCCGCAACACATGCTGGTGAGTCTTCACATCTGTGTTCTGTCCCGCAACACATGCTTGTGACTCTTCACATCTGTGTTCTGACCCGCAACACATGCTGGTGACTCTTCACACCTGTGTTCTGACCCGCAACACATGCTGGTGGCTCTTCACACCTGTGTACTGACTCGCAACTCATGCTGGTGACAATTCACATCTGTGTACTGACCTGCAACACATGCTGGTGACTCTTCACACCTGTGTTCTGACCCGCAACACATGCTGGTGACTTTTCACATCTGTGTTCTGACCCGAAACTCATGCTGGTGACTTTTCACATCTGTGTTCTGACCCGCAACACATGCTGGTGACTCTTCACATCAGTTTACTGACCTGCAACACATGCTGGTGACTCTTCACATGTGTTCTGACCCGCAACACATGCTGGTGATTCTTCACATCTGTGTTCTGACCCGCAACACATGCTGGTGACTCTTCACATCTGTTTTCTGACCCGCAACTCATGCTGTTGACTCTTCACATCTGTTTACTGACCTGCAACACATGCTGGTGACTCTTCACATGTGTTCTGACCCGCAACACATGTTGGTGATTCTTCACATCTGTGTTCTGACCCGCAACACATGCTTGTGACTCTTCACATCTGTGTTCTGACCCGCAAACCATGCTGGTGACTCTTGACATCTTTGTTCTGACCCACAACACATGCTGGTGACTCTTCACACCTGTGTTCTGACCTGCAACTCATGCTGTTGACTCTTTGACCCGCAACACATGCTGGTGACTCTTCACATCTGTATTCTGACCCGCAACACATGCTGGTGACTATTCACACCTGTGTTCTGACCCGCAACACACGCTGGTGACTCTCCACACCTGTGTACTGACCCGCAACACATGCTGGTGACTCTTCACATCTGTGTTCTGACCCGCAACTCATGCTGGTGACTCTTCACACCTGTTTACTGACCCGAAACTCATGCTGGTGACTTTTCACATCTGTGTTCTGACCCGCAACACATGCTGGTGACACTTCACATCTGTTTACTGACCCGCAACACATGCTGGTGACTCTTCACATGTGTTTTGACCCGCAACACATGCTGGTGATTCTTCACATCTGTGTTCTGACCCGCAACACATGCTGGTGTCTCTTCACATCTGTGTTCTGACCCGCAACTCATGCTGGTGACTCTTCACATCTGTGTTGTGAACCGCAACACATGCTGGTGACTCTTCACACCTGTGTACTGACCCGCAACTCTTGCTGGTGACACTTCACACCTGTGTTCTGACCCGCAACTCATGCTGGTGACTCTTCACACCTGTGTTCTGACACACAACACATGCTGGTGACTCTTCACATCTGTATTCTGACCCGCAACTCATGCTGGTGACCCTTCACATCTGTGTTTTGACCCGCAAACCATGCTGGTGACTCTTCACATCTTTGTTTTGACCCACAATACATGCTGGTGACTCTTCACACCTGTGTTCTGACCCGCAACTCATGCTGGTGACTCTTTGACCCGCAACACATGCTGGTGACTCTTCACATCTGTGTTCTGACCCGCAACACATGCTGGTGACTCTTCACATCTGTGTTCTGACCCGCAAACCATGCTGATGACTCTTCACATCTTTGTTCTGACCCACAACACATGCTGGTGACTCTTCACACCTGTGTTCTGACCCGCAACTCATGGTGTTGACTCTTTGACCCGCAACACATGCTGGTGACTCTTCACATCTGTGTTCTGACCCGCAACACATGCTGGTGACTATTCACACCTGTGTTCTGACCCGCAACACATGCTGGTGACTCTCCACACCTGTGTACTGACCCGCAACACATGCTGGTGACTCTTCACATCTGTGTTCTGACCCGCAACTCATGCTGGTGACTCTTCACACCTGTTTACTGACCCGAAACTCATGCTGGTGACTTTTCACATCTGTGTTCTGACCCGCAACACATGCTGGTGACACTTCACATCTGTTTACTGACCCGCAACACATGCTGGTGACTCTTCCCATGTGTTCTGACCCGCAACTCATGCTGGTGACTCTTCACACCTGTGTTCTGACCCACAACACATGCTGGTGACTCTTCACATCTGTGTTCTGACCCGCAACTCATGCTGGTGACTCTTCACATCTGTGTTCTGACCCGCAAACCATGCTGGTGACTCTTCACATCTTTGTTCTGACCCACAACACATGCTGGTGAGTCTTCACACCTGTGTTCTGACCCGCAACTCATGCTGGTGACTCTTTGACCCGCAACACATGCTGGTGACTCTTCACATCTGTGTTCTGACCCGCAACTCATGCTGGTGACTCTTCACACCTGTTTACTGACCCGAAACTCATGCTGGTGACTTTTCACATCTGTGTTCTGACCCGCAACACATGCTGGTGACACTTCACATGTTTACTGACCCGCAACACATGCTGGTGACTCTTCACATGTGTTCTGACCCGCAACACATGCTGGTGATTCTTCACATCTGTGTTCTGACCCGCAACACATGCTGGTGACTCTTCACATCTGTGTTCTGACCCGCAACACATGCTGGTGACTCTTCACACCTGTGTTCTGACCCGCAACACATGCTGGTGACTCTTCACATCTGTGTTCTGACCCGCAAACCATGCTGGTGACTCTTCACGTCTGTGTTCTGAACCGCAACACATGCTGGTGACTCTTCACACCTGTGTTCTGACCCGCAACACATGCTGGTGACTCTTCACATCTGTGTTCTGACCCGCAACACATGCTGGTGACTCTTCACATCTGTGTTCTGACCCGCAAACCATGCTGGTGACTCTTTGACCCGCAACACATGCTGGTGACTCTTCACATCTGTATTCTGACCCGCAACACATGCTGGTGACTATTCACACCTGTGTTCTGACCCGCAACACACGCTGGTGACTCTCCACACCTGTGTACTGACCCGCAACACATGCTGGTGACTCTTCACATCTGTGTTCTGACCCGCAACTCATGCTGGTGACTCTTCACACCTGTTTACTGACCCGAAACTCATGCTGGTGACTTTTCACATCTGTGTTCTGACCCGCAACACATGCTGGTGACACTTCACATCTGTTTACTGACCCGCAACACATGCTGGTGACTCTTCACATGTGTTTTGACCCGCAACACATGCTGGTGATTCTTCACATCTGTGTTCTGACCCGCAACACATGCTGGTGTCTCTTCACATCTGTGTTCTGACCCGCAACTCATGCTGGTGACTCTTCACATCTGTGTTGTGAACCGCAACACATGCTGGTGACTCTTCACACCTGTGTACTGACCCGCAACTCTTGCTGGTGACACTTCACACCTGTGTTCTGACCCGCAACTCATGCTGGTGACTCTTCACACCTGTGTTCTGACACACAACACATGCTGGTGACTCTTCACATCTGTATTCTGACCCGCAACTCATGCTGGTGACCCTTCACATCTGTGTTCTGACCCGCAAACCATGCTGGTGACTCTTCACATCTTTGTTTTGACCCACAATACATGCTGGTGACTCTTCACACCTGTGTTCTGACCCGCAACTCATGCTGGTGACTCTTTGACCCGCAACACATGCTGGTGACTCTTCACATCTGTGTTCTGACCCGCAACACATGCTGGTGACTCTTCACATCTGTGTTCTGACCCGCAAACCATGCTGATGACTCTTCACATCTTTGTTCTGACCCACAACACATGCTGGTGACTCTTCACACCTGTGTTCTGACCCGCAACTCATGGTGTTGACTCTTTGACCCGCAACACATGCTGGTGACTCTTCACATCTGTGTTCTGACCCGCAACACATGCTGGTGACTATTCACACCTGTGTTCTGACCCGCAACACATGCTGGTGACTCTCCACACCTGTGTACTGACCCGCAACACATGCTGGTGACTCTTCACATCTGTGTTCTGACCCGCAACTCATGCTGGTGACTCTTCACACCTGTTTACTGACCCGAAACTCATGCTGGTGACTTTTCACATCTGTGTTCTGACCCGCAACACATGCTGGTGACACTTCACATCTGTTTACTGACCCGCAACACATGCTGGTGACTCTTCCCATGTGTTCTGACCCGCAACTCATGCTGGTGACTCTTCACACCTGTGTTCTGACCCACAACACATGCTGGTGACTCTTCACATCTGTGTTCTGACCCGCAACTAATGCTGGTGACTCTTCACATCTGTGTTCTGACCCGCAAACCATGCTGGTGACTCTTCACATCTTTGTTCTGACCCACAACACATGCTGGTGAGTCTTCACACCTGTGTTCTGACCCGCAACTCATGCTGGTGACTCTTTGACCCGCAACACATGCTGGTGACTCTTCACATCTGTGTTCTGACCCGCAACTCATGCTGGTGACTCTTCACACCTGTTTACTGACCCGAAACTCATGCTGGTGACTTTTCACATCTGTGTTCTGACCCGCAACACATGCTGGTGACACTTCACATGTTTACTGACCCGCAACACATGCTGGTGACTCTTCACATGTGTTCTGACCCGCAACACATGCTGGTGATTCTTCACATCTGTGTTCTGACCCGCAACACATGCTGGTGACTCTTCACATCTGTGTTCTGACCCGCAACACATGCTGGTGACTCTTCACACCTGTGTTCTGACCCGCAACACATGCTGGTGACTCTTCACATCTGTGTTCTGACCCGCAAACCATGCTGGTGACTCTTCACATCTGTGTTCTGAACCGCAACACATGCTGGTGACTCTTCACACCTGTGTTCTGACCCGCAACACATGCTGGTGACTCTTCACATCTGTGTTCTGACCCGCAACACATGCTGGTGACTCTTCACATCTGTGTTCTGACCCGCAAACCATGCTGGTGACTCTTCACATGTGTTCTGACCCGCAACTCATGCTGGTGACTCTTCACACCTGTGTTCTGACCCACAACACATGCTGGTGACTCTTCACATCTGTGTTCTGATCCGCAACACATGCTGGTGACTCTTCACACCTGTGTTGTGACCCGCAACTCATGCTGGTGACTCTTTGACCCGCAACACATGCTGGTGAGTCTTCACATCTGTGTTCTGTCCCGCAACACATGCTGGTGACTCTTCACATCTGTGTTCTGACCCGCAACACATGCTGGTGACTCTCCACACCTGTGTACTGACCCGCAACACATGCTGGTGACTCTTCACATCTTTGTTCTGACCCGCAACACATGCTGGTGGCTCTTCACACCTGTGTACTGACCCGCAACTCATGCTGGTGACTCTTCACATCTGTTTACTGACCTGCAACACATGCTGGTGACTCTTCACACCTGTGTTCTGACCCGCAACACATGCTGGTGACTTTTCACATCTGTGTTCTGACCTGCAACACATGCTGGTGACTCTTCACACCTGTGTTGTGACCCGCAACTCATGCTGGTGACTCTTTGACCCGCAACACATGCTGGTGAGTCTTCACATCTGTGTTCTGTCCCGCAACACATGCTGGTGACTCTTCACATCTGTGTTCTGACCCGCAACACATGCTGGTGACTCTTCACACCTGTGTACTGACCCGCAACACATGCTGGTGACTCTTCACATCTGTGTTCTGACCCGCAACACATGCTGGTGGCTCTTCACACCTGTGTACTGACCCGCAACTCATGCTGGTGACAATTCACATCTGTGTACTGACCTGCAACACATGCTGGTGACTCTTCACACCTGTGTTCTGACCCGCAACACATGCTGGTGACTTTTCACATCTGTGTTCTGACCCGCAACTCATGCTGGTGACTTTTCACATCTGTGTTCTGACCCGCAACACATGCTGGTGACTCTTCACATCAGTTTACTGACCTGCAACACATGCTGGTGACTCTTCACATGTGTTCTGACCCGCAACACATGCTGGTGATTCTTCACATCTGTGTTCTGACCCGCAACACATGCTGGTGACTCTTCACATCTGTTTTCTGACCCGCAACTCATGCTGTTGACTCTTCACATCTGTTTACTGACCTGCAACACATGCTGGTGACTCTTCACATGTGTTCTGACCCGCAACACATGTTGGTGATTCTTCACATCTGTGTTCTGACCCGCAACACATGCTTGTGACTCTTCACATCTGTGTTCTGACCCGCAAACCATGCTGGTGACTCTTGACATCTTTGTTCTGACCCACAACACATGCTGGTGACTCTTCACACCTGTGTTCTGACCTGCAACTCATGCTGTTGACTATTTGACCCGCAACACATGCTGGTGACTCTTCACATCTGTATTCTGACCCGCAACACATGCTGGTGACTATTCACACCTGTGTTCTGACCCGCAACACACGCTGGTGACTCTCCACACCTGTGTACTGACCCGCAACACATGCTGGTGACTCTTCACATCTGTGTTCTGACCCGCAACTCATGCTGGTGACTCTTCACACCTGTTTACTGACCCGAAACTCATGCTGGTGACTTTTCACATCTGTGTTCTGACCCGCAACACATGCTGGTGACACTTCACATCTGTTTACTGACCCGCAACACATGCTGGTGACTCTTCACATGTGTTTTGACCCGCAACACATGCTGGTGATTCTTCACATCTGTGTTCTGACCCGCAACACATGCTGGTGTCTCTTCACATCTGTGTTCTGACCCGCAACTCATGCTGGTGACTCTTCACATCTGTGTTGTGAACCGCAACACATGCTGGTGACTCTTCACATCTGTGTACTGACCCGCAACTCTTGCTGGTGACACTTCACACCTGTGTTCTGACCCGCAACTCATGCTGGTGACTCTTCACACCTGTGTTCTGACACACAACACATGTTGGTGATTCTTCACATCTGTATTCTGACCCGCAACTCATGCTGGTGACCCTTCACATCTGTGTTCTGACCCGCAAACCATGCTGGTGACTCTTCACATCTTTGTTTTGACCCACAATACATGCTGGTGACTCTTCACACCTGTGTTCTGACCCGCAACTCATGCTGGTGACTCTTTGACCCGCAACACATGCTGGTGACTCTTCACATCTGTGTTCTGACCCGCAACACATGCTGGTGACTCTTCACATCTGTGTTCTGACCCGCAAACCATGCTGATGACTCTTCACATCTTTGTTCTGACCCACAACACATGCTGGTGACTCTTCACACCTGTGTTCTGACCCGCAACTCATGGTGTTGACTCTTTGACCCGCAACACATGCTGGTGACTCTTCACATCTGTGTTCTGACCCGCAACACATGCTGGTGACTCTTCACACCTGTGTTCTGACCCGCAACACATGCTGGTGACTCTTCACATCTGTGTTCTGACCCGCAAACCATGCTGGTGACTCTTCACATCTGTGTTCTGAACCGCAACACATGCTGGTGACTCTTCACACCTGTGTTCTGACCCGCAACACATGCTGGTGACTCTTCACATCTGTGTTCTGACCCGCAAAACATGCTGGTGACTCTTCACATCTGTGTTCTGACCCGCAAACCATGCTGGTAACTCTTCACATGTGTTCTGACCCGCAACTCATGCTGGTGACTCTTCACACCTGTGTTCTGACCCACAACACATGCTGGTGACTCTTCACATCTGTGTTCTGACCCGCAACTCATGCTGGTGACTCTTCACATCTGTGTTCTGACCCGCAAACCATGCTGGTGACTCTTCACATCTTTGTTCTGACCCACAACACATGCTGGTGAGTCTTCACACCTGTGTTCTGACCCGCAACTCATGCTGGTGACTCTTTGACCCGCAACACATGCTGGTGACTCTTCACATCTGTGTTCTGACCCGCAACACATGCTGGTGACTCTTCACACCTGTGTTCTGACCCGCAACACATGCTGGTGACTCTCCACACCTGTGTACTGACCCGCAACACATGCTGGTGACTCTTCACATCTGTGTTCTGACCCGCAACTCATGCTGGTGACTCTTCACACCTGTTTACTGACCCGAAACTCATGGTGGTGACTTTTCACATCTGTGTTCTGACCCGCAACACATGCTGGTGACACTTCACATCTGTTTACTGACCCGCAACACATGCTGGTGACTCTTCACATGTGTGTTCTGAACCGCAACACATGCTGGTGATTCTTCACATCTGTGTTCTGACCCGCAACACATGCTGGTGACTCTTCACATCTGTGTTCTGACCCGCAACACATGCTGGTGACTCTTCACACCTGTGTTCTGACCCGCAACACATGCTGGTGACTCTTCACATCTGTATTCTGACCCGCAAACCATGCTGGTGACTCTTCACATCTGTGTTCTGAACCGCAACACATGCTGGTGACTCTTCACACCTGTGTTCTGACCCGCAACACATGCTGGTGACTCTTCACACCTGTGTTCTGACCCGCAACACATGCTGGTGACTCTTCACCTCTGTGTTCTGACCCGCAAACCATGCTGGTGACTCTTCACACTTGTGTTCTGACCTGCAACACATGCTGGTGACTCTTCACACCTGTGTTGTGACCCGCAACTCATGCTGGTGACTCTTTGACCCGCAACACATGCTGGTGAGTCTTCACATCTGTGTTCTGTCCCGCAACACATGCTGGTGACTCTTCACATCTGTGTTCTGACCCGCAACACATGCTGGTGACTCTCCACACCTGTGTACTGACCCGCAACACATGCTGGTGACTCTTCACATCTTTGTTCTGACCCGCAACACATGCTGGTGGCTCTTCACACCTGTGTACTGACCCGCAACTCATGCTGGTGACTCTTCACATCTGTTTACTGACCTGCAACACATGCTGGTGACTCTTCAAACCTGTGTTCTGACCCGCAACACATGCTGGTGACTTTTCACATCTGTGTTCTGACCCGCAACACATGCTGGTGACTCTTCACATCAGTTTACTGACCTGCAACACATGCTGGTGACTCTTCACATGTGTTCTGACCCGCAACACATGCTGGTGACTCTTCACATGTGTTCTGACCCGCAACTCATGCTGGTGACTCTTCACATCTGTTTTCTGACCCGCAACTCATGCTGTTGACTCTTCACATCTGTTTACTGACCTGCAACACATGCTGGTGACTTTTCACATGTGTTCTGCCCCGCAACACATGTTGGTGATTCTTCACATCTGTGTTCTGACCCGCAACACATGCTTGTTGACTCTTCACATCTGTGTTCTGACCCGCAAACCATGCTGGTGACTCTTGACATCTTTGTTCTGACCCACAACACATGCTGGTGACTCTTCACACCTGTGTTCTGACCCGCAACTCATGCTGTTGACTCTTTAACTTCGCAACACATGCTGGTGACTCTTCACATCTGTGTTCTGACCCGCAACACATGCTGGTGACTATTCACACCTGTGTTCTGACCCGCAACACACGCTGGTGACTCTCCACACCTGTGTACTGACCCGCAACACATGCTGGTGACTCTTCACATCTGTGTTCTGACCCGCAACTCATGCTGGTGAGTCTTCACACCTGTTTACTGACCCGAAACTCATGCTGGTGACTTTTCACATCTGTGTTCTGACCCGCAACACATGCTGGTGACACTTCACATCTGTTTACTGACCCGCAACACATGCTGGTGACTCTTCACATGTGTTCTGACCCGCAACACATGCTGGTGACTCTTCACACCTGTGTTCTGACCCGCAACTCATGCTGTTGACTCTTTAACTTCGCAACACATGCTGGTGACTCTTCACATCTCTTTACTGACCTGCAACACATGCTGGTGACTCTTCACATGTGTTCTGACCCGCAACACATGTTGGTGATTCTTCACATCTGTGTTCTGACCCGCAACACATGCTTGTGACTCTTCACATCTGTGTTCTGACCCGCAAACCATGCTGGTGACTCTTGACATCTTTGTTCTGACCCACAACACATGCTGGTGACTCTTCACACCTGTGTTCTGACCTGCAACTCATGCTGTTGACTATTTGACCCGCAACACATGCTGGTGACTCTTCACATCTGTATTCTGACCCGCAACACATGCTGGTGACTATTCACACCTGTGTTCTGACCCGCAACACACGCTGGTGACTCTCCACACCTGTGTACTGACCCGCAACACCTGCTGGTGACTCTTCACATCTGTGTTCTGACCCGCAACTCATGCTGGTGACTCTTCACACCTGTTTACTGACCCGAAACTCATGCTGGTGACTTTTCACATCTGTGTTCTGACCCGCAACACATGCTGGTGACACTTCACATCTGTTTACTGACCCGCAACACATGCTGGTGACTCTTCACATGTGTTTTGACCCGCAACACATGCTGGTGATTCTTCACATCTGTGTTCTGACCCGCAACACATGCTGGTGTCTCTTCACATCTGTGTTCTGACCCGCAACTCATGCTGGTGACTCTTCACATCTGTGTTGTGAACCGCAACACATGCTGGTGACTCTTCACATCTGTGTACTGACCCGCAACTCTTGCTGGTGACACTTCACACCTGTGTTCTGACCCGCAACTCATGCTGGTGACTCTTCACACCTGTGTTCTGACACACAACACATGTTGGTGATTCTTCACATCTGTATTCTGACCCGCAACTCATGCTGGTGACCCTTCACATCTGTGTTCTGACCCGCAAACCATGCTGGTGACTCTTCACATCTTTGTTTTGACCCACAATACATGCTGGTGACTCTTCACACCTGTGTTCTGACCCGCAACTCATGCTGGTGACTCTTTGACCCGCAACACATGCTGGTGACTCTTCACATCTGTGTTCTGACCCGCAACACATGCTGGTGACTCTTCACATCTGTGTTCTGACCCGCAAACCATGCTGATGACTCTTCACATCTTTGTTCTGACCCACAACACATGCTGGTGACTCTTCACACCTGTGTTCTGACCCGCAACTCATGGTGTTGACTCTTTGACCCGCAACACATGCTGGTGACTCTTCACATCTGTGTTCTGACCCGCAACACATGCTGGTGACTCTTCACACCTGTGTTCTGACCCGCAACACATGCTGGTGACTCTTCACATCTGTGTTCTGACCCGCAAACCATGCTGGTGACTCTTCACATCTGTGTTCTGAACCGCAACACATGCTGGTGACTCTTCACACCTGTGTTCTGACCCGCAACACATGCTGGTGACTCTTCACATCTGTGTTCTGACCCGCAAAACATGCTGGTGACTCTTCACATCTGTGTTCTGACCCGCAAACCATGCTGGTAACTCTTCACATGTGTTCTGACCCGCAACTCATGCTGGTGACTCTTCACACCTGTGTTCTGACCCACAACACATGCTGGTGACTCTTCACATCTGTGTTCTGACCCGCAACTCATGCTGGTGACTCTTCACATCTGTGTTCTGACCCGCAAACCATGCTGGTGACTCTTCACATCTTTGTTCTGACCCACAACACATGCTGGTGAGTCTTCACACCTGTGTTCTGACCCGCAACTCATGCTGGTGACTCTTTGACCCGCAACACATGCTGGTGACTCTTCACATCTGTGTTCTGACCCGCAACACATGCTGGTGACTCTTCACACCTGTGTTCTGACCCGCAACACATGCTGGTGACTCTCCACACCTGTGTACTGACCCGCAACACATGCTGGTGACTCTTCACATCTGTGTTCTGACCCGCAACTCATGCTGGTGACTCTTCACACCTGTTTACTGACCCGAAACTCATGGTGGTGACTTTTCACATTTGTGTTCTGACCCGCAACACATGCTGGTGACACTTCACATCTGTTTACTGACCCGCAACACATGCTGGTGACTCTTCACATGTGTGTTCTGAACCGCAACACATGCTGGTGATTCTTCACATCTGTGTTCTGACCCGCAACACATGCTGGTGACTCTTCACATCTGTGTTCTGACCCGCAACACATGCTGGTGACTCTTCACACCTGTGTTCTGACCCGCAACACATGCTGGTGACTCTTCACATCTGTATTCTGACCCGCAAACCATGCTGGTGACTCTTCACATCTGTGTTCTGAACCGCAACACATGCTGGTGACTCTTCACACCTGTGTTCTGACCCGCAACACATGCTGGTGACTCTTCACACCTGTGTTCTGACCCGCAACACATGCTGGTGACTCTTCACCTCTGTGTTCTGACCCGCAAACCATGCTGGTGACTCTTCACACTTGTGTTCTGACCTGCAACACATGCTGGTGACTCTTCACACCTGTGTTGTGACCCGCAACTCATGCTGGTGACTCTTTGACCCGCAACACATGCTGGTGAGTCTTCACATCTGTGTTCTGTCCCGCAACACATGCTGGTGACTCTTCACATCTGTGTTCTGACCCGCAACACATGCTGGTGACTCTCCACACCTGTGTACTGACCCGCAACACATGCTGGTGACTCTTCACATCTTTGTTCTGACCCGCAACACATGCTGGTGGCTCTTCACACCTGTGTACTGACCCGCAACTCATGCTGGTGACTCTTCACATCTGTTTACTGACCTGCAACACATGCTGGTGACTCTTCAAACCTGTGTTCTGACCCGCAACACATGCTGGTGACTTTTCACATCTGTGTTCTGACCCGCAACACATGCTGGTGACTCTTCACATCAGTTTACTGACCTGCAACACATGCTGGTGACTCTTCACATGTGTTCTGACCCGCAACACATGCTGGTGACTCTTCACATGTGTTCTGACCCGCAACTCATGCTGGTGACTCTTCACATCTGTTTTCTGACCCGCAACTCATGCTGTTGACTCTTCACATCTGTTTACTGACCTGCAACACATGCTGGTGACTTTTCACATGTGTTCTGCCCCGCAACACATGTTGGTGATTCTTCACATCTGTGTTCTGACCCGCAACACATGCTTGTTGACTCTTCACATCTGTGTTCTGACCCGCAAACCATGCTGGTGACTCTTGACATCTTTGTTCTGACCCACAACACATGCTGGTGACTCTTCACACCTGTGTTCTGACCCGCAACTCATGCTGTTGACTCTTTAACTTCGCAACACATGCTGGTGACTCTTCACATCTGTGTTCTGACCCGCAACACATGCTGGTGACTATTCACACCTGTGTTCTGACCCGCAACACACGCTGGTGACTCTCCACACCTGTGTACTGACCCGCAACACATGCTGGTGACTCTTCACATCTGTGTTCTGACCCGCAACTCATGCTGGTGAGTCTTCACACCTGTTTACTGACCCGAAACTCATGCTGGTGACTTTTCACATCTGTGTTCTGACCCGCAACACATGCTGGTGACACTTCACATCTGTTTACTGACCCGCAACACATGCTGGTGACTCTTCACATGTGTTCTGACCCGCAACACATGCTGGTGATTCTTCACATCTGTGTTCTGACCCGCAACACATGCTGGTGACTCTTCACATCTGTGTTCTGACCCGCAACTCATGCTGGTGACTCTTCACATCTGTGTTGTGAACCGCAACACATGCTGGTGACTCTTCACATCTGTGTACTGACCCGCAACTCATGCTGGTGACACTTCAAACCTGTGTTCTGACCCGCAACTCATGCTGGTGACTCTTCACACCTGTGTTCTGACCCACAACACATGCTGGTGACTCTTCACATCTGTGTTCTGACCCGCAACTCATGCTGGTGACCCTTCACATCTGTGTTCTGACCCGCAAACCATGCTGGTGACTCTTCACATCTTTGTTTTGACCCACAACACATGCTGGTGATTCTTCACACCTGTGTTCTGACCCGCAACTCATGCTGGTGACTCTTTGACCCGCAACACATGCTGGTGACTCTTCACATCTGTGTTCTGACCCGCAACACATGCTGGTGACTCTTCACATCTGTGTTCTGACCCGAAACCATGCTGATGACTCTTCACATCTTTGTTCTGACCCACAACACATGCTGGTGACTCTTCACACCTGTGTTCTGACCCGCAACTCATGCTGTTGACTCTTTGACCCACAACACATGCTGGTGACTCTTCACATCTGTGTTCTGACCCGCAACACATGCTGGTGACTATTCACACCTGTGTTCTGACCCGCAACACATGCTGGTGACTCTCCACACCTGAGTACTGACCCGCAACACATGCTGGTGACTCTTTACATCTGTGTTCTGACCCGCAACTCATGCTGGTGACTCTTCACACCTGTTTACTGACCCGAAACTCATGCTGGTGACTTTTCACATCTGTGTTCTGACCCGCAACACATGCTGGTGACACTTCACATCTGTTTACTGACCCGCAACACATGCTGGTGACTCTTCACATGTGTTCTGACCCGCAACTCATGCTGGTGACTCTTCACACCTGTGTTCTGACCCACAACACATGCTGGTGACTCTTCACATCTGTGTTCTGACTCGCAACTCATGCTGGTGACTCTTCACATCTGTGTTCTGACCCGCAAACCATGCTGGTGACTCTTCACATCATTGTTCTGACCCACAACACATGCTGGTGAGTCTTCACACCTGTGTTCTGACCCGCAACTCATGCTGGTGACTCTTTGACCCGCAACACATGTTGGTGACTCTTCACATCTGTGTTCTGACCCGCAACACATGCTGGTGACTCTTCACACCTGTGTTCTGACCCGCAACACATGCTGGTGACTCTCCACACCTGTGTACTGACCCGCAACACATGCTGGTGACTCTTCACATCTGTGTTCTGACCCGCAACTCATGCTGGTGACTCTTCACACCTGTTTACTGACCCGAAACTCATGCTGGTGACTTTTCACATCTGTGTTCTGACCCGCAACACATGCTGGTGACACTTCACATCTGTTTACTGACCCGCAACACATGCTGGTGACTCTTCACATGTGTTCTGACCCGCAACACATGCTGGTGATTCTTCACATCTGTGTTCTGACCCGCAACACATGCTGGTGACTCTTCACATCTGTGTTCTGACCCGCAACACATGCTGGTGACTCTTCACACCTGTGTTCTGACCCGCAACACATGCTGGTGACTCTTCACATCTGTGTTCTGACCCGCAAACCATGCTGGTGACTCTTCACATCTGTGTTCTGAACCGCAACACATGCTGGTGACTCTTCACACCTGTGTTCTGACCCGCAACACATGCTGGTGACTCTTCACATCTGTGTTCTGACCCGCAACACATGCTGGTGACTCTTCACATCTGTGTTCTGACACGCAAACCATGCTGGTGACTCTTCACATGTGTTCTGACCCGCAACTCATGCTGGTGACTCTTCACACCTGTGTTCTGACCCACAACACATGCTGGTGACTCTTCACATCTGTGTTCTGACCCGCAACTAATGCTGGTGACTCTTCACATCTGTGTTCTGAACCGCAAACCATGCTGGTGACTCTTCACATCTTTGTTCTGACCCACAACACATGCTGGTGAGTCTTCACACCTGTGTTCTGACCCGCAACTCATGCTGGTGACTCTTTGACCCGCAACACATGCTGGTGACTCTTCACATCTGTGTTCTGACCCGCAACACATGCTGGTGACTCTTCACACCTGTGTTCTGACCCGCAACACATGCTGGTGACTCTCCACACCTGTGTACTGACCCGCAACACATGCTGGTGACTCTTCACATCTGTGTTCTGACCCGCAACTCATGCTGGTGACTCTTCACACCTGTTTACTGACCCGAAACTCATGCTGGTGACTCTTCACATCTGTGTTCTGACCCGCAAACCATGCTGGTGACTCTTCACATCTGTGTTCTGAACCGCAACACATGCTGGTGACTCTTCACACCTGTGTTCTGACCCGCAACACATGCTGGTGACTCTTCACATCTGTGTTCTGACCCGCAACACATGCTGGTGACTCTTCACATCTGTGTTCTGACCCGCAAACCATGCTGGTGACTCTTCACATCTGTGTTCTGACCTGCAACACATGCTGGTGACTCTTCACATGTGTTCTGACCCGCCACACATGTTGGTGATTCTTCACATCTGTGTTCTGACCCGCAACACATGCTGGTGACTCTAAACATCTGTGTTCTGACCCGCAAACCATGCTGGTGACTCTTCACATCTTTGTTCTGACCCACAACTCATGCTGGTGACACTTCACACCTGTGTTCTGACCCGCAACTCATGCTGGTGACTCTTCACACCTGTGTTCTGACCCACAACACATGCTGGTGACTCTTCACATCTGTGTTCTGACCCGCAACTCATGCTGGTGACCCTTCACATCTGTGTTCTGACCCGCAAACCATGCTGGTGACTCTTCACATCTTTGTTTTGACCCACAACGCATGCTGGTGATTCTTCACACCTGTGTTCTGACCCGCAACTCATGCTGGTGACTCTTTGACCCGCAACACATGCTGGTGACTCTTCACATCTGTGTTCTGACCCGCAACACATGCTGGTGACTCTTCACATCTGTGTTCTGACCCGCAAACCATGCTGATGACTCTTCACATTTTTGTTCTGACCCACAACACATGCTGGTGACTCTTCACATCTGTGTTCTGACCCGCAACACATGCTGGTGACTATTCACACCTGTGTTCTGACCCGCAACACATGCTGGTGACTCTCCACACCTGTGTACTGACCCGCAACACATGCTGGTGACTCTTTACATCTGTGTTCTGACCCGCAACTCATGCTGGTGACTCTTCACACCTGTTTACTGACCCGAAACTCATGCTGGTGACTTTTCACATCTGT